>JAOTRS010000001.1:24509994-24525561 GCA_028565755.1 Dinotopterus cunningtoni | reverse complement strand
AAATCCCTGAAAATATTAGTTTGTCAGTAACTTATGGTTTGTAATGACTTAATTACTGTATGTCTCGGTTGTTAATAAATTAAAAAAATATTTTTTATAAAATTATATTAATGTTTTTTTTACACAATATAAGGTGAGAGTTGGGTGAACAAAATGATTCAATTACGTATCATGAATCTTTTGTGTGGTTAATCATGTATCATCACTCTAACTCCAAAATTGATTAAAAAAAAAAAAAACATTTATGTATATTTATTTGCATTTTAGGTGTTGTTGTTCCTCTAGAATCCTACAGATGGTGCTGTCCACTATTCACACAGGTGCAAATTTTTAGAAATTTTTCAAAGTTTATTTAGAATTAGAACAAAATCTTTAAAAAATGTAATATTAAATCAGGATTTTTAAATACAGGAATCGCAATACAAATTGAATCGCACGTAGGTATCGTGATAATATTGAATCGGGTGATCCCTGGTGATTCCCATCTCTATTATAATGTCTTATCCATTACATCATACTTAGACTTCTACCAAAGGGCAAGGTTACCACCGTCAGGAGAAGTAATATAACTTACATAATTCATCATCTAAATAAAAAATGATGGGGTAAAAGTGGACGTGGAAAAGGTCAGAGAGGCAGCAGGATGGGAGGACAGGAGGAGATGGATGGGATTAAGATTCTGACAGATGCGTGCTGTCGTGACAAAAGGCAGCACAGCTCTGTTGGGTAATGAAAGCAATCATTTCCAGTCATGAGCTACATTAGGATCAGGCTACATCTCCTTTAATTTTCCATATCCGCTTAAAAATTATGTGACAGCATGATAAGAATGATGTGATAGAGAAGTGCACATCTGCAGTTGTGCCTGGGTGGTCAGATGTGTGGTCAGAAACAATTCGTGAATTCGCAACAAATTTGTTACAAACTCCAAATTCGTTATAAGTTTCACATCAGTTCAAGTATGACGAAAACATAAAAAGTGGGTGGGGCTTGTATTTATAGTTTTTCTTATGACATCACCTATAGTGATCTGAATTTGTACAAATAAATCACCATGATGTAAATATTATTAGTTATGTAAGAAACCCAGCACCGTGGAGAATAAAACACTATAGGGGTCAACAGTGGGGTAATGTGATGCGCCCCAACACAACTGTTACCCCTTCTCCTTTGAAAAATTGGTTATTTTGCTATATAAATATATCATTAATGTTTTTTATGTAATAATTAAACATCACACTTTTATCAATGTATAGCTACATTTAAATTTTTCGAAATAAGCGTGTTCCTTTAATCCCTTGTGATATCGCAACCTTTGTTCTCTCACCAGCTTCTTTTTCTATCTTTTAAGGTTATAAGCACACATGCATAAATCATACTTATGAAACACATCTCGTCATAACAAAATTTAATGTTGCCTGTCCTGAAGACTTTCCCGTAGTGTAAAATGTAAAGTTACAGCTTCACTTCGGACTGTTACATCCATTAAAGTGGTTTAATTTTTCAAGTCAAAAGTTACCGTACACTTGTGAAATTCCCGTAATAGAAGCGGTTTCACCATAACATCTGAGAGATCGCAAATTCGATTCCTGGCTGATGCTACAGACAACTACTGTATAACCGGGAGACATGCTGTCTCAGGTAGGGGGAGAGGCAACCCAATCGTACCCCCACATGTACCACAATTCACAATCGTAGTGAAACTAGACAAGCGTGGTTATCTGTAAGCTCATGCAAGCAGAAGTGGGTAGATAGCGCTTTCGTCTGAGTGCCGGCATCTTCATGTCCGGCACTCAGCAGCTAGCAAACAAAGCTTACGCCTTGGTTGCTAGCTGCTGCTGATGCAAAAGTGATCTAACAAGGCAGGGGGAATTGGACAGGACCAAATTAAGGAAGAAATCTGGAAGCAAAAAGTTATACTTGCTGATGATGTGCCTGTAGTAACTGATGTTAAATAATGTTGGACTAGGTAGTGCCATTTCAGGAATTTCTTACACTTGCAGCTTGACCAATCAAATTACATTAAAATTTGGCACGACCCTTATCAAATAAATCTATTTTCAAATATAATTAATACTACACACACACACACACACACACACACACACAGTATACAGTATATCCACTATAGACTCCAGGATAAAAAACACTCACACTCTACACTGTACTCCATCTGTTATTCATCACACTGAAGCAAAAAGGGAGTTATAACACAAACAATAAGTGACTATAAGAGTGGATACGGTTCTTGTGGGTTATGTTGACAGTGCAGATCAAGCATGCATGTAATGTCAAGAAGATATTAAGGAAATAAAGACCACTTTGAGTGATCCATGCCTGCTGCAGGGGGAACATGGGAAAATTGGTTGCATCTGTCAATCAAATGAGTGCTTCACAGTAAGGAGGCTTTTGTTAAAATGACAAGTTTGAGCATTCACTTCAGACCGTACCAGGTTTAAGGCTAATTAGCGGCTTGACAACAGAAATATAACAAAAAAGTTGTCAGTATGATAGTGCCGAAAGTAAAGCACTATGTCCAATGCATCCGGATCCTGTTATGACCGTTGTTTTTCATATTCCCAAACCAAATGACATGCCTCTTCCTCAACTTTTACACAGGCATTCTTAAAAACATGTGCGTACTTTCTTTCTTCTCTCTGTCTTTCTTTCTTTTTCTTTCTTTCTTTCATTCTGTCAAAACAACCCATCTATGATTATTATAACCATATAAACATTCTACAATGATTACATATGATGTTATTTACCCTTTTAGGATCAGCAGTATTAAGTAAAACAGACAGGACTAATGACACCAATGCAGACGACACAGGAATATAAGGATATGTAAATTCTCATCAGGTTTCTTTTCAACTTATTACCTTCATTTTAATTAAACAAATCTTAAACTATTTTCTATGCAACCTTAATGCCACTATCGTCACCTGGATCTGAATCTGTTTAGTGCTTTATATAGTCATATCTGTATCATGTGTCCTGAATTAAATATGGAGTGGGTGTGGCCTAATACAGAAGGATAAAAAATATATATACCATTAAATATGAACCCTAAAATCCTCCTAATGCAGTTATTATTTTTGTTTATTCTTGTTTCCAATATTTTTAACAAATATACATGAACTAATACCGATTTAAATGACAACCTCCCTGAGCAGGCAATTACTGAGGATGAAAAAAAAATGAATGCTGCAAATTTATCAAACGGATCTTTCCTTATCATGCATGTTTTATATCTGACCGATTGTCCACATTCGTATCTGTTCATACCACATTATCTGTTTAATCCAAATAATGTATTTGTACTGAATTAGTCATCATTATGAGGCTATTCATACACCTCCCCACTGGAGCGCAGAAACAGTCTGTATCACATTCAGACCTGGATTAGTTCTCACATCTTGTAGTGAGGAAACTCATGACAGGCCATTACGTTTCTATTACTGCAGGACAGCTGTACAAATATCATGGAGATCTGCAGGCTTAAGGTGGGGTAGGAGCCTCAAAACAACCTCCACCACCTCCAGGCCAAGGTTTTACTGACCGCAGTGCAGCAAGAGCCTCATGGGCTTCAGAGGTAGGGAAAAAAAAAAAAACTGCCAAAGTGTCTGCATGAAATATATACAATATGCATGAAATCTCTGTATAGATGGTACTTAATCCATTCCGGAGGCGGATTCTTAAGGCGTAATTTTATATTGCGAAACAACTTTTCCCATAGGAAATAATGTAAATATAGATAATCCAATCCAGCCACCCAGAAATAATACCAATATTACCAATTTCCAACACTATAATCATATTTTCGCATATAAAAACATCAAAATATTTAGAAAATAAAATATTGAAATAAAAAATATGAAATAAATAGACATTAAACCTCACTTAACCTTAATTTATGGCACCGGCTGCTTTAAAAACCAAACTGAAAGCAGCTCCCCTTTCTTCTTGCTACACCAAAAATGATGTAATACTAAAGTGTGACAGTAAATAAAGTGTACAGTATGTCAGAAATAATGTCAAAAAGGTCTCATGTAACTAAAAAACTAACAAAAAACTGATGACCACAACACTTGGAGAATGCATCCTGATAACTATAAGTTAGCTAACAGAGGCGAATAACTTTGACTCTGGGTACATTTTGTTCTAATCGTAGCCTACACTAAAAATGTCATTTACAGTAGAAAATGCTGATAAACTACTTCCTGAATAACCATTTAAACAAATAAATGATTCAGCCAGTGCTTAGCCAGCTAGCTATCTGTGGAAAGCCCATGCTAGTAAGTACTGCTGTAGTTGCTAGCTAGCTAGCATAAACATGGAAGAAAGAAAAACAGATCTTAATACTAATAAGGTTTGAAACAATTATATTAATATTAAATGAGTTAAATGTGGGAGCTCAAGGAACAAAGTTTTTTTATGAAAAGTAGTAATTTCCATTGTTTAGTAGCATTAGCCTAGCCTACTTCACCTCTGCTTTCACACCTACACATCTAACCTGAACACTTTGATATCATTTTCTTTTCTTACATTTTATATGACTAATGTGGAAAATATGTACAACGTTTTATATAATTGCTTGGAGTAAGATTTATTTTTTACTTCAGACATGAATGAATCAAAATATGTTTAAATCAAAGCAGTGCACTGTATATATGAAATGATGAAAACTGTACAAACACTCACTCATCGTCTACTGTATACTACTTTATTCAGGGTCGCAGGGGGCCTGAAACCTATCCGAGGAGGCTTAGGGCACAAGGAAGGGTACACCCTGGACAGGGTGCTAATCCATTGCAGCGCACACACACATCGGGACAATTTGGGAACGCCAATTAACCAACCTGCATATCTTTGGGCTGTGGGGAGAACATGCAAACTCCATGCACACAGAGACAGGAATCGAGCCTGGCCGGGAATCGAACCCGGACCCTGGAGGTGCAAGGCAACAGTGCTAACCACTACACCACCGTGCCGCCCTGTACAAACACATGGACTCAATTATGGCCAAGAATAACAACGGGTCCCATCATAGGCTAAGATTAACTTGCCTTGTTTCTGCAGAAGGTAAGAAAGGCATGCTGACAGATTGACAGATGTGCATGCATTCACACACACACACGCACATGACCTTATTTGCACCTACACACCTTAACCGTTAGCAAACACAGACCATGCCCCAAGGACGCTTTAAAAAAATTACATTAACTGGAAACTCAGTCCTAAAAACAGTTAGAACATAAAATGTCCTTGTCTAAGAGGAAACAGCCAAATATTCCAACAGATCTGAACATGTGCTGTTCCGTGACAGAGATCTGGCAAAGTGCTGAAAGCATGAAGGTGTCTGAAAGATCCCTTCCGTCTAATTTCCTGCACGCGACCTAGCCAAGATGTCCTTGCTGAACAAACACATAGATCACCTGTCAACAGTCAATATCCATCCCTGCAGAAAGATCCTTTCCAGGTTGTGAGTAAATTATTTTATTTTGTGATTCTTGAACGTCACAGGCTGACTAGGAAAATAAGGTAACATTAATGTTAAGACAGGTACAAATCCATAAAAGCCTTGCTCAGATATGTGGTTACTGTAACAAGTTTGTGGAACATCCATCTCTCGTTCCTACACTGACTCCATTTTCCTCTATGCACACTTTATGTACATTCATGATATACTAAATATGTATGTTGTAGTTTCCCGGAAACCTTATTATTAGATTAAAACGTGGTAGCAAACAAAAAATAGCAAGCAAGTTATTATTGCGTTCTGACAATAATATTTTTATGAAACGCTGTGTTAGTTTTACGCCAGATGTAACGAGACACACACCTCCCAAAAGTTACACTTTTGTCTCACCAGTCCACAGAATATTTGCCCAGAAATCTTGGGGATAATCAAGATGTTTTTGGCAAATGTGAAATAAGCCTTTGTGTACTTTTTGGTCGGCAGTGGCTTAGGTGGCTTAGTAACTCTCCCATGGATGCCATTTTTTTGCCCAGTCTCTTTCTTATTGCTAAATCATGAACAATAACCTTAACTGAGGCAAGTAAGGCCTGCAGTTTTTTAGATGTTACTCTGAATTCTTTTACGAGCTCCTGGATGAGTCGTCATTGTGCTCTTGGAGTAGTTTTAGCCGGGCGTTCTTGGAAAGGTTCACCACCGCTCCAGGTTTTCTCCATTTGTGGATAATGTCTCTCACTGTAATTAGATCTCACTGTGATCCCTAGAAATAGAGGTGATTTCCTGATTCAACAGATCTGGCAGACCTGGGTGTGGCAAGTGAAATTTTGCTCAGCTTTCGAAAAAAAATCACAGTTCCTTCATGATTTAGCAAGGGGGCAATTACATTTTCACATAGGATCAAGTAGGTTTGGACAGCTTTTTTCCCCTTAATAAATGAAATTCATCAATTAAAAAATGCATTTTGTATTTATATTTGAGTAATATTAAAACTTGTTTGGTGATCTGCATCATTTAACCGTAATAAATATGAAAAAGAAAATCAGGAAGGGCCAAATACTTTTACACAGCACTGTAGTTTTGTTTTTGTTTTGTTTTTTGAAGACATCCTTGCATTGGCCTGTTATTTTCTATACATATTACACTACATATTTATATAAATGACTGTATACTGTATGTATAATAAATAAAATATGAATGACATTAAGCCTATATGTATGGCTTTGATGTAACTGTGATAAACCAAACATGTTTTGGAACTATATTATGAATCAAAGTCAGCCCTTAATGAGACCTAATAAAGTCTAACTAGGACGGTGCTTAAAAAATGTACATCGTTGTTATGGGTTTGGCCTTAGACTCTTTATAGTTCCTGTTTGAGTAACATTACCATGGTTACCAAGAATCCCTGGAGTGTAGAAGTGGTTGTGGTGAACCACGGTGCTGCTCATTGACCCCTTGAAGTGTGAAGTGGCACAACATGGTCATTTACATCGGCCAGTCAAACGTCTTGGAACATCTGTTAAAACTCTGTGAACTTAACTCTGTCAATAAGTTTTAACTGTGTTAGGATTAAGATTAGATTAGGTCTCGGAATTGGAAATCAATTTGTAGGAATTCATAGATGTTTCCACATCAGACATACATGACTCAAGTCTAGAGTATAACTACCTAAATAATTATACGTTCTGCAGTAATCTTCATAGTGTCAGTTATAGTTATATTAAATCTAATATTTAATGCTTGTTATAATTCCTAGAAAGTGACATCAGGCTAACTGTTAAAGCTTTGAATTCACCGTCCTGTGGCTCGCTGATGGAGTGTCCATGTATGGTCTGCTTGCAATGTGTGTGTGGTGACTGAGGATGTTTCCACTTGATGACTATAAAGATGGTCTTGGACTCGGCTGATTTAGGCAGTTTTTCTCTGATGATGTGTGACTGCAGTTGCTAAATAGTTTAGGACTGAAAATCCCGTGAACAGTTTTGTACCTCTTTTAGAGTCTCCAACAACAAAAGTGGACTTTATATCAACTCTAACACCTTTCCCTCTTATATTAAACTTCCAGCTTCATATCACACAGATATAGCAGGGACTGATTTATGGTCATAAAATCTGATCTCTACCAAATGAAGATGAGTTGTTGAGTCTGGTTCCAAGGTTTCCTCTTATTGTTCACTCAGGCAGTTTTTCCGAGCCACCGTCGCCCCCAGCTCGCTCAACAGAGATAAACTAATAATAATAATTAATTCCTACTTTTTTCTAGTTAACATGTATATTTTTCATTCTGTAAAGCAGCTTTGCGACATTGACCGTTGTTAAAAGCACTATACAATCCCTTGATCCTTTAGACCGTGATTGAGCTCCCCGTATCAGACCCTGACGCATACACTTACGTGATTTACAGTATAAGGAACGAGTCTCAGTTCTATTTGCTTTGCTTCAGTAAGGAAAGATATTTGAGGTACCTTTTCTAAATTTTGGGCTTGTTAAAGCTAAAAAAAAGACTGTAAATTTTATTCAAAGTGCTGCTTTGGAGGTCCGACAAATGAAAAGCATATACTGTAGAATGACTTCACTTTATGAGGTGTGAACATAACTATACTCTTCTTAGCTAGCCAAATTCTCTTTTGCCAAAAAAAAAAAACAGCTTGGATAAAATGCTCAGCATTGTTCTCATTAATTAAATTAGATGAATGCCGTTAGATGACTTGCTGGAGAAAACCTTGACAATATAAGTCATATTTCCATCATCGTAGAACTGCAGTCCAAAGCTAAACAGACGCACTTTTCTCCGTTTAAGTTTCTCAAACTTCTTAACACACAATCATCCAGATGAACGATTGCTACACACAGGAATTACCTTCTATTATTCCCAAATTATAACAACACTCATTAAACTCTGTAACTTTATAGCCTGCAGCTCAGACAACATCAAAGGCAACTTTGGACAAAATGCTAAGCACCAGTATTAATTACGCCGTGCTCAAAGATTCTGTTTAAAATAACATAACAATTTGCAGTTCTCAAGAGAATGAAACAGAGTGAGATAATTGCCAATTGTTAGCGCAGAATTGGAAAAACGTGTCTGCATGTTCTGTATAAAATAACTTTAGTGTGCATGAAGAAATATGGACTAGTAAATCTGAATTAACAAACACGTTAAAAAGAAAGCCAGATGTTTATCACTGGATTGTGGCTAAAAGCCAGAAAAAAAGACTTTATTCTAAATTGTGCTTAATATTGCCCTCTCTTTTGTTTAGATCACAATATGCCTGGACAGTTTAAATTAACATTGTTAACCAACCATATAGAGTAAACAGATGTCTGCTGCAGAAGGAGTTTGTGAATGATTAACTGTACATGTCCTGAACATCAAGCGTGTTCTGAAATTCATCATTTTGGTATTAATGAAATGAACAACACCTTTATCTTAGAGATGCAGAGGTGGTTCGCTTTGAAGTGGAAAAGCTTAACGAAAAACTGAGATTTGCAGGTTGTTGTTTTTTTGACGTACAGAACCCAAATGGTTGCATCATTATTAAATAAAATAAAAAATAAAAAAATTTATTAAACAAAATTTTGCATGGCAATGACTTAGTAATGCATGAGAACAAGATAATAAAGGTTTCTCTTTGTTAACTCATGAGAAGAGAATAATCAAGCCCAGGAACATTTAGAAAGAGGGTAATTAAGTTCTTTCACTTGCATCATGAGGACGAGATAATCAAGTTGTGGGAATGAGATAATTAATTACAATTAAATTGTGATAATAAGATGACTTCAGCTGTGAGAACAAGATAATTAGGTTGTGGAAACATAAAGACAAAATAATTAAGACATGTTATGATATGATATGTAAATGTGCTAACTAGTAAAAACAAGATAATTTGGACATGGTAACATGATATGTTAATTTTTGAAAGGGACCTAAGTAGACAACTAAATGTGATACACTAAGTTGTAAGAATAAGATCACTGAAATCATGACTTAACATGAGAGAATGAGATAACTAAACAAAAGCAACCAGATAATTAAGCATGTAGAACAAGACTCAATAAGACACTGAAATAAGATAATTGAATAATTTGAAAAATGAGATAATTATGAACTAAGAAATATGACAAGTCATGAGAACGTGGTAATTAATTAGTGAGTATTAATGACATGAAAACAGGATAATTTAATGTGTGAGAATGAGAAAAGACACTGGAGTGAGCCATTAAAATATGAGAATGAGATAATTGAGGCATTGCTACATTTATGTGTTATGATAGGATGATAAGAAGATCATTAATTGGTAATTTGCTGGGTAAAAATGAGATAATTATGACATAGTAAATATGCTAAATTAAAATCATGGGAATGAGATAATTCAGTTTTGGGAATAGGATAATTCCATTATGGCTCTGGCCATTTGAACAAGATAATTAAATAGTATAAAATGTGATGTCACGAGAATTACATTATTATCTTAATTAAGTAATGAGAATGAGATAATTGGGTTGTGGCCATGACTTACTAACATGAGGAGAACAAATGATTTAGTGCAGTAATACAGTATGATATGCTCCACTCACTCACTCCTCGTCTATACCGCATTATCCTGTATTCAGGGTCGCGGGGACCTGGAGCCTATCCCAGGAGGCTGGGATATTAGGGCACAAGGCAGGGTACACCCTGAACAGGGTGCCAATTCATCGTAGGGCACACACATACTGTACACACACTCACACAGTCATTTACACACTACGGGCAATTTGGGAACGTCAATTAGCCTAACCTGCATATCTTTGGACTGTGGGAGGAAACCGGAGTACCCAGAGGAAACCCACCAAGCACGGAGAGAACATGCAAACTCCATGCACACAGAGACTGGAATCGAGCCTGGCTGGGAATTGAACCCGGACCCTGGAGGTGCAAGGCGACAGTGCTAACCACTACACCACCGTGCCACCTTGATATGCTCCAGTTACTGTAAATAAAACTCAACTTATAATGATTAATTTATGGGAGCAAGATAATTAGATCATGGACATGGGTCATGAGAACAAGATCATCAAGACATGGGAATAAAATAATAATTTGGGAATATGCTGAGCAGGGAAAATTAGATATTTATGACATAATAAATATGATAAATTGGCTTAGTAACATAAGAAATAAAAGAAAATGTGATGTCATGAAAACAAGATAATTAAGATGAATTATGAACTGAGATAATCAAATCATGTGAATGAAATAACTAAACCATTGGAACAAGAAAAATAACTCGTATAAAATCTGATGTCATGAGAACAAGATAATTATCTAATTTCCACCTCTTCATTCATGAGAATGAGGTAATTAAGACTAAATAACATGAGGAGAACAGATGATTCAGTACAGTAATTTGATATGCTGCAGTTACTGTACAAAACTATTTTTCATTTCATGGCACAACACAATGACTTCTGGATACAAATTAATTGTCTCATTTTCATGATTAAATGATCTCGTTCCCAGAATTTCAGACAGATCTGTGTTGAGTTTCAGTCACTGCTGCATAAAGACCACAGCGATATATTGTACACACGCAGTTAAGTGTGACCCGACGAATTTCATTACAGTCGTCTGGCCAGATATGAACATAAAAGACTTGATATGATTTAAAAAATATTTGTGTTCAAACAGCTCTGAATAAAATGATCTGGTTTCCATTAGGGGGAAAAATTGATTTGTGCTACTTTAACTCCTTTGTATGGACATAGCCTAAGCCTACGCCAGTTTTTTCCAGCACAATACAATTCAGCAGTGGGGTTTGATGTTAAATCTGACTGTAACTTTTGACCTGAAAAGATTTGTAAAAGTGGAGGTGGCGTTCTTGAGCAAAGGCATTGTGGGAAGATTATGCAAAAACAAAAATAAACATACTGAATTTGTTCTGCTGCTGCCTCATATGGTACTCATGTATTTTGACTTCTAAGGGACCGAAAAAGGAAAAGAAAAAAGACAATTCTTTTAAAAAATTTAAAAAGGTAAAAAAAAATTTAAGTCCAGAGCAGAATGAAATCACTCTTTATTCTTAAACATTAGGTTTTGACACCTTAACCACCTTGAAAAACAACTAACACAAAATTAAAATCCAGGCCAAAATAATTTTCCAATAATATGATAGAATCAGATTTTTGATCTCCTGCATCAATGCCACTTTGGCCAAAAATTATGCCTGAATATCACTGAATTGTGTCTTTAATCAGCTTTCTTTAGCAATCATCAATCACTTTATCCTGGTCAGGGTTACAGTGGATGTGAATGCTAAAACCTTGAAGAGGAAACCAGTCCAGTTCAACGCGCCATGCACACATACTGTACACTCACTCAGATCCAGGAACCACTTAGCATACCGGAATGTTTTTGGAAGGTAGGGGAAAACTTGAGAACCTTGACGAAGCCCGTGTGGACACGAGGAGAACATGCAACACTCCACACGGGCAGTAACCCAAGCTTATTCAGGATTGAATCTGAAACCATAAAGGTGTCATTGGAATTCATGCTTTTTCCATACCGCTTATCCTGTGTAGGGTCAAGTGGGGAACTGGAGAATTGGATCCAGAGCCTTGGTACACCTTGGATGAGGCGACAAGCACACACGTTTCATTCACACATCCGTCATACAATACTCTACAGTATGTGTGAGTCTGTATTTGGAGGAAACCAACCAACCAACCAACCAACCAACCAAACTCCATGCATACAGACAGGAGATAAGATTTAAACCCACAACCCTGGAGGCGTGAGGTGACACTCTTCACCCTTTTATCTCCACCTCATTAGTTTGTATCCTGTTAACAGGGCAATCTACTGCTACCTTTGAAGAGTGTCTCATATCATGTTTTGATGAATTAGCCTTGGGAAATTTTAAAGTCTTGCCTTGTAAAACACTGCCTCATGAGCAAGGTGTTTTAAGTGTTCAGAGGATGTTCTTACGTCAGAATACGATGGCTAATAAGCATCCCGTTTCAGTTCAAGGTTCTCGATATAAGATTATTCATTATGAGAACGTCAAAACAGTAACAAGGGCACATTGTGTTTCCACTTGACTGTGTTGTATGTTGAAAGACCCGAAATTCCTCCACTGCTGAGTGCGAACCCAGTTTCAGCTCTCGCTTCACAAGAAGCCTGTGTGCTCAGAGGTCCTTAGGTTTATTATGCAATGCTACACTTCAGTGTTTGATCTCAAACCGTACACTTTCCAACTGCGATATCTCAGCGATGTTCAACGGCCGTGCAAAAACGGCTCATAAAAAACTCCAAGCTGACGGCTTCTCGTCTCGTTTTTACAGCTGTTTCTGTTAGCGAGGTGAAGGAAAAAAAAATCCTAAAATGTAATCTGATCCTCATCCAAGTCATGGCAATGAATGCTTTACTTAACACACACAAACGTTTTACAGTGCCTTATCTTTAATGTCTTTAATGGAAGAAAAAATGTGAACCATCACGATAAAGACTTCTTGAAAGCAGGCTAATTAGAATCAGGCGCTTTAAACAGCAACACTCCGGCGATTTGTCTTGCCATAAAAAGAGAACGGCTTATGAAGATCAGTGCGAGGGCAGACTGTAACAATTCTCAAACATGTGACAAGGGACCTTACGGTCGAGATGACGACAGTGAGAGAGCAGTGAGAGAAAGGATAAGTCAGGGGTCATAGCAGGAAATCGGTGGGCTTGCCAAAAACCACCAGAAACTAATGTGAAAGCCTTTCTCTTTAGAGTGTCATTAGAGTAAAGTAAATATTTAAATGATAAAAAACCAGACTAAATTCTGGTTTCAGATTTAATTTGCATTTCCATTTTTATGGCAAGATAAATCGTCGTTTGGGTTTGTCCTCTAAGAAGGTCCCATCAGATTCAAGAAGAACCCCTTTAGAAGGTTTAAACATTTACATAATGGACGTCGAGGAAGTGTTCTCACCCCGAAGAGCGAACCAAACCTTCCGTACACAGCATTAAACTTCCTGTATACCGTCGGAAGCTTGTTGTATAATGATGCAAGGTTTTATCCAATAATGGGGGAAAAAAATTGCCCGGTCTCAGACTGGTTTCAAATGTTTTTACAGATTGAAGTTGGCTTCCCATTTTCCTCAAATTGATGGTGTTTGGCAAAGGACAGCCTGTGGGTTTGGTAGAAGGCCAAGCTTCATGCTGGCTGCTTTTGGAAGAGGGAGATTTGGTTGTTACTACTAATGTTGGCTCTTTTCCCCACTTTTTTCACAAAGTGGATAGGGATTGGGAGGTTTGTGTAGCAAGACTAGAGTCATCATCACTTACTCACTCATTCATGTTTTATACCGCTTTATCCTGTATTCATGGTCGCGGGGACCTGGAGCCCATTCCAGGAGGCTTAGGGCACGAGGCGGGGTACACCCTGGACAAGGTGCCAATTCGTGGGAGAAAACCCACCAAGCACGGGGAGAACCCGGACCCTGGAGGTGCAAGGCGACAGTGCTAACGACTACACCACCGTGCCGCCTCATCATTACTTAATCCCTTAAAAAAATATTTTAACAACCACACGGCATAGCCGTACTTAAGGCTTAAGCCAAACTTTATGCAGAAATAACGTTGCTCCAGCACTGCAGATGGCACTATGAAATTTAGCAATTTCCATGATAACAAGAACTCAGCCTTAATTACTGTGATGGAAGTGTTTTTAGAAATAAGTACACAAACGGGTAAAACATAAAGAGAAAGATCTGTTTATCACTAACGAGAACAAAAAAGAATTAAAAGTAGACACAGGTGGTACGCGAGTGAGATCGCTAAATAAATCCAGGATTGGCCAAGTTAGCGTCCTGGTGAAACCTTTGGGGTACTGAAAATAAATCGTTTTTGGACACGCCTCATTTAGAACAATCAAAGGCTTTTTTGTGTAGCGTGTTCACCTATGAAGTTCGCCCAGTTGCAATGCATGCAACATACTGAGCGAAGCCTCGTATTGTTTGTGGAAGCCAGCCGAGCGTCGTCCCCGCATGAAGTCTGCCGAGGTCTTAAGCCTTCGGGTGAGAGTATGTATACGATCAGCCAGCAGACAGCTTGTCTCTGTAATCACGGTTTAAACCTCGTCACGCTGACAGAATGAGGTCGCGGACACTTACGAGCCCTTAAGTGCCTGCCGCAATCGAGGTCCCAGGGGGACGACGACTTCTAAGAAGGAACGCAGATTGACTCCAGAGCGAATGTTTGTAGAAAACACACGGCCTGTTAATTCGATCGCAGGTCACCATATGCAAACCACACTATTAGTCTCAGCCAAATTTAACCCCTGGCTGAAAAGCGACCGGTGCGCAGCTTGCCTCGTGAGTCGTGACATGCTCAGGACTGAGATCCTGTCACCACTGACAAGGTCAAAAGCCCTATAAGTCCTTGACAGCCTGCCATTACACGGGTCCAAATGGAACAGTAGAGATTCATGTTCTAACTGGCACTCTCACAGAAAGAAAGATGACCTCACAGTTTGTCCAACCCTGTAACCCTAAACCGTTAAACTGGTAACAGTTCACACGGCTCAGTATGTGCGAAAAGGTCAAGGCCAGAGACGGGGTTAGAATTCATACTTATGAAATCAAACTCTGAACCAGATCATCGCTACCTGTTTGAACTTGCTCGAGCTCAGGTTCCTGATGTAATGTGCGTGTAATGTAATGGATCGAATAAATCAGTTTCGCTTGCAGCCAAACCCATGAAGTATTATTCATATTGTAAGCAGACACCCGAAATAATCCAAGACTATTCCATAATCAGAATCCAGAACACAGGTACAGATCAAAACAAAATCACAAATTTGATGGAAAAACCCCTTATGCAAAGTTTTTCAAATTAATAAAAAAAAAAAATAGGTACTAGTTCTATCTATCTTTACTATCTGTACAGTACAGTATCTTTACATTGATGTTATTTTGTGGAGAGTCAGGTCTTGTCTCCGCCACTTCATGTCACTAGATAGTTTTCAGGTGCTCTCTATTTATCCCTTGATAAGTTTGTCTATTTATATACCCTCTTGTATCTTTTTTTATAATAATAATAAAGGTCTTTAATATGTCTTAATGGTTAT
>JAOTRS010000001.1:24465302-24479024 GCA_028565755.1 Dinotopterus cunningtoni | reverse complement strand
ACTTATCACAACCTTATCAACCGAAAATGCTATTTTATTCAAACGTCCTTGCTGGAGTGTGTGACGTGACGTCATGTACAGGTGCGATGGATCGCGTACCAACCAATAGGGTGTCGGAATGGTATGTTTATACTTCATAAACACTTTATAGCTCAGCTTTGCATAATGGTTTGTGACCCATCTTCCTCCGGATGACATTACAGAAGTTTCCTGGAGTAAATTGCAGTGATTTTTTTCCAGAGCTGTATATAGTAGGAATATATTAACACTACCTAGGCAAAATTTTCTTTCATTTTAACCAAAATTAGTCAAATTGGCAAAAAAAATAAAAAAAACAGATACATATGATCATGTATTTTTATCGTTCTTTACAGTTGTTTCAATAACAATAATAACGATATGAGCATTTTGTAACTTTAACATTTTTATGACGTCATGTCCATAATCTGCTAGTGGTAAAAAAATTCTGTGTTTTAAAACTAATGATAACTTCAGTTCCAAAAACTCAAACGCACAGTTTGACTAGAGTTCGTCCGATCATCCAAAGATGAAGCTGTGACGATGACACTGGCATCGGTTAGCTCAGGCAGGCAGAAAAGGGTGGACAGTAGAGATGTGAGAACACTCTCCAGCCCAAACATGACATACAGACATAAACATCCTGTGTGCTAAGAGCGAAATAATTTGCTGAATCATAATACTTACAGAATCACAATACAAATCAAATCGTCATGCGGGTTTTCGCGATAATATCGTATCATGTGGCCCCTGGTGATTCCCATCCCTAGCGGATAGCGCTTTCTTCTGAGCGTGTGAAGCTTCCACTATCGGTGCATGAGCAGCAGTTTGGAAGACTGGCAACGGAAACATGTGACAGCCTTCGCCCTTCCTGGTTAGTATGTGTTGGTTAATAGGGGAAAAAAGCCATTACTACAGTTCAAGTCTTTTGTGCAATAGACGTTTAAAGATCAGCTTCTCAGAACCTGGATCTAGAGCTAGATCTTTAACAATGTGACCAAGAGGTGACGAGTGGAACTCTGAGCTGGAGTAAGGAAGGAACCCGTCTTCTTCTAGGTGACACTGGATAACTCATGAATCTTCACCTTTTATATAATTAGTTTTTACCTTTCCGTGCTGAAACGAGGAAACCATAGACAGATGGATTTAATGCACATAAAACAAAAGTTCATATAAAGATAAAACTGGGTTAATTGAGTTAAAGGCTGGGATTTCCAGTAAACAGACTGCCACAGTTTTCGTCCCAGGAATTCTTCAGCCGCTTGGGATCACTGGCTGCTGGAACTAATGGCTGTTCTAGGACGGAGATATGCATCTGCTCCTCGCCTGCCTGCCTGCCACACGCACACGCCACCAACCAATCACACACACACACACACACACACACACACATATATATATGTATATATACATACACATACACACTCACTCACACACTTAAGGTTAATGGAGCGTGATTGGTTCAATCTGTAAAATCTTAAGCAAATCCTCCTGCGGAGCGAAGAAAGCTGTTCATGTTAGTGTTCGTTTTAATGACGGGCGTGGTGGAGTTTTAAAAAACGTCAGGATGAATTGAACTGGATAAAAATAGAAGAGGAGGGGAAAATGTTGGGGACGTCCAGAGAGCTGTGAAGGACTGTACAAAAAAAAAAAAAAAAAGGCAATTTCTCAGGAACAATCTATCTTTTATAGGCAATCTCAGAGAGTTCTAGTAATTACTTTAGCTGGAAATGTTGTGAATTATCCAATCTGGATTTATTATTCACATCTAGAGAGATCCAGAAAAACTCAGCCCTCGGGCACAAGATCACCCTGAGCATAATTAGGAATTAAGAGAGGAAATCAACACGCAGGGGAACGTTTTTAATGCAGAAATAATGGCCACTCCTGGCTTCTGAAAGGCCAAGACACACCCAAGATTGCAAGAACAAGCACAGACTAACCCTAACGTCAGAGTAAATGTAAGTAACTATAGTAGCAGTCAAAAGCTTGGACACAAGTTTAGATTTATTTTCTATATTCTAGAACAATACTGGATTTTTGTCAAGACTATGAAAATAACACACAAGGCATTAAGTAACTAAGTAACAACAAAAACAGTCAGTTGTTATTTTAAGACATGAAGGTCGGCTGTTCTGGAACAGTTCTCACAAGAAACGTATTGTGTCAAGTGCGTTTGTAAAACCCATCAAGCTCCATGATGAAACTGTCTCTCATGAAGACCTTCCCAGGAAAGCAAGACCAAAACGTACCACTGCTGCAGAGGAGAAGTTCATTTAGAGTCACCAGCCTCAGAAATCACCAATTAACAAACAGCATCTCAGATCAACTAAAAAAATCAAAGATTATTAAATATTTTGGACGCCTTCAGCATTGTTCAGCAAGAAATAAAAATCAGGAAAGATCATGGAATTAGACGGGGTGTCCAAACTTTTTGACTAGTGTATAATAACAGTCCAAAGACATGCAGATTAGGTGAATTAGTGTTTCCAAATTACCTGTAGTGTGTGTGTGTGTGTGTGTGTGTGAGTGTGTGTGTGTGTGTGTGTGTGTGTGTGTGTGTGTGTGTGTGTGTGTGCCCTGCGATGGATTGGCGCCCTGTACAGGGTAAGTTCTACAGAAGATGAAACTAGAACAATAATTTTTCTCCTATAGGAAACAGGATACTGATTGAAAAAAATTAAGTGAACACTCAGTCCCGGTTTGACTTGAACGCCCCAGGACTAAGCGGTACACTTCCTATAATCGCAAAATAATCAATAAAGGAGGGGTGTGTCGCAGCATGATCACCTGACACCACCCTGAAGTTGATTATTTTCTGATAATTTAATGCCCCAAAGTGTTCTAATCCACTTATATCTTATATTATATCTTATTATATAACAGATTTTTATTTTATTAAAGAGTATTGTTTTATAATACTGCTACAGAGTATATTATGTTACTAAAACAGTATATTCTGCAGCTTAATATTCAATTTAACTCCAATCGAAAAAACGAAAAAGTGTGCAAACCGCGGATGATCCTAAAAGCAATGAGAAACGTAGGGAAGCCTGAGACATCGTAACGCGGAAATATATATAAGCCATCTCTTGGCTTCGGGTTTTAGCTATGCGCTTGCGTGATTAGTATAAAGCTGTCATCTTCGCACCATGATACTGTGAGAGTTTACATAAAATCAGTCACAGCAGCGCGTCTCATAATAACCCACTCCGACTCTTAGAGCCCTGCTGCGTCTGCAGATCGCTTTCAGCTGCTCTACGCTTCTGTTTCTGCTTTCTCGCTGTTAGGATCAGAACGACTACTGTCTACGAGCGACTGTAAATCACTGTAAAGTCGAGCGCGAAACTTTGTGCACCCTCCGAGCAAAAATGTAAGCGTGCAACAAAAAAACTAAATTGTGGATAAAAAAGTGGATACACACCAATGGCTAAAACGTCTAGACAGGCAGAAGCTAAGGATAAAGAACTGCAAAGCAATAAAACATTCATGTTGTGTAAGCATCCTTCAGGATTCAACCTTGCAAAGGATCTTGCATCTGAAAAAAATAAAAAAGAATCCTGATGCATGATTCATGTTTCATTGGGACGTCCATAATCGTCGATGTGGTTGGATTCCTGCTTATATTTAGCACATACAAATATGCAGCACGTTTCTGAAGCATTTCTGCACGCAAAGTGACCTGAAAATATCCTGCTGATGAAGTATGTGCTCCGAAAACAGCCTGAAGACAGAACTGAGACCGTCCCCAGCGAGTCCAGCAGGGGTCTTACCTACCACATCATTAGCTCCCTAATGAGCCCCCTTCCTTAACGCTTCCTGAAGTCTCTGCTCCAGGGGGCACTGGAGAACTGCAGCAGTCTCCAGCTGTGCATGGATGTGTGTATGCGTGTATACATGTGTGTGTGTGTGTCTGTGTCCAGAAGGGTTGCGAGTTCAAGGTTTTATGGGCTGGTACGTCCTGTCCTGACGCAACTTTACTCGAGGAATTGTTTCCCCGAGGCTCACGCTGCCCGTCACCCAACACCCCCGGACTAGAGCCAGGGTGTGATTTTAATTCTGGAGACGCAAGTGAGGATGCATCTGGTGGGCTCGTTTACACGAGATGCCCCGCAAGACCTCACATTTCAACATTTCCTCAAACTTCAGTCAATAAGATGCAGCGGTGTGCTCATTTCCCGTGCTAATCCAGAGCCAGCTGTGGATGTTTAAACAGTCCCTTCTGAGATGAATCATTAGCGACGTAGGTCAAGGTCAGAGCGGGATCGTGACCGTGAATAACTTACATCACCGCTCTAGACCTACTTTCACGTTTCACTTTATGTCACATTACAGTACATCATGAGCCACTTTAGGTGGAAAAGTGGAAGAAAAAGCTAACAAAGCTGCTCACGCTTCGGAAAACAATCCATCCTATGATTCTCGTTAACCCCCCTGACCACAAATGGGACCCTGCAGCCAAGAGCTGATTGCGGTACTTTAGAGATACAGGAATGTGTAACGTGACCTTGGGAAACAGAGATGGCTGAAGGCTTCCAGGAGAACGTAGATGAGCTCTGATCTCAGACAGAAGGTTCGTTTATAGCCTTCAAGAGACGAATTCGGAGTGACAGCGATAACACTTGCTGGTAATCGAGTAGTGCCGTGTAGATCGGAGCTACATACTGACAGTGCGGCCAGATTTCGTTTTAAGGAGTCTGTGTAGCATACTGTAGTGTGTTAGCATGTGCTCGCTGTCATGGTTTAGTAAATCATTTCGAAAGTGTTTTACAATTCGCAAACAATATCATGCGAGATAAATCAACATCTGCGCGCATCCTGTCAGTCGAGCCAGAGGCCAAAGGGGAAAGCAGGCTATGCACGAACACACACACACAAATGTTTTCTTTTTTTTTTTTTTTTTATTTCCAGAAAGCTTATTAGTGCTAAAGGATGTGTACAGCAGGTATTTAGAAAGTTATAGAAACTGTTAAGTGGAATTTCACTTCAATCAACATCTGCACTCATCTGGAACAAGTCAGATTGAGAGTGTGTCATTCATACTCATTGTATTTAAATTTTTAATATAATACTGTGAAAAAATCATCATCCCCCCACCTCATTTCTTCATCTCTTTGCTTTTAAAGCCCCAGACTTTTTCGTATTTTAATGCAGTCTTGAAGAACAGTTCTCCAGGCTTTATGAATGACTTTTTCGGCTCTCATTATTGTCTTTTTTTTTCAGTCCAGTCCCTCTACATGACCCGTTTCAGATTTATTGTTTTTTTTCCCAGGTTTTCACCATAATTCATTAGTTTTCAACAGTCGTTACTCCAATTCCTCCTCGTCACTAGGGGGCTCCCACATTAAGGCTACTACTACCACTCAAAAAAAATTAGCAAGGAACATCGCTAATGACACTCGTGTGAGCGCATACTAACGGAATCACTGCTGTAAAGTAAAACAAACGAACCTGCACTTTACCTTTGAAAAGAATCGTGACAGAGCAGTGTTTCTGTGTAGGGCAGAGAGTGTGTGTGTGTTTGTGTGTGTGTGAAGCAGATTTGATTATACCAGTAAGAGCACGAGCACTAAGACCCAGCAGGGGAGACGATTACCCACAATTCCGCAGCGCAAGAGACAGAAAAAACGTTTTCTCAGTTGTGATCACGTGACGCTCTGCGTCAAAACAAGAAGCGCACGTGTGATATATGATACTCGGTGCTCGTAAACCAAGACTTGTTCGTTTTCCAAGTCAAAATTTATTAAAAATCTTTGCTCGTCTTGCGGAACACTCGCAAACCATGTTAGTCGCAATCCGAGGTTCCACTGAACTAAGTAAAACTTTACTCATATCACTCATGCCTGAAATAAAGATAGGAAAAAGAATATGGCGGTGTGTCATGAGCCTACATATGGTTCTATTTGACTGAGCCATATGGCAATCCAACAGTTTTTTTTTAATCAAAACAAATGGTGCAGAACACCAGAGGTAATTGCATAATAATGTAAAGGTCTTTATCAGATGCCGAGAGTCTCCACCATGTGATTAAGGTGGACATTTTTTACCTGTGGCTCGAGTGATTAATGTGTTACATTATGGATGGTGTGTGATAGAGATATTTATGTCATAACGTTGTGATATGCTGATTATAAAGTCTTATAAAGAGCCAAAGTATGCCGGGAAACAGGGGGGACATTTAAAAAAAAGAATACTAATAAAGATTGTTTCTCTGCTGAGAGACAGAGAGAGACAGAAATCGAGAGACATAGAGAGAAGGGCCACACACAGTCCTAGTTTATGGGACAATTTGGCCTTGAATGCAGGTTGAAGAGTCCAGACTAGACAACATCGTAAAAGCAACAAGACAAGACAACAACAGACAGGAAAAGGAGCATCACCTGTTTCAAAGACACACCATCAGGACAGAACAGAGTTTATTTTATTAACATAATTCACCCACATAAATGTCATCACTGATTATTTTCCTTATGACAGCACATCCCCCAGTGTTTCCTTCTTCATTAGTTCAGAATAAACTATGGTGTGCCGACCCTAACATGCAAAATCAACAGCAAAAGGGAGAAAGCAAAAGAAAAAAAAACTCCAAATGGAAAGCGAAACTCCTTATTGGACATCGCAGGCTCGTTTCTGATTGGCTACACCAGTGGCAGAAAAACCAAAACCACTCTAAAAGGATCACTTACTCTCTCACTTACTCAACGTCTATAACACTGTATACAGGGTGGTGGGGGGCCTGAAGACTATCCCAGGAGACTTTGGGCTCAAGACGGGGTACCATCACAGGACAAGACACGCGCATACACACACTCACACTCACACGCTCATTCACACTCAACGGGCAATTTAGGAACGCTAATTAGCCTAATCTGCATGTCTTTGGACTGTGGCAGGAAACCGGAGTACCCGGGGGAAACCCACTAAGCACAGGGGGAACATGCAAACTCCATGCACACAGAGACAGGAATCGAACCTGGAACCTGGATGTGCAAGGCGCATATCAAATATAGGATTATTGAGATTATTTTACACATTACATTACATTGTTCTTGCATTTCAAAGCAAAACTTTCTTGTTCTACTGGCAGATAATTCTGTTAGTTTTCAGAATTTTATTCCAGTAGAAGTCATTGTTGCTTTAAATTTTAAGTAAAAATGGACAAGAAATACGCTTAATAATCAAAAATTTATTGTGTTGTAATGTTAAGAATGTTTAAGAAAGTGTAAAAAAATTTAATTTAGCTGAGTTTTATTTATATAGCGCTTTTAACAGCGCTCATTGTCGCAAAGCAGCTTTACAGAATCAAAAACATTATAGAAATTATACATTTAACATTATATTAAACATTATAGAGTAAGTCAATGTGTATAAACCGTAATTACTGTATATGTATAAAACATAATTTTAAGATTGTCCCTGATCAGGAAGCCGAGGGCAACAGCGGCATTTTACACATCACATGATGATTCTGATTAGTTACTGGGTCTGTTGTTCATCAAAAACAAACACATGGAGAACATGTTTTTAACTTGCTAGCATTTTGCACTTTGGAGCCACCGTATTAAACTCAGCTCAAATTACCGATAAATTCAATCATAGTTTTGAAAAAGGCTAAATATAATACCTCTAATAATGCTGTGTTGTCATTTCTGGCACTGTAATAAAATACATCGCAAACTTTCAGACTCTTTGGACTTGGCTCTGCTTCCCAGTTCACACTTTAAGGAAAACCATAAAAGTGAAGATGCAGGATTGGCAGCAGGAAGTATTTAAAAACATTTTGAGCCAAAGCCAAGATTCAGCCTTAAACCCTGGACAGCTGACGCTACTCCACCCGTCCCTTACACTCCACCTGATCATGCAGGACGTACTTAACCCCAGTGTCAGGTGACAGAGAGAGAGAGAGAGAGCGAACAACCTCGTAATGACATGAGAGCCACTTGCACAATACTCCACAGCTGCTCCATGCCACAAACCCTTTGGTGCTGATACGTTTCTACATTTCGAGGCAACGTGATGGCCGGAATGCTAACACCGGGCTTGTGTTGGCTACAACACAACACAAGCTGTGGCATTGCACAACGTTTAAACCCCTGCCAGGATGAACACGCAGAGTTCCTATAAACAATATAAATAAAAATACATATAGCTTTGGGAGAGCATTGTCTCAGAGGTGCAGGATTGCAGAATTAGTTGAAACACCCGCAGTCTGTTTGTAACCTACATCACCAGAATTTCATGGGGTTATATTTGTTCACCCTGTGGTGGTCTGGCTCTTTCAACTTCATGCATTCCGGACATTCTTGATGGAGCTACAGCACCGACTGGCACTTATCAACAGGCCAGAAGAAAACAGCCCTGCTTGCACATCCCATTTATGTTCTTGTTCCTGTCTGTCTCGTGTTTGCGTGTGCAGAGCATGAGTACACCTCGGTGTCACGCCACCAAATCCCCATGCGCGCCTAAATCGTGTCATGCCCTGAACAGCTCGGTTTTCCTGACAGTCCCAGTCACGCACATCCTATCTTCTAAGATGAATGGCATCCGAGTCCAAAATGAGAGATCATAAAAAAAAATGGCAGACCTGGTTTAAGGCTAGACCTAGACTAAAAAGTCTTTACGGATGGAGAATCTCCACATTTAATCCCAAAGCAGGCTGTTAAGTATTTAGTGCTGTCTTGTCTTTGACTTTCCCCTTAAAGTCAGAATTGTCTTATGGCGCATTGATTTAAACAGAACTCTATCTAATCAACAGGTGTTCATTTGAAAATCTAAAATATAACTCCAGGGCTCGATCCTGAGCTCAGGTTACTCTCTGTTTGGAGTTGCCTCCAGGTTCTCTGCTTCCATCCCACCTCCAAAAACATGCCTGACTAAGCTAAGTTGCTCCATGAACGTGAATAAATCCCATACAGTGTGTTGGGGGTTCGAATCATCAGGTGTTCCCTGTGCTTAGTGGGTTTTCTTGAGTCCATGTCCATAGACATGTGTTGCAGGCTGTTTGGATTTTCCAAATTGCAAGATAGTGTGTTATTGGGTGTGTGCGTGTGCCCTGTGATAGACTTGTGCCCTGCAAAGGGTCGGCACCCCACCCAGGGTGTACCCAGTCTGGACTCCAGACCCCCTGTGAACTACCACCAGGATGAGTGTAGACAATGGATGGATGGATGGATGGATGGATGGATAGACTCTAAATCGGTTTCTACAACTAAACGAATAAATGATTGTGGTACACCGAACTAAACGTCTCCCCAAAACCGTCTGCACTCTGAGTATATTATCAATAAACCACTCATCGATCAACACACCAACTGTTTCTTTTTTTAAAACACTGTGCCATTTTTTCTAAGCGGAAAATAATAAAATTGCGGTTTTGGATGACCGGCAAACTCAAACCCCAGAGCATTTTATAACTGAGTGAGCAAATTTAATCTGCCTAGAAAAACAGTCTTTTTTTTTGCGGTTTGGAAAAAAACAGTCAATCGTAATTACAATGGTCATAACATGATTTTAGTTCTTTTCTCTTTGGTTTTTCCAGAGTCTCTAATCGCTCAGCCACAGCGTGCATTTTATTTTTTTTATATATATATCAGATAGCATGCATGACACATAAAAAATAATAATGCTTTTAAAATTGCGAGCGACAGCCGTGACGAGAACAGATCAGGACGGTGAACTTCAGGTTCGAGCTGTATAATTTAGTTTTACAAAGCTCTAATGAGACTGAAATGATAATACGAGTGTTAGGGCTCCATTTCAGGAACATTTTCGTCTTAATAAGATAAAATAACAAGATTTTTATTATTATTATTATTATCATTATTATTAGGTAAAAAGTCTTTGCGAGCTAGCTGATAGAAACGATGCTTTTGGAAACTACAGTCAAAGTTCCTGTTATAGAAAATGAATCAACACTTTTTAACCAATCAGAACAAAAAGTGCTGAATCAAATTGAATTATATTATATTCATCAAATATCTGCTAGATACTGTATATTTCCATTAGTGAGAAAGTTTGAATTCGGTGTGCGCTCACACCATCCTCGCACCCTGTGCTAAGATCACGACCATGAAATGCCTGTTCCTTCACACTATCTAAAGCAGCATCTTAATCCCAGTGTTTCTCTCCCCACGGCTTCTGTCAGCACCGAGGAACAAAATATCCACCTCCACAGCTGAGACCAGCACCTGTGCTGTTCCCCAGACGCAAACTCTAAACCGTTTAAACTCATGCTTGCACTTAATCCCTCATGAGACTGAGCTGCTTCTCATCTGGAGAGGTGAAGATCCCCTCCTCATCCCCACCTCTGCTTCGTATCAAACCGGTTTGTGCCACTCGGGAGCAAAGCCAGCAGACACCGTCTGATCCTGTGCGGTCTCGGGGGCGCGTGCCAAACACATCGAAACCGCAGGACCATAGAAACAATTGAGGCTCTAAATTTAGGCGAGGGGATCAAGTTAGTAAGGCATTGAATGAAACCGGTCTTAATCCAAACGGGGCAACTGGATATAGCAAAATAACACAGGGAAACTCGAGACTGTAGTCATGCTGGGCTAGAGGTTTAAATCAGAGCCAGGTATTGATGCAAGGAGCTCAGGTTAATCGAAAAGATCAAATGTGAAAATGTGATCATTTTCAAATTCATGCCAGCTGTAAAAATCAGGTTGCAGTGAAAATATTTCCAACTGTTCAATCTATAAAGCCAAGACTTCGACATCATAGCACTAGTCTCTGAAAAGTTGCTTAAAGTTTTATTACTGGCTAACAGACAGATAACACCCTGACAGCACTTTATACCATGAATTCGCATGAGCTTAAAGGACCCCCAAAGGACTCTTATTTTTGCTCTCCTTTAAAGCTAAGTAACATTTTAACACGCTGTAGCCGAGCAATCACCACCTCAGAGCCACGGGTTGCGAATCACAATGCAACCCCACTCAGCGAGGTTACAGTCAGATCAGAGGTGCATGGGGGTAAAAAGGGATGATGCAAGCTTGTTTTTGGATGCTTCTGGAGCTGTTGAGGTTAAAAAAACTTCCAGACGCTGCTGAAGACACTGGGTTCCACAGCTGATTACGTTATAGGTAGTTTTCACAATATGCATTTCGCCAATTAGCCAATCACGTTTTTCTTTCGGAATCAAAGATTCAATTTAAGCCGTGCTTGGATGTTTTCGGGTATTATTCTGCACATTTATTGCATCCGTTCATTTACATTCATAGTTAGTTTGTTTCTATTAAATCATTGACTGTCTAGTCCCAGCTACAGTAGCACCCATGCACACTATGTACAAAGTAAGTACACTGCTATAAAGAGCAGTACAGGAGTATAGGAGTATAGTACACTGCCAGGGAGACACTGCTGTGAATCATGTATGTAATCTGTACTGATCAGTCACAATTACGTCTAATTTAATTGCATTCATACGCAATATGGCCAAAAGTATGCAGACACCTTTATGTGTTTCTCTGTTATAACTGTTCTCACAAAGTTACAGAATATCTGTTTGTCCTGTAGCATTACAAGTTCACTGGGATGATGAAGCCCAAACAATCGGAATTTTCACACTAGGAAAACCTTCGTTCACTGGCTAGCGTTCAAAATTATTATTTTTTCTCTGTACTCGGGTACACTTGCATATTTTTCGCTCTCCGATACAGCAGGTGGCAGTAGTTGGTTTGCAAGCTGTCATTAAACAAAAAGAAAAAAAGAGAAAGAGGAAGTCAATCTTTGACCTATAATGTTATATTATCTAATATTATTAATATTTTGGAAAAAATGTCAAGAGCAATGCTCTCTCGTGCCCTTCTACTGTATCAGCTACGGCTGTGTACAGTAGGTCAGAGGATGAGATTGATGAGTGATACACAAACACGGAGATTCTGGAGGAGACCGACAGCACCGATGACGTCACGTCCACTTCCGCTCCCCGGCGTTCTCAGGTACGATTGGCCTCCATATCTGATTCGATCCCTGCCCAAGTACGCCATATAGTTCTTGAGATCACCTTTTCCAGCTGACTTAGGCAGAGTTTCCGAGCATGGAATGTTTGTGTTCTCACTGATCAAAATGAACAAAACCTTGGAGTCAGGTGTTCTCAGGAACGATCCCGGGGTCCTAATGTGAAAAAACACTCAATGTGTCTGTGCACAAACAACCTCCATGAAGACTCGAGAGGAAGAGATTGCTGCACAACATCAGCGCTTGATCTCACTTATGATCTTATAGCAGATCTAATGGACACGAATCCCTCCTGACCACGCTTCAAAATCTAGTGGAAAGCCGTCCAAGGAGAAAGGAGGTTATTAAGAGCAAAAAGGGAATAAATCTGCAATATGATGACAACGACATATGGGTATGATGCCTAGGTGTGCACAAACTTTTGTCATGTAGTATAGTATTGAATTGACAATTTGTTAAATGAATGGTTCTTAAATGACAACGATTTTTTTTTAAATTCTTACCAGATTTAAAAACCTTAATAAAACTGTGCTATGAAATCCCAACCTCTTCTATTCTACACCACATGGTTCTGAGCTCAGACCCCAGACTAGTACGAGCAAGCTGGAGTGGATAATACTGCTAGTGTTAATCTGGCTGCTGATGGATGGTTAGTGGTTAGCCAATACTGCTAGGAAAAACAGTGGTAATGAGGTCATCTGATAGGGCCAGCTCCAGAGCAGAGGCTGTCCGCTGATGGACGTCTGGTCCTTACGGAGCGTAAAGGTCTTAGCTTGAAAAACGATGGGGGGGGGGGAGAAACCGCTTAGCCTTAACAGCTAGCGAGGAGATATGTAAATACAATAATCGGATGAAACAACACGGATGAATCGCAGCAGTGAGCTCTTTGCAGAGAGATTAAGGAACACCCAGCGGTTTGTGGGCTGAGGCTTTCGTTCGTGGCTGCCAAACATCCTGAAGCGTGTTCTAGCATTTGCTGAATTTTATGTTCTGAGTGCCAGGACTAGATTAGGATCGGGGAAAAGGAGCCAGGAACTGACTAACAGTCCAGAGCTACTACATGTGGCATTATATTACAGCGCTGTAAAATTCTCAAATCTTATTGTCTAATCAAAACTAATTTCTATAACAGCGGTCTGTTAGCATAACTGACAGCATGTTAGCGTTTCTACAGCACCAGGGCCTTGTATAGAGAACGGTCTGGTAAATGTAATCTTAGTTTGGTCATGATCAGATTGTATAAAGGTATTGCATTATGTAAAACTAGATGTGCCGGCAACTTCTCCGCGTGGAATTTAACTGCACACTCATAAGCGTGTTTTTAAAAAATGTACAGCGCCACCATCTGTTGAATTTTGGATTGAACTAAAATTTTTACGTGTTACCGAGAAGTGCACGAAATAAAGTTCCATTATTAAGTAGATTTCAGTTTGCAAACTCATAAGCACGTATTAAAAAATGCACAGCGCCATCAGTTGAATTTTGGGATAAACTAATTATTTTTAAAAAAAGATTTTTGTTATTATACTAGGGCGTTTTGCATTTAAATTAGCATATCTTCTCTTCCCGTTGGCCGAATGCGATGAAACAAAGCCTATATGTTACCTCGGGCTCGGACAAATAACCCCATTAAAATTTGTCCGGTAGTTTTTACGTGCAGTGTGCACAAATAAACAGACAAACAGACATACAAAAATTACAAAAACCATGTGTTTGTGTTCTACAACTCATCTTACACTTTCC
>JAOTRS010000001.1:24435876-24448626 GCA_028565755.1 Dinotopterus cunningtoni | reverse complement strand
TTTAGTGTATTTTTTGACTGGAAAATATTTTCCTTATAAGAAGGACAGCATATGTACAGTAGATCATGTAGATAATGACTGCACTAATATAAGAAAAAGAAAAGTAAATAATGGCGGTAACAATATCCAAGAGTAAGAGTTGTAGACTGTTCGCTCAGATCTCTTGTGCACTTAGACTCAAACATGTTTTATCCTGTTTAATCCTCACTGGGGGAGATCCAGGATGAAATACATCAGAGTTATCATAGTAAATTAATACAGTCTGTGTGTGTGTGTGGGGGGGGGGGGGTTCAGTCATCTAGCTCTTCAAAATTATAACACAGCTTGACAGTAGCTCGGTAAAAACAGTATTTTAAATAAGTGAGCATGTAAATTGCTGGGTGATGACTGACAGCCACCGAAAAACAGAAATTAAATAAAACTGTAATATACTTTAAAGCAGAATATACAGTATAGGTTTTAAAATTTGACTCATAATGTCAAGGAATGGGAGAAAACACCTGAAACTGAAAACATGGGGATTATTTCAAAAAAATGTAATTAATATTATCTTTATTATTAGCAGTAGTATTTTTAGCTGTGTATAGAAATTAATTAAATCTATTACAATAACTAGACCTGGCATAGATAGATAGATAGATAGATAGATAGATAGATAGATAGATCTCTGTATAGGTCATGTGTAAAAATCTTGCTAGACACATGAAGAAATGACTGAAGTGATGGATTGGAATGGGATTAAAAAAAAAAGTTTATTATTATTATTGTTGTTGTTACAAATCGAGCAAAAGTTTTTCCACCTTCTCTGGGGAACCCTGTTTTAATACCTTAATTGAATAATGAAACAATTAAGAGTGAATTCTGAGAGTTGATTTTGAGAGTTGTGTGAGGTCTGAGAGCGGGCTGTATCTCACCTCCTGCACGAAACTCCGCACGGTCTCCCGCAGGGTCTCGCGCAGCTCCCCGGTCCCCGGGCCCGCGCCGCTCCTGCGCTCCAGCGCGAGCACCCTGCTCTCCATCTCGCGCGCTCTAATCACCGTGAGACAGCACGTGGCCAGAGTCGCGAGCAGCAGCGCGAGACACACGGCGGCGGCGCCGGCGGTGAGAGAGGGCCAGCGGTGCGCGCGGACAGACCCGTGTCCCGGTGATGCTTTAATCTCCTCCTGCTCCCGGTGTGCGTCCATGCTGCTGAACCGGAGTCACACTGCGTCTCTCCACGATCAAAGCTGACGCTGCTGCTGTTGTTGTTATTATTGTTGTTTATTATGATGATGATGATGATGATGATGATGAAGCACGAGCGCGAGGAAGGTGTCGCCAACTCTTCTGCAGCTCACTGATCAGACTCTCGCGTGTAGAGCGCGCGTGCGTGCGTGCGTGAGCGCGTTTGTGTGTGTGTGTGTGTTTGCTGTGGACCGTGTAACGAGGGAGGAATTAAAAAGCTCCGAGCTCCCTTACAACCAGCTGGCAACTAACTGCCTGTGTGTGTGTGTGTGTGTGTGTATGTGTGGGAGAGAGAGAGAGAGAGCGCATACACTATTATACTAAATAGGATGTCAAAAAAGTACGCCGCCTATTGGTTGCCATAGTTACCCGAGGGCGCGAACTAATTAGCGCTGTACAAGCTTTCACTTGGATCCCCTTAAATGTGTTGTCATGTGACTTGGTGATAAAAAAGAGTTTCCTTAGAAGTCAGTGACGTCATGTAGTTGGAAATTAAAGTTATTACGTAATAAACGTAAAACTGAGGTAGTGTAAGTGGAGTGTCAGTTTCCACTCAAAAGATTATTTTCTACAACAATGTCTTGTCTTGTAATGTTTTATTCCACTTATACCATAAAAATAATTCGACAATTATTAATGGTTTTTGATTATTTGTTATCCATTTATAGTTAAAATAAAATGTGTATTTGTCTAAAACCTTACCCAAAATAAAACTCAATACTGAATATTTTAAAGGGGTGAATGTTTAAATGATTGAAATATTTTAGTTTAAACAAATTTGTATAACATGACAAATCCAATTAAATCAGTGTTATAAAATGTTTTTCCAACATGCCATTAAAAATGTGTCCCTAATCACGTGATTAGGGTGTTTAATGATTATGTAAGGAGTCTCCAGTGTCAGAGCTTTGTATCACTTTTCTGACAAAAACGTTTTAGGGCCGACAAGGTTTGTTTTCTTAAACCATAAGGTTTATGTTTGTTTTTAACAAGCTGAACTTTTTTCTTTATTTATTTAGCCTTATCGTAAAGATAAAAAGCGTGAGCAATAGCAGGAATTAACTTTTCTTAAGCGCATTCTACAACTTAAAAGATGTATTCAGCTTATTGAATTAAAAAAAAAAAAAGACTGTTATCTGTATATCAAATATTAAAAACACAAAGTTAATTCCTGCTATGGCTTACACTTTTTCTATCTTCAAGATAAGACTAAAAGCAAGAAAGGAAAGGTTTGTTGTTACAGGAAAAAACAAAAAAATAAACCAGAAAACATTGTCTGCCTTGAAGAATTCTTCTTAGTCTAAACTGATATACGACATTGGAGACTCAATAAGCACCATTTATTATTAGATTATTTAGCAGTTCGATTATACAACTTAATACTAGCATCTGAGGAGCAGTTACAGACAATTAACTAATATTAAATTAGGACCATCTTGTAGATGTTTACCAGATCTAATCTATTTGTAGACATTTAATCTACTTCTATCCAATTGTTATAATCATCAGATCAAGTAACAAATCATTTTGGGTAAACCATTCTATCCTTTTTAGTTAATGGATAGATTCACATCCTCTGCTGCCACCTAGTGTTTAAATGTGGAACTACAACACGACACAACAAACAACAAACCCAAACTGCTCCATGGACTTTTATTGAAACAGATTAAGCCACAAAAAATGTACAGTACAGTCAATTTGACACACCAAATTAATTCATAAAGCTACACGTTATTTTCTTCAATCAGTCGACTAATATTTATGTAACAGACCTTTAATCTTCAGCTCTCCCTTACTTGATTACGTAAAATACAAGATAATTTACAGACCATATAAATTACACATTAGGAAAAAACAAAACAATACTCAAGACTGGTTGGACTGATACAGTCATCTAAAATGCAACCTCTCACTGAGAGTAACAACCAAAAAAAACCCTCTATAGCTTTTTTTCACTTGTGGCCCCTTCTAAGATCATCAAAGAACAGATGTTTAACAGCGTCATCCAGAGTGATGCGCTTGGACACGTCGTAGTCCAACATCTTCTCGATCAGATCGAACAGCTGCTCGTGGGCCAAACTTTTTGAGGTCATACAGTCCTGTTGGGGAAGGTGGAACGAAAAGGGGAAAAGAATGTCATCATTAAGTTGCTTCACTCAATAAAATGTAAAAAAAAAAAAAAAAAAAGACTGTAAAGAAAGATAATACGAGTTTAATAGATTAGTGTATAAATGCTGTAATGCACTATATAATGTTCTAAAACCACAAAAGAAAAAGTATACAATAAAAAAAAAATAAAATAGCCCAGGTAAGAATGCCTTCTGGCTGTGTGAAAAGTGAACCACATGTAAACACTCGAGACACTCACTCTGAGAGGTTTGCAATGCTTCCGAACGTATCGTCCTGACGACGAGTGGACGTCCCAGTCTAGCTTGTCACGGTGGACATATCTTCGTTTCCTGCAGGAACACAACAAAAACGTCAAAACACTGGCAAACTTCATGCACCAATGCAAGCAATGAGTGCTGCCATTACAGGGTAAAGACTTGCCTTGTTTTCTGGAGCATCTGCGTTGGTATGGGGCCTAAGACTCTTTCCATCATGGCTAGATGTTCTTTACTGTCATGGGTCTGAAATGAGCACAAGTCATACATAGATATATTTAAAAAACATAGTGTAAGGATCTGGGGAGTCACCTGACGTTCTTATGAATCTGTATTGCATTTAGTTTTATTATGAGCTGTGCTCACCTGAAAGAGTGTGGATCCAAGATAATATTCAATAAGAATGCAACCCACACTCCACACATCACAAGCATGGTCCCAACCCAGCTCTGTACAAAACCATAAAAAATAAACACAATTAGCTCTGAGGCGTCGCCACAGATGTGCATGTGCACAGAAAGCTGTGTTCAGATTTACCCAGAATGACTTCGGGTGCGCGGTAATGGCGCGTCGATACCACTGTGGTGTGATGCTCATGCTCGTACGTGGCGTTCCCAAAGTCAACCACTTTCACATCTGGGTTCTTCACCGTTCTCTCATCTCTCTTCTGTAAAACAAGATCGAAATGAACTTTAATTTCTTGAATTATCATAGGGAGAGTGCTAAGGAATAATTCCTGCTAAATTTACTGCTCACCATTTTAGAGTTGTATTCAAGGCGGTAAGCAGAATTAACAAACAAGATGTTCTCTGGCTTCAGGTCTGTGTGTGTCAGCTTGTTTTTGTGCATGACTGAAGTGAAAAAAACAAAAAACATCCAAATGAGACTTATATAAAGCACTAAACACTTATCACTCGTCAGATGTTGTTGGACTACTCACACTTGACTGCTTTGATGATCTGGTAGGCCATATGCCTGATCTGGTCGATTGGAAAGGGCTGAAAGTTGTTTTCTTTAAGGAAGTCAAACGTGCTCAATCCTAACAGTTCAAACACTATGCACACATGGCCATGGTGGTCGAACCAGTCAAGCATTCGCACACAACAGCTGTAAGAGAAAAGGAGGAAACAATAGTCAGAAAACTGCATGTTTGTAATATCCGTCTGCCTCCATTATAGTCACTGTCGTCACCACATCTGGTTAGAAACGAGAGTGCTGTCGAGCTGCACTGTTTCTAATTCAGAGCTCAACTTTACACAGGTCTATTTACTAACCTGTTTTACTTTCCACTGTTTTTAAAACCAAAAAGGTTAAAGAGATTCAGATCAAATCAGTAGACAATTTATTAATTTTGATCATCTTAAAATTCACTTTTTAATAGCATAAAAAAACCCTGTATATAATTTAGCACGACCATGTATTTCTGATCTTTAAAGCCATACAACCCAGCACGGTCTCTCAGGTCCAGGGATCAGCTTTAAGTTCCCAAATCTAGACTGAAGACTCGGGACGATCATGGATTTTCAGTAGCAACCCCTAAACTCTGGAATGAGCTGCCCCTGTACATCAGGCAGAGGCCTCTAGTCTTACTATTTTTAAATCTCACATCAAGATCTTTTTTTATACATTTTGGCATTTAACACAGCGTAAGGACAAACTCTGTTGCCTTTTTTATTTACTGTTTTATTTGCTTATTTTATGCAATGAGGGTGGACTTATTGTTGCGCGTTTTATTTTTACTTTATTATCTGTATGTCTGCAGCTATTTTAAAATTGTACAGCACTTTGGTCAATTGTGTTGTGTTAAATGTGCTTTAAAAATAAATTGGACTTTAAAACTGTAAATATATATAAACAAGTCAGATTTATATATTAAAAAAGAGGATTAATTATCAATGATGCAGGAACTTTTAGTGTGAACTTTCTAAAGTATAAACATGATTTTCCTGTTTGTCCTGAACTGCAGCCAAAGCCATGTGGTTCCTGCTAATGTGTGTGTATGTAATCACTGCACTTGGATGGAAAAGAAAAAAAAATGAAAAAGGGGTTTACGTAACCGCTATGGGCATTATCACAACCTGTTAAATTTAAAACACTGTCCCTTATTGACAAACACCATGACAGATGCGCTTAAAACAAAAATCTAATTGAGCCTTTCTGCGCACTTACTTCTAAATTAAATTTATACAGGAAACTCGGATGTCAAAACAGCATCAAAATCACCCTACAAGGCTGGCAGTGTTACACTCACTATTTTCTGTCGCTGTCGAGTGTGTTCATATGTTCCAGCACTTCGACCTCAGACATGGCTGCATCTCGATAACGTTCAATGTTTTTGATGATCTTCACTGCGACACGATCTCGACTGCAAACAAACAGAAAACAAGGTCAGACAGCGTAATTGCAAAGAATCACTGTAAACATGATAATGAATTAACTTTATGATAGAATGAGTGTAGGAAACATTTCTTACTTTTTCTGATCAATGCATTCGACTACTTTTCCAAAAGCACCCTCTCCTAGCGTGCACATGATCTCATCTAGGGTGTAAAGACAGACAGTTAGACGCACTGAACCTCCAGTGTAACGTCACTCTGACATAACTGATCCATCTAAGAAATAGCTGTAAATAGTATTAATAATAATAAATCACTCAGAAGAAAAATTGAATACATGAATACAATACAAGGCAGAGCTAGGCTAATACTGCTGATAAAGCAGAAGAAAATATAGTATAGATCTACATGACTGCTTCCCTTCTGTAGTGCTGATATAATCATGCCCCGAAAAAAAACATTTATCCTAAAGCACTACAAGTGACATTATATTTCATTTGTGAGACAAAACAGATACAGGTAAAAAGTATACAAAAAAGTATATATTCTATACATCTCGCCCTGAGTATGTCTCCACTGTGATAGATCAGGTGCCCCTCCTCATCATCCTCAACACTTCTGGATCTTTTCCTGCGATGGCTCCTCTGGAGGTTTTCGGACCACCATCAGCATCACCACCATCATCATCAAAAACCCATGAGAATCAGAACGCGGCATTCATTCATTCAGCGAGGGAGGAACGGGGGGAGCGATTCGGCCCATTCAGATAGCGCAGCAGTCAGGACCGGCCACAGGGTGCAGCCAACGCAAATTCAGCCCGCGACAGAGATACGCACAGGGGGCCCACCACATAGTGTGTGTTACAGAAGAAAAACAATGGCAACACATTTTCAGACAGGATACTTTAAAAAAATATTTAAAGTAGACATCATTGACAGTTTATAATTAGCTTAAATTAATCTCTGGTATCCCCCACCCCGCCCTGTACTGCCTGACATTTTTTTTTCCTGTTCCTGTTTACTGGAATAGCAATTAAGACATTCAACTAGACAATAATGAACAGTGGGTGACTGCAGTACTCCATCTATACAGATAGAAAGAAAAAAGATGGCATGAGGAAAAGGAAAGGAGATGGTGCTCATACCGAGCAAGAGCGACGATGACGAGAGCGGCTCCGGCTGTGTCGCCGCCCGTGCCTGCTGCTCTGGCCACTGTACCCGGAAGATTTGCTGTAGTGGTGCCAGTCGCGCTCCCTGTGCCGCACACGATGCCTCTCCTTCTCCCTTGAGACGCTCACGTGGCTCTCCTTATCATACCCCGAATCCACGGTCCGGACCTTCGTCTCCTGCTTTTCGTTCAGACTCCGGCTTTCCAGGTAATGCCTGTCAGAAAGAGAAGAGATTATTATTACAGCCCAGACCGATACATTTACAACTTCGTTTTCCCCTTTTATCTAAACAATATGCTCACATTTCTCAAAGGTTGACAACTCCTGTGTCGATACTGTTTATAAGTCAAGGCCAAGAACTTATGAACACTGCTTTTGATGTGTTTACGAAATAGCCTTTCTGTTGACTATTAACACAAACTAGAAAGTCACGCAGCTGACCTTCTCAAAATCAAAAACAATTTGAACTGCATCTGTGATGGGTCTACGTCAACCTTTTGCAATGATCACAACACCACAACATCGCTTAGCAAGACGTTTCACATGGTTCAGATATATCTGGGAAGCTGCAGAACTGAAAAGCAAGACTCTCAGGGAGGCCATTGATATCTGTCACGCATCGATGCCGAAAATCTGAACGAGGTTAACTAACCCCTTCCGGCATGTTTAGACTGCATCGAGTGTGGTCTGTGTGTCTGTTTTCTTCCAGGAAAAGACAGGAATACTGAATATTTAATATTAGAACAGATACTGTCTGTGCAGGGTGGTGTGGTTCATTCATGAAAACATATGGGTGGAATATATAGTATTACAACAACAAACTAATTATGAATAGTGCAAAGATGCATTTTTGCACTATTTATAATTTATTTTTGTTGTTGCACTACTGTATGTTCCACCCAGATGTTTTTGTCTGTATATACTGTCTTCACTCCACACTGTTTGAACAATAATACTGTATGTTACCATATATATCCTACCCTTATTACCTTCTGCATCTTCTGTACATGAATGACTCTTACCCCTGTACATATAGACCCACACCCTAATTTACCAGTGGTATTTATTTTAAATAGGCCACTTATGCACTTCTGCATAGATGCTAAATTAATTTTATTGGCTTTGTACATACATTTTGCACAAAAAAACAGTTAAATCTATGCTAACCTAAAAATCCTCAAACAATCAGCAATACTCAGACAAATGCAATTCCATTTTCAAAAACTTGTACTACAGACAAGATTATTATATACCTAAACTCTAATATAGAACATGGTATAATTTGGCATATTATCAATCAATGTAACAAAAAATACATATATTCCCCATATAAATCCCAAGAACAACGTTTTCATGAGCGACATTTCTAGTAACGTAATTTAATATGTATTTTGGATCTTACTCTAAAACAAATTTGAAATTGAATATGTATTTTGGACCTTACTCAAAAAAAATTGTACGAGAAATATAATAGTCCCAAGTATTTAGCTATAAAATAAGCATGGTAAATGCATCTTTTTCATACACTAGTACATAGATATTGCACCCTGACTTTTGAGGTAAGTGACTTGGATTATGTTAAGGACATAACGTGAGGTTTTTACCCGTCACTGCTTTTGCGATGATGGTGATGTTTACGGTACTTGTTTTCCCGTTCACTGCTGTGAGACTCTCTCCAGTGACGCTTTCTCCTCCCAGTTTTTTCCTTCCTGCTGTTTTCTCCATCAGCCGGTGAGTGAGTGGCAATTTCTCGCGGCCTCATCTGCAAAACAAAAACAAAAAAAAGAAGAAAAAGGCTCCTGTTAAATTTTTGCTGATTAGATTTATTACAATTTGATTAGTTCAATTAATAAACAGCAACAATGAAAAAAACATCAACTAATAAAAACATAACTGTTATATTATATATACACATATGTATATTTAAAACCTTAATCTAACCTTAATAATGATGTTTCACCTGCCTACAGGGACATCAGTAATTAAACGGCTTTGTATTCATCCAAGCGCTATAAATTCTAATTACCGCAGCCTTTTTTGAACTCGGGTGTTTCCGTACGTCCAGGGTTTAAATCCGAAAATTACCGAGTCACACGACTCTACTGCGCATGCCCAGGATTTTAACCTTATAAGCCGATCGAACAGAGAAGCAAAATAAAACAAAATATAGAAATGTAAATTAACTTTGCATGTTAATGAAAAGGTAGATTAAAATATATATCGGTTTCTAATATAAGATTGGATAAATCAGACGGTACTATAAGTAACGTTAGTCATAAAAAAAAAAAATCGACGGACATGGTAGTCAACAACGTTAACACCCGGTCTCGAGCGTCGAATAACAACGCAAGAAATTTAGGTTGTATTAAAATGTTAACCAAAAATATATCTCACCTTTGAGCTACCTTTTAGAACCTAAAACAAGAAGAAAGAACGAAGTACAACACGTTGCTTTCGAAAAAAGGCAACGCCGAAATAGCTCCCGCAGCTGACGACACAAAGGTCTCTTTGTTCTGTCAAGTGTCTTTCAAAATGGCTGACCTACATTTCTAGAAAATTCTACGTGTGCAGTATGGCGTTGTCGTACCGCATTAATGCGTCTGGATTCTGATTGGCTCATACCTTCCTGTTTCTGTGACAGGATTGGCTAGCTGCACGAGAATCAAGTATGGCAACCAATCATGTCAAAGGGGGTGGAGTTTGTAGGAAAACGTCTGTAGGCGGTTCAACATGGGAGAGTCCATTTTGGAGAAGATACTTTTTAATAACGTTAATATAATACAAATAAGATTCAGTATTTTAGCGTTATAGTAAAGAGAAATATAGTAAATCATTATATATTTTATGTTTTTGACTGAGTATTGATAAAACAAAACAAAATGTACACAATCATAATAGACTTCCCCAACCTGACACACTAAAGGGAGATTTGCTTGCATGTGTTTTAATATGTACAGTATTTTGCTCATGCAACATCAGAACATTTATGTCCATCTGGAGTCGCATTCATTTCTCTCCAAGATCTTGTATTTATGATGAGAGATCTCGTCAGACCACTGCATTACAAGCAATTTCTCTCTGGGATTAATAAAACTCTTTGAATCTTGAATCATAAAGCCTTCACCAGCACATCCCAAAGATTCTCAATAGGGTTAATAAGGTCTGGACTCTCCATGGTGGCCAATCCATGTGTAAAACTGATGTCCCATGCTCCCTGAACCACTCTTTCACAATTTAAACCTGATGAATCCTGGTATTGGCATCTTAGAATACGCCCATGGCTTCAGGGAAGAAAAAAAAACATGGTCATTCAGTACATTCAGGTCGTCAACTGAGTTCATTTTATTGCCACATAACGCTGCTGAGCCTAGACCTGACCAACAGAACACTGCCCCCCCAGGCTTGTACCGTAGACACTAGACATGATGGGTGGCATCGCTTCATTCGCTTCCCTTTTTACCCCACAGCTTCTGGTACCTTGTTGTTCATATTGCGTAGGACCTGTTATGGTCCAGTCACATCAACATAAATAGTGAAGAAGGCTCAGCAGCATCTATACCACCTAGGGCGTCTGAGAGATTTTAAACTGCCATCCAGGGTGATAACATTATTATCACTTCTGCCCCATAGAGAGCATCCTGACAGAAAACATCACAACCTGGTATGGGAACCGCACCGTGCATGACAGACGAGCTCTGCAGAGGGTGGTGCGATCAGCTGACTGGATCATCCACACTGACGGGCAAGCAGTGCTGGACCAAAGCCAGGAAGATAGTGAAGGACCTCAGCCACCACAACAATGGACTGTTCTAGGCAGACTACGCAGGCGCTCAACCAGAACAACTCATAAGACTCGGACTTGCTTTGTTTCCTTCACACCTTGTTGGAGCACACCACCCTACTAACCACACTGTACATTTTCATATTTTCACATGAGACATATGTTGCAAATTTCTGGTTATTACTTACACATGAACAAGAACTAACTTTTCACTTTAAACATGGACAATAACACTGCTGCTATCACACACATCATCTCATTTCACACTCCATGGTTAACCCATACTGCTGCTGCCATACCTACCCATATCATATTGCCATATATTTCCCTTTAATACCCTTTTTATTTTGCACATTCTATATAATTTGTTTGATACTTTTTGCCTTATACATTTAATATACTTCTATTTTATTTTATTGTAGCTGTATATTTGTACATTTTATATTTTACATTCTTTTTCTAGTGCAATTTGCCTCTTCTTACCTTCTTATTCCTTTTTAGGTCACGACCAGTCGTACAGTTTAAGCATTTCACTGCATATTATACTGTGTTTGGTTGTGTACGTGACAAATATAACTTAGAATTTTGACCTTTCTCTGATGCTCCACAGTCGATTCTTTATGCTCTCTGGAAAGCTGAAGCCTTTTTCTTTTTATAAGTCTCAATAACAAAATGGATTTCATGAGGCTATACAGCTGTTTAGTCCTAATCCCTTGGGTTCTCTTCACATTGTGCATGTGGAAATGCTTTTACTTTCACTATAAACCATAGACATGAGTTCTACTAATGTTTTTTAGTGAAAGTGTTTAGTTTTTGTTAAGTGATTTCCCATCATGCTCATTTAGGATCTTTTTCCAACCACATTTCTTTCTTGAAGATGGCGGGTCGCCACTATCCTTCCAGGTTTTTATTATGTGTATTATGTGAATAATATTATAATTTATTTATTGAAAATAAAAAGCCCAAATGTACACAGGGAAAACTAACCTATATTACAAATATAATGCTTGACCTGTACACTGTATGAACATATTTACAATTTTAACGTAGCCCTGCTGTCATTTCTAGGACCTCCCCACTCCCCCTGTTTTTCTCACCATCAGCTGGTTTGCCTGCGTACACTTGCATGTTCCAGGCATAACATGGCTTCACATCACATGCTACCCATATCTTTATACCATACTTAGATGATTTGTTTGGCATATACTACTTAAATGGGCACCGTTCCTTAAAACGATGAAATGCTCATCAACAGTGATGTCATGACCTGGTTTGTTAATGATTGTCAGGCACTCCACTCACTTCTGCCAAACTTCCCAGCTTGTCTTGTTGACTTCTGTCTGGTCTTGTGTCGTGGTTATCAAAATGAATCACACGTGACAGGATTTGGAAAGACTGCAAAGACGTTGTAGCATTAAAAATCGCCTGACCAGTGTCCGCATCCCATAGGCCGGATGCAGATCTGTTGCGAGGTCTGTAGACACCACACAAAATCAACACACCAGCGTAGGCTTTAATATTCACCGGGTCTACCTCTTTCCAGGTGTTTCTATGAACCCTTCTGCCAGCTGGGTCTTCTTCCTCATAAGTGTCAAAGTTTTCCTCCTCGGGTTATACTCTGTGTTATCCTCAAGCTCTGACTCTTCCTCCTCTAAACCCTTTTCACTGTCAACCTGGCAAGCTTCAACTACCTTCATGTGCAGTATATCATGCTGACAAAGACTGAAATGTAAGCGTTGAAATGCCCCCCTGCCATGGATCGCCCCCCAATATAATTGCTATCAAATATTATATTAGAACATAAATTCATAGGTTAATGGTTTACAAATTACAAATTACATGAGACAATAAAATAAA
>JAOTRS010000001.1:24398873-24422117 GCA_028565755.1 Dinotopterus cunningtoni | reverse complement strand
TGAAAGTCTGTGTTGCCCAGCGACAGCCCCAAAACATCACTGCTCTAGAGGAGATCTGCATGGAGGAATGGGCCAAACAAAGGTATATAACAAAGTATTGAAATGAAATTTTATTATTGACCAAATACTTATTTTCCACCATAATTTGCAAATAAATTCTTAAAAATTGCTTATTTTGTCTCTCATGATGAGGTCTCTGTGTACCTATGATGAAAATTACATGCCTCTCTCATCTTTTTAAGTGGGAGAACTTGCACAATTGGTGGCTGACTAAATACTTTTTTGCCCCACTATATATATATATATCAACCACTGAATGCAGTGCCGGTTCCAAGCCCGGACAAAATGGGAGGGTATATATACAGTCAGACGGCATGGTGGCATAGTGGTTAGCACTGTGGCCTCACGCGGGTTAGATTTCTATCTTGGGTCTGTGTGCGTGGAGTTTTCATCTTCTCCCCATGCTTGGTAGGTTTTTTCAGAGTACTCCAGTTTCCTCCCACAGTCCAAGGACATGTAGATGTAGGTTAATTGGTGTTCCCAAATTGCCCATTGTGTGTGGGTGTGCCCCCACCCCATGCCCTAAGTATCCTGGGACAGGCTACAGGCACCCACGACCCTGTACACAGTGTATAGAAGGGTCTAGAAGATGAATGACTGAATGAAAATATATAGTAATGACAGGTCTATTCTCAGTGTTGATATGGAGCGGGTGGAGGTATTAGGTGTATTTCACCCCAGCGTGAATAGCTGCTGGAATTAAAGCTGTTGGTGAACCTGGACGTGTTTGCTCTCTGCTCTGAGGTATCTCATGTTGTATCCTGACCTCCTCCATCTGAACAACGTGTTGGAGAATTTTACAATTTAAAAAATAAAGCTTTCGGGATCCAGTAAATAGTAAGAACATTACTGTCCTAATTCTGAATAATGATAAATAGTTTGGAATTATGTACATTGGGTTTATCTGTTCTAAATGTGGAGAGAGATGTAAGGTCTTTTTCCTCAGGTAATGGAGGCAATGGCTCCAAAGTCTGAAAACTATTTCATTTATTTGTCATGTATCAATGTATCATGTATTTATTTCAGAAGCTAAATAAGGCGTTTTTAAATAAGGCGTACTTTTCATGTCTTAATAAAACAAGTTGTAGTTTGAATTTGCAAAAGCGTAAAATTATCTATTTTCGTTTGTGAACAATTCATTTGCACATTTGTGTAAAACCAAACAAAACCTGTGTGTAAAACATGAGCACTCTGCTCTCAGGCTCAGCAGAGGTTCGGATTATAGCGCGTTCGGGGCGTTACCAGATGACGTCAGATGCGCGCTTGTCATTGGATGTCAACTATGACTGGCAGATTGAATCATCCAATGAAACGCGTCCTTATTCGGATGCCCATTCTTCCGTCCAGTAATATAACACCCTCTACAGGTCGGCGCAATAAGGAAGAGTCCTTTTTTACGGAGGATCTCAATACCCGACGGATTTTTTCTTTTCCCCTCCCCGAAAAGCGTGTCGCTTTTAAGGTATTATTTTAACCTCCGTATTTCTTGTAAGTGATAATATTTTTATATTTAGATTATTTATTGTTTTTCTTTAGTTAAAAATCGTTTGGAAGTACGGCTCGAGCGCGGTTATATAACTGAAAGTGCGGTGCATGGTGGTTAGCATCCGCGGCTAATCTTTGTAGCGGTGAAATTTTCTAGTTTATTTTTAGAATTAAGGGGTTAAATGTATTTCTGTTTTGCACAACAGGGTTTCGTTGTGGTTTCATAGTTGTTGTTCAGCGTAGTATGTACTATGCTTGGCGATGTAGTTAATTGTTTTCTTTTTATAAAATTTGTTATCGCGGCTATGCTAAGCTAATCAAAATGGTGGCCAAAAAAAGCGTCGCGCAAACTAAAACTGGCGTGCAGGCGCGCGGTCATTTTTTTTTTGTTATATAATGTTGTAACGTTTTTCTCGATTTTTCCGTTTTTCCCCCAAACCAGACCGTAAACAGACGCCATGGCGGACGCAGAGCAGCAGTTTATGGAGACTGCGGAGGAGAACGGGTATGAAGGTGGAGAGAATGGAGCGGAGGGTTACGAGGGCGGCGAGAGCGCAGAGCTGCAGGCCGGAGACGGGGAGAACAATGGAGCCGGAGACGGCACTCAGGACGGAGACGGAGGCCGGATAGAAGCGAGCAAAAGCGAAGAAGATGCAGGGTACGTAACGCTGCATTATCTGCATCGCCATGTTGAGTCCTATTGTTTTTACACCCCTGAGTTTTTTTTTCCGTCGTCTTTTGTTCGCGCCATGTGTGTATCGCTCTAACGGGGGAAGGGCGCTCGCGCACTGCACGCGACAGCGAATCGATTCTTCTTTACTCCAGGCATTTGGTACGAAGAGTCGACTCGGAGTCGATTTCACGCGCGTTTGATTTCGATTAGGTTCGCGCCGTATTATTTACAAAAAAGAAAAGCAAAACATGCATGCACGTCTTCTACAAACACAGAAATCACGTATGTCCTATGGAGCAGTATGACGTGTTCCCAGTTACAATCACAGCTCTGCATTTTATACACTGAACATGCAAGAATTGAAGTTTTATTATAGGACGTATGCATCAAGATTTGCCATTCTTATGCATGCTTCTAGTTTCCCTTTTTTAGACTGGATTTTGCTTCTTTAAAAGAATTTTTAAAAATATATATTTTTAAAGAGGCCGAATTGTTGGTAGACAGATGTCCCAGGGATGAATAGTTGGGAAGCCTAAAATGATGTAAACTTGAAGAAAAGGAATAAAATGCTATGAGTCTCGCCAAACGTATTTGTGCTAAGAACAAACCTCTCATCATATACCCGAGTTAGTTGCTCTTAAAGCTTGTAATGGAAAGTGACCAGTATTAGGAACGCTAACATTAATTCTGCAGGAATGCAATATTTTGGTGCATGCATTTTATAATAACTATGCTTGTCTAGTTACTTCTTGCATGGCCATAAAGTGGCACTGCATTAAACATTGCTGGGGCTAAAGCATCATGAATGTCTTTTTCAGGTTAGGTGTTGCTTACACCACTCCATTTCCTTTCCAGTGTTGATTTGATTTTTGTAATATTTATATATAATGTGATATATAAATAAACAGACTGGCTCCATTAGTGGCAAAGCCATTCCTCTTTGCCAAATATATATTGATTTAAATTCCCCCTACATGTGAATGACTGTTCTTCAGCCTAGCCAGGATAAAGCGGTTATTTAAGACAAATAAATCCTTATTGCAAAAGCTGGTCATGGCTCTAATAGGGCTTTATTTAAAACGGTTGCATGCCCTATGAGCGCTCAATGTCTTTACACAATTCATTAAATGTCATTTCAATCAAGGTAAAAAAAAATTTACATTCGCATTGGATAGGTTTGCTTGTCATGTAATTAAATGGAAACTCTTAATTTTTAGGAGTGCTTTAACCATGTCTTAATGTGTTTACTGCAGTGCACTCATGATAGTTTTTTTTTTTTTTTTTTTTTTGGTGCACTTTGTCATGCCCTCGTTCTGTTTATTTGCCATTTTTCATTGATTGTCCTACATCCTCCCACCACATTACATGCCAAAATGCCACCTCTGCCTAAAGTTAATGCATCTTTCATTCAGGCAACTACACCCTCCTCCTCCCCCCTTATTGTTTTTAATCTTTATGTTGAAGTACCGATACTTTATTCCTCTAGGAAAATGTTTGTTGGGGGACTCAGCTGGGATACTAGTAAAAAGGATCTCAAAGATTACTTCTCTAAATTTGGTGAGGTGACAGACTGCACCATTAAAATGGACCCAAACACTGGACGATCAAGAGGATTTGGGTTCATTCTGTTCAAAGATTCGGCAAGTGTAGAAAAAGTAAGTTTTTTTTTTTTTTTTTTTTTTTGTTGGTTTTGTTTTTTTCGAGCGACCGTCAAAGCACTCCAAAGTCTTACCTCTGATTTTTTCCCCCCACCTTAAAGCCGAATATCAAAGCGTCTGGTTGCTTATCTTATCGCTAGGTTCTAGCACAGAAGGAACACAGGCTCGACGGGAGGCAGATCGACCCCAAGAAAGCCATGGCCATGAAGAAGGAACCAGTCAAGAAAATCTTTGTTGGTGGGCTGAACCCGGAAACAACGGAAGAAAGGATCCGAGAGTACTTCGGCGCCTTTGGAGAGGTAGAGCCTTGCCAATTATGCAGCTCTAAATGTGACATTAGGTTTTTTTTTCTCTTATGTTTAATGTTTTGTATTCTGTTCTAGATCGAGACCGTTGAGCTTCCAATGGATCCAAAGACAAACAAAAGGAGAGGGTTTGTCTTCATAACTTTTAAGGAAGAAGACCCGGTCAAGAAGATCATGGAGAAGAAATTTCACAACGTCAGCGGAACCAAGGACGCAAGCGGGAAAGAGAGCCTAGTGAGTTTGTGGTTCAGCACTAAATCAGATCTGATTGTGATTTATGATATGGATTGTTTAATTAAATATCATGTTCTCCCGTTAGTGCGAGATTAAGATCGCGCAGCCGAAGGAGGTGTATCAGCAGCAGCAGTACGGTGGTGGGCGCTTTGGAGGTGGCGGTAGAGGAAGGGGACGTGGAGGTGAGCGATGGCTAAATTCACTCAACATTTTAACTTCCTATTGGATGGGAAATGCTTCCCATCCAATGATGGCATGTGTCTGGTCATCTGTTTTGTTCCCCCCCTCGTCTCCTAGCTAATATCACTACAAAAATAGAGTACAAGTTATTAAATGTATTGAGCTTAAAATGTTCTCACAAGGAAATAATTTGTATGTCCTTGATTACAGGCCAGGGTCAAAACTGGAACCAAGGTCAAAATAACTACTGGAATCAGGGCTACGGAAACCAGGGCTACGGATACGGCGGGCAGCAAGGATACGGCGGATACGGGGGCTACGGAAACTACGACTACTCGGCAAATTACTATGGTTATGGCAGCGGCTACGATTACAGTAAGAGCGCTGCGTATGTCTGCCAGTCTGCTTCTGTTTAGACAAATCAAAAGTGAGTGACCTGCATTTCATATCCTCTGATTTTGTTCTCTCATTCATTTCCAGACCAGGGCAGCACAACTTATGGAAAAACTCCAAGACGTGGCGGCCACCAGAATAACTACAAACCATACTGATCATGTTGTGCAGGTATGTCGTGTGACTGACTTTGTTGTCGCACAGTCTGATCTTTGTATATGACAGGGTTTGTTGACAGAAAACACAATCCAAGCTCAGAACTAGATGGGACATTACTGTTGGCAGTAGTCTGGGTTACATCAGTGAATCTAGTATGATTGTCTGTTGTGTATTTTTAACTGAATTCCAGGACGGTCTGCCCTCTTCGCCCATATAAGTGCCATTGCTTTTCCTTAGTTTATACATATGGTATTTAATTAAGAAATGTTTGTGTGACTAGTCGTACGTGTACTTAATCGATGGGATGAACGAATGGAAATCACCAGGGATCACCCGATACAGTGTTAGATTTGAATCACTGAAAATTTGTATTGCAGCTTTTCTGACTGGAAAAAATTGTAAACTCGCTTCGCTTGTCTTTTTCTGCTGATGCAATCAGGTTTTGAACGGCTTCCGGATGCATGCGTAACTTGGCCGGTGTTCGGTTAGTTCGTTCGTATGCTGAAAATGCTTCATATGTGATTTTTAATATCAGGCAGTCATTTAGTAGCATAACTGAAGTGTAGGTTTTTTTTTTCTCTCTCTGTAAGAATTCAGTGTTGTCATTAGCTTAAATGTAATTAACTGGAATTTTGTCTCGGTTAAACGGAAACCCAAAACTTGATCTGTGCTGCAAATGTTTCACATTTTCCCAAGTAATGTTAATTATGAGCATGAACTAACACACAGCACATTTCATAAAAGCAAGAAGTCTTAGTCACATGACCCCCGAATTATAAACTCAATCAACCTTTTTGCATGGAATTTTCTTCTCAATCTTTCTCTCCCTTTTTTTTAAAGGTGGTGCCGGAGAGGAACCTGTGACCTGATCCCAGCCGACCCCTGGGCTTCAGTCTTTTACTTTTACTGGATGTAGGCAGAATCTGGACTTCTGCTCCTTTTTTTTTTTTTTTGGTTTGTTTTTGGTTTGTTTTTGTTTTTTGTACAGACCACAATTGAGGAACCGGGGAAAGCAAATGTCACTTTTCACGTTTTCATTTTATACCTTTTTTTTTTTTTTGTCCATTTTACATTTCCAGTGATGGAAGTGTTATTTTTACTGTACTTTTTGGTACCTTTTTGAATCTAATGTATTGTATGGTTGTATTTTACGTCTCGGCTGCATTTACCACACCTTTGGCCCTGGAGCTCTGATAAAGAAAATCCTTTTCATAATAAATTTGATTTTTTTTGTTTAATTTTGTCAGTGTTCCTTTTCCTACATACTTATTGTTTTCAGTTTTCCTCATGTGCTCTCTGTTGCAAAGATGCATGGCTCACAGGCTGCAGTGATCTGAAAAGGGATTGTAAGGTTTTTTTGTTTGTTTTTCTTTCTCCCCATCTTTTGAAAGTTTATGGCCATTACCATTATAACTTGGGGTTTTTTCCTCACCCAATATTAGTTTTTAGAAGTTCCCTTTGTCTTGTTGGTTAATTAAAAAAAAAATTTCAAGTGGCTTTTGTAGTGGTAAAAGTATACCTCAGCACATACACCTTTATCTGTAAGAATCACTGGAAACTCATTCCTGCAGTGTCTTGGACAATTTGGTGAAAATAAACTTGGTTTTTATGATATTTGTGACATGTCTAATACTGCTTAATAATTGTAACTGAACATAATGCCATGTTTAAGCTCCAACGTTATGGTTCATGTACAGAATTTTGAGGATTGGGTTGAATTCTTAGTCTCGTTGGTCAGAAGGTAGTGATTGTCATCTACTAGGTTCTAGTTTGGTGTTGGTCACATGTGGATTTGTGTGGTTAAACAAGAAGGCTAATAAATGGATAATGTGATCTATAAGAAATTATTTTTTAAGTTCAGAGAGCTTTAATTGGACGTAGTTTCTAGTTGTTGGTATTTGGTTTATCATGGGGGTCATCGCAAGAACTAACTTGTTTGAAGGACAGTCCATAAACATTGAATGACTATAGTAAATACATTTTAAAAACTTAACTCTTGAAATTATTGGATAGAGGAACACTATTTGTGTTTTGTTAAAAAATGGTCAGTACCTTAGTGCTGACCGTGGCACTTTATTTCAGACGGCATCGCACTTAGCCTGTTGTATTTTTCCGTAACAGCATGTCCCCGAAGGGTGAGAGAAAGTTGATGCAGTTAGCATATATTATATAAAAGAAACGCAGTACAGTATAGACAGGGTTAATCTGTGAGAGATTAATTTAAAAGCTTACGTTAAACCAAATGAGGGCATTGGTGGCTCAGTGGTAGGTCTCATGTGGAAGGCTTGAATTTAATCCCCACATAACGCCCCAAACCCCAGCCACTGGATGCAGCGCCGGTCCCAAAAGCCCGGTTAAAATGGGAGGGCAGCGGCAGGAAGGGCATCTGATGTAAAACCTGTGCCAAGTTGTGTGTGGATCGGATGGTCTGCTATGGCGACCTCTCAGCGGGAGCAGCCAGAAAACCAGCGACAGTAAACCAAATGCTCAAGTTAATTACACTGTCTTAGTGTGTAAAAGTCATCTTGGGTATGTATCGAAAATTTATGGAATAATTCTTTTGCAAGGCATAGTGTTTGTGTATAATAGAGTGTATGGGGGGATCTTAATCTATAGGATTGGCCAAATTTCTGAAACCACAGGCCTTTTCCCAATATAGAATTTTATATTATTTAAACACATACATATACCTAAATAGAAGGAAAAAAATAATTTTTATTAATTGAGATGTTTCTTGCAAAAATTTTTGTCTAAATGGATTTTACTGATTCTGTAATGTTTTGTGTATGAATGTGTTTAAAACTATAGATATGCTGTCAAGTTTTTCTACTGAACATTGCCAACATTTTCTACTGAAACAGATCTACTACAAAGTGCAGTAAACAGTACTACTTGATGAACCCTTTGCTTCTGATGGGAGAGTCAGAGCGCTGTGTAAAGCCTTCTCCAGCACAGCCCAAAGATTCTCAGTATGGTTAAGGTCTGGACTCTGGTGGCCGATCCATGTGTGAAAATGATCTTATGCTCCCTTAATCACTCTAACAATTTGAGCTCAATGAATCCTGGCATCGTCTTGGAATATGCCATCGTGTCATCAGGTAATCGGTACATTCAGGTCTTCAGCTGACATAATTGTTTTGGGCACATAATGTTGCTGAGCCTCGACCTGACCAACAAGCAGGTCATGACACTCCACACTCTGGTACACTGGGCACAATGCATGTTGGGTGGCATCACTTCATCCGCCTCTCTTTTTACCCTGACGAGCCCCTCACTCTGGAACAGGGTAAATTTGGACTCATCAGACCACATGCCCTTTTTTTGTTCCCAGTCTATTCTTTATGGTCTCTAGCAAAATAAAGCATTTTTCCCAATTAGTCTCTATAATAAGTGGTTTTCTTAAGGCTACACAGGTGTGTGTGAAAAAGCTCTGACTTTTACTATTAAACATATTTTTACATAAAACTAAATAAATTTAGACTAATTTGATTTAAGTGATTTTGATCAATCTTTTGTTGCTTTAATGAATGTTTTGTTGTTGAATAATTCACTGATATTAATTAAAACTGACAAATCTGTTGAAAACACAAACAGTTTAAATCTTCCACAGAATACTTCACTCTCGATCAGACTGGTCACATGGTCTTGTGCCCTCTGCAAACGTTCACGGTGGTGTCTTGGTGTCAGTGGAGTCACCTGCAATGGTCATCTGGCATTCAAGCCAAAGCGGTGGAGTTGGTTGCGAATGGTTTTTCTGGAAACCCTAGTACCTCTCGTATCTCGTAAACGGGCCTGCAGCTGTGTGGCAGTTGCATAACGATGTCTGAGTGCATAGGTCCTTGGGTACTGGTCATCGTTGCGGTCTGTCACTTGTGGGACTCCACTCCTGGGTCTGTCATGAACTCTGCCAGTAGTTCTGTGTCTTCATGCAAGTCTGCTGATGACACTTTGAGACACACCAAGTTCACGAGCAACATCTGACTGCCTGCCACCGACCCGAAGGCGCGCCCATGGCCGGGTGGCGCTGCTCGTTCGTTAAGTGACGACGTGTGTTCATGGCTGTTTGAATGATGAACTTGAAATGACTTACTGACAATACCAATTAATGCCACATTGAAAAAGGTTATCTGTTGGGATTGGCCCCAATATAAGGCACACCTGTACACAATGAGACCATTACACCCCAATACAATTGCCTCCCTATCCCAAAAATGTCTGAAGTGAAGCAAACACTGTATGTATGACATCCACTAAGTCTTTCACAATATCCCTAACTTATTGTAAATAGTGTATATATTATTGCACACAGGATATATATTACACATAATATTTGATATTGCATATAGAGAGTAATAATGATACTGCACACCGGATTGCACAATATTTTCATAATACTGCATAATTATTGGTTTTGCATGTGATATTATTATTGTAATACTAATATTGCACAATGTGTCAGGGCATGATAAAGTTCTATTGATTATTCTGTCATGACCGCTCCCGAATGAAGGGGGAGGAGTTATAGAGTTTAAATGCCACTGGTATGAATGACGTCCTGTGGCGTTCAGTTTTAGTCTCAGTCTGTGGCTGAACGTGCTCCTGTATGACCTCAGTGACTCGTGTAGGGGATGTGATGTATCGTCCATGATACTGAGAAGTTTCTTCAGCATCCTCCTCTCAGATACCTCAACTAGAGACTCCAGCTCCACTCCAATGACAGAGCCCGCTTTTCTGATGAGCTTGTTAAGTCTGTTGGTATCAACTGATTTTAATCTGCTACCCCAGCAGACTACAGCAGAGAAGATGAAGAATGCTGGAGACCACAGAATAGTAGAACATCTGAAGCATGCTTCTGCATACATTAAAGGACCTAAATTTTCTGAGAAAGTGCAGGCGACTCTGACCTTTTTTGTACACAGCATCAGTGTTCTTTGACTAGTCCAGTTTATTGTCAGTGTGAACACCCAATGAGAATCGCAGTGTGCAAAAATCAAATCAACAGCCTGCCTATAATTTGCTCTAGTACTTTATAATATAATAATAAAATAATGTATAATGATGATGTTATGAATGGTATAATTAACTAACTTAAATATATAAAAGTGTTTATACATACAAAAAAGCCGAAAAAAAATTATGCACACTTCAGGAAAAGAAAAATAATATGATGTATATTATATTAATATATTAACACATATATAGAAACAAATTTAGTATTAAAATATTTATACATGCCTTTTCCTCAAGTGTGTATACAGTATATTGTTTTGGCTGAGTCTATATATCTCCATCTAGGAAGCTCTATTTATTATTGTATTCACTCATTCACTCGCGCTCATTCACACACTGGGAACGCCAGTTAGCTGAACCTGCATGTCTTTGGACTGTGGGAGGAAACCCACCAAAGCACGGGGAGAACATGCACACACTCCACACACACAGACCCTGAGGCGGGAATCAAACTCGGACCCTAAAGGTATACACAGGCGGTCCAAAAAATGTATACATACTGCAATAGTTGTTATCTATGACTTTTTTAAAACATGAATTAAATAATGTCAGCAATGTGTAGTATTGTGTTTCCTCTAAAGGTGTCAGTAGTCGCACCACTGTGGATGCCATCGTATGACCGTCAGAAGAGAGTATATTTTTGTGTATTAATTTTTTAGGCCTCTCTTTCTCTGTGTTTGTGTGTATATATGACTTCAGCAGTATCAGCAATGACATATTTTTTTTACAGGACTGCATATTATTATTATTATTATTATTATTATTATCATCAGTATATATTATTACCTCTGAGAAAAACCTGCACTCTCACAAACTTATGCTCTCAATCATAAATCACGTCCTGTCTTCTGCCTGTCTTCTGGGTCATGTGTACTCGTGAAAGCATTGCAAAAAAAATTGACTCGAATGATATGTTTGTGTCACAGTTTAATAAAAGTAATAAAAACTCAGCAAACAACATTCTGGAGAAAAACTCATCGGGAAGAAAATATATTTGGGTAAAATTGTTTCAAATATGATTTATGAATTATGGTGATTTAATTATTACACACTTTGTTATATGCCGTTTGTCCTAAATCACAGAGATAAAGGGACAGCTTTGAAGTATGTACGTGTGTATGCGTTGACCTTATCAACCCCCCCACTTCTAATTAAATCTAATGATTTCCCTTTTTTTTTAACAAAAAAATAATACAAAGTACCGTATGTACAATAAGCATCATTAACAGGATGCCCAGACATCCCATGCACAGTCTCTTTTCTTTGTATTCTGCCGATGAAAAATACCTGAAATAAAGCTGTAAACAAATGAAAAACACTTTTTGAGTGCTCGTGTCTATAGACATCTTAAAAAAAACAAAAAACCTTCAAACGGAACTGAGTGAATCCAGTGAGAGCTGGTCGATGGGGAAATGTAGCAGCGTCCCAGCAGAAATGCGTTCTCCACAGGAGGCACGTCACAGGCTCAAATGTCCATCTCGAACTGGTTGTCGTCAGCTACGTACGGGGGGGGGGGGAAACAGAAACAGTGTGTTAGCAGGAGCATCCTAGACACGTCAACAGGTTTATTCACTGTAGTGGGCATGTCGTCACAGTTAGGGGACCTCTAGCGGGCATTTCATCATGTTTCCTTTACACCTAGGGGCACCTTCAGGGGCATGTCGTCATGTTTACTCACACGTAGGAGAACTCGATCATGTTCTTCCGTTTGAAATGCAGCCTCAACATTTCCTTTTCTGTAAGGACACCCTACAAGGCACTTTTTTAGGTTTAATCTTCCACTTACATGACAACCTAGAAGGCATTTTGTTTTCCACCATGTAAACAGTCTACTACAGTTGATGTTTTATCTGGAGTAATGGCATTGGTGAAGCATACTGTCCTTGATTATTTCCCTCTAACATCCGACCCGCTATGTTTTCTTCCTTCCTTGGCAGTGGCATATGATAAACGGCACGTATCTATCTAACGAACCTTTTCTATCCCTTTAAACCTTGAGCCATGTTTTTTTTATGCTGCTCGTCTGGCAGTTTATTTAGATTTGCTTTACCTGCCGCGTCCTTGTCCTCCTCCTGCTCCTCTTTCAGCTCCTCCAGTTTGCCCAGAGGATGATTGGAAGGAATCGTCACCCCGGGGATCTGGGGCAGGCAGCAGGGCGGGGTCCGGGCGATTGGCGAGTTCCTACACTCAAGCAGAAACTTTCTGTCGTAGATGATCCGAGTGCCTGTGGAAGGGAAGGATTCACATCTGGATTACACATATACAGAAAAAAACTGCACACAAGTTCAACTGATTTAAAAGAATTTGTGTGTTTGGATTCGCTCATTTTTACTGATAATTACGTGAGCTGTTCGAGTCGAAGCGGGACTTTTGATTGTGCAGAATAACACAGCACATTTATAAGTTTAAAAACTCCCTTTACTTTTGCTACACTAATGCACTTATCCCAGTGTTTCACTACTGCTTGGGTATCATCAAGATAGAAAGTTTTCTCAGTACACCGGAGCCACGATCGAACTGTCTGTCATAAAACGCTAGCCTCCCAGGAACTCCTTTGAGCATGTTTGGCCCAAACATGTGGAAATCTATGGGATTGAGGTCAGGACTGTATGGGGGACGTGGCAATAACTCCCAGCTGAGCTCCTGTAACATGCAGGTGGTGTTGTTGAATGATTGCGTGTACAGTTCACACAGACAAGATGTGTCTCTTCCACAAGTTGGCAACAAGTAATCCGCTGATTTTCAAGGATCAGGTGATCCACTCGCTGAGTGTTCATGGGAACGAGAAGTGTGTTCATTCACAAGAAATTCCATCACAAATCCCGGTTTGACTCGAACGTCCTCAACCTCGTAACATATGTAAGACGCCGCTGTATGAAGTATCTAATTTACCTTTTTTTTTACTTAATTACAAATTATTCAGCTTACATTTTCATTTTATATCGAAAAAATCTGTTTGGATGATATTAACAAAAGATCATTTTTTAACTAATCAGCCATTTTTCCCCTGAGAGTGAATATTAATGCATTACAAAATGTTTTATATCATTCTTTTCATTTATTTTATTTTTGACCAAAAACAATAGTTATTAAAATTAAGCAATGCTCCTGAGTACAATCGAGAATGCGTGACATGTTATTATTATAAAAGTCGTGCACTTTATTCTTCTTCTTCTATGACACAGCTCTATTGTGTTTTATTTTAATGAATAAAAATGTACTTAAAATCATGAATAACCCTGAACGAGGTGACTCTCTGCATATTATTTATGAGCCTGAAAACAATTTTACGACCCTAAAAAAATATTCTGTAATCCTCTGTTCGTTTATTATAAAAATCATAACTTTCATTATTATAAAAATCTTTATTTTTTATTATTTTCAGTGTTGAACATCATGAGTTGTTATTGACCGTCATATTATTTAGTTTATTTAAGTCTTAACAGTGCAGCTCTGAGGGAAACAAAAAAAAAACCCCACACAGCTCCCTGTTTGAACAAATGCATTAAAGTAGCTCACACTGTGCCTTTTGTCCCGTGCGTTAGGGGAGCAGCACTCGCACGGATCTGAATGAGAGAGGAGACGACGAGGCTTTGGCATCCGTGTTGAAGTTCTAGGAAATCTGAGCACATGCTCAACAAGCTGGAGGGAGCCATTTTGTGGCAGGCCAGACCACATGGAGGTTACATAAGGTCTGAGTGTGTACAAACAAAGCACACACACACACACACACACACACGGGCAGCCCGAGTATACTCCCTAATTTCATCTTTATGGTGAAGTTTAAACCCTTTAACACACACGACTGTAAGGCGCGGCGCGGCGCAGCGAGCAGATCTGCGGTTGCTTGAAGTTTGACCGGTACGAGGGGTGGTGCTCGTTCAGAGAGGAGCTGTACTATATCCACACTCTCCATCAAGAAGCAGAAAAACATGTTATGCAACCTTGTCTATTTTGTGCACTGTGTTCTTGATGAAAAAAAAAAAAGAAGAAAGTACTGAAGGAGAAGGGAGGAGGAAGTAGAGACACTGCGAGCAAAACACCAAGGTTGTGCTGTGCCTCAACACAAACTGTACTCGGGCTGTTCCTGAGTACAATTCAGATTTACAGAAATTTAAAAGTGCAGATTTAAACTGACATGCAAGGGAAAACTTCCTGAGACAACATGAGGAAAGGGGACGAGACTGGAAACAAGCTGGATCGATTCATCTGAGTTGGTTAACACATATACAGCTAACCTGTGTTTAAGTTACTGAGGTGAAGGTCGACGGTTCGAGCCGTCGCTCGCCAGGTTGCCGCTGTTGGGCCCTTAAACAAGTCCCTTCACACTGTCTGCTCCAGATGTGCTGTACTGTATAATAACTCTGATATGCCAAGATGAAAGAATTTCACTGTGCAGTAAGGTATATGTGACGAACAAAGGTTGAACTTAACATGTAGTTACAATGATTTGTGTTTAGCATCTGATTATTTACTGTTAATTAGCATCAAACAGATGTTTAAAAAAAAAGTTCAAAAAAAATCTGTGAAACTAAGTGTAAGAGCACCGGCACCACCACCAGGTAAAGATAAACGAAAAATCAATAAAACAGACTGTTGAGTGTGTGTGAAGCCTGGCTGATTTATTTCTAGCCCAGACTGTACTGTACATTCATACAGCTTTTTATTTTTTCCCCCCCAAGTTGTAAACATTTTAGGTGATTACACAAGAATGAAAAACATTCAGGCTACATTTTGGGCTGAGGTTTTTTAGCCACATCTGTAATGCATCACACCTTCGAGAATCCTTTTTTCATTTATTTATTTATTTATTTATTTATTTTCTAAAAGGCTTACAGCCTTAGGACACGTCCCCCAGTGTGTTCAAAGTATAAAGTAATGGACAGGAAACTAGAAATGATTAATACTTTAAGGAAACATGCTTGAGGAATTATACAACAACAGACAGAGCTTTCTTTCTGTGTGCCACATCCTTCTTCTTCTTCTTCTTATTATTATTAATAGTACTGCCTTGTGATCTAAGGGACTGCTCAACCGTAACAGTCTCATTCTTACACTAATGTTAAGATTTTCGATTTCACTCACTGCATTCTGACAAAAGATCTAATCTTAAAAAAAAAAAAAAAAAAACCTCTCCAAGTTAACTTTACTACACACAACCTCAACGTTACTTTGGCTGGAACAAAAAGTTCTGGGTTATTCCTGAAATGCAACAGCTGTGGAAGTAGGGAAGGGTGGCTTTCCAAGAAAAATCCCTCCTACTTGGCGAAGCATGGCTGGTATTCCTATTTAATAAAGACTGTGTGATAAAAACAGGAACAATCCGAGAGCTGGGTCAGGGTCGACGGCTTATCGAGTGTGTTGTTTTTTTTTTTTTTTTTGTGAGTGTGTTGTTTTTGAACAGCTCAGGGGTGCAGTATCTCTGGAACAAACAAGCTGTGAATAGATAACGTATCATATAATGTTATGTAAAACAAACCTCTGTTCTGTGCGATAAAGAAGCAGACGTTGAGTAATTAACTTAGGATGTTTATCCAGCTAAGAGGAAACTTTGGTACAGAAAGCGTGCAACAGTTGTATGCAGAGTTACAGAAAAACACTGCATGCTGGTTTACAGATGTTGACTTCAGGGGTTTGTTCAACGCCCTAACAGGCACCGAAAAGCTAAATTCATCTATTTTTCCATATATTGATTTGATTTTAGAAATAAGAATCCTCCATTTACATTTGGTGTAAAAATCAAGGCCTTTCACCCACTTGCAAGACTGATTCCCAGTCCTTCCTTGAATAGACACAGTGTGTAATCTGGGTATGTGTAGTTTCTTTATGATCACCATGCACACTTAGATCCTTGCTCGGTCACACTGTACCCCTTCTTTGGGAAGAAGCATGTGCTCACCTCCTGGTGTGGTGGAGAACAGGGTTCCTCCAGGAGTCTGGCTGTAGAGGTCTGGGAGCTGGGACCAGTCCTTCAGCTGGATCACACGGGTCGGGATGGGACAGCTCCTGGTCTTCTGTGTGTTAGCTGACATGGTGGACCTACAAGCTGGAGGAGTTCTGTAAAAGAAGCAGACAATAAAGCTGTCCCACTGATGATGATTATTCTTTCTGTTGATTTATTCTGACTTCCTTACTTTTCTGTTCTTCCCTTTTTTTTTTTTTTTTTAGCTAAACTAAACTAACCAGCTTTCTAAAAGCACATTGTTGCAGAAGGAGACCAGTTGCAGGAGCAGTTGTACTTTTCCACAGCAGGATCTACAGTAGTGGGTGCAGGGTGTGTGTGTGTGTGTGTGTGGATATTTAACACCAACAGACAGGACGTGCTGATCAGGGTTGCCAGATTGGGATGTTCCTTGATCACCAAAAAAAAATTCACCCTAAACTACTTGCATGTTAATATTTGGTGAGCTTCATATTGAGAATTAAATGCTCACAAAATTGATTTCTTTTAGTTTTAAACTCTGGTTAATTACCCAGTGTCATCTGTACACATCATTACTAATGTCCACGATCATGTTCATTATATTCTTTCGTCTTTTTGAAATAAAGGACTAATGGATATTTTCCTCCTATTACTTTATTTACATTTAAGCATCATTGGCAGCCGACCCCTTGGTGGTCGTGGGATTTGACACTGGGACCTTCTGAACCGTAGTCCGAATTCCCAAATTTCAAATTCAAATTTTTATTCGTCACATACACAGTCGTACACAGTATGATATGAAGTGTAAATGCTTATACGACTGCTGTTGTCCAATGTTTTAACCACTGAGCTACCCCTGACCCCTTACTTTATAACATATATACAGGTTGGTTTGCCATGTATCAGATTTATCTATATCAGATTTAGACAGATCCTGACACCTATGTGTCCTGCGAAATTACCTGCGAATGAAGTGTGTGGTCAACTCGCTGCCGCTCCTCATGCCGCTCCAATGTATCGGCAGACCTTACTTCTGCCTGTCATATGCGCTGTCAGTCTGATCCGGGGTTTCAGTAGCCCTGAGCTCGACCTGACTCAACTGTTTTGCCGTAGTCATAGGTGCCTAATGTTACAGTGGGTGACACGGTCGCAGTATGACTTCAAAGTCATAAACGATGCTGCCTACTGTTATATCTATAAGGAGGAACGCCTGTGATGGAGAACACCTCGTGCAAACACACACACACACACACACACACACACACAGAAATTCAGTATAATAGATTAACAATGTGTTGTGTATTATATGTATTTCTACTTTGTGAGCAATTTGTTTGGAAACAGAGGTCCCGGTTCGATTCCCGCCTCTGAGTTTGTGTGTGGGTTTCCTCCGCATGCTCCAGTTACCTCCCACAGTCATGCAGGTTGGGCTAATTGGCATTCAAAATTGCCCGTAGTTTGTAAATGAGGGTGTAAATGCTGACAGGATGACTGAAAAATGGGAATGAATACAATGTTCAGTTGTAGGAACCGATGTAGCAGTTGGACTATAGAGGTTTCTAGATGGATGATGGATGCATCTTCTTACAATATCTTTCGTTTTATAAATTTTATAATGGATAATGCAGAAAAAGTGTACTGTATTTCACACATCATTGCATTGGGAGATTGAAAAAATAAACAAAAAGTTGCATGCTTCATTGCAATCTGGCAACCCTGGATACGTGACCGGGATCATGTGACGGGGGGGGGGGGGGTGTCCACTTGGGCAAAAGTAAAAACAGAATTCACCACGTGCTCTAAATAGGACGCGAGCACGTGCTCTGGAGCGAGTCCGCCATTACTGCTGCGTTTATACGCGTTTAGTTTCACGTGTTCACGTGAACGCGCGCCAACAAATACGCGCGTGCTGTTTGGAGAAATTTCCCATTTCCTTTTCCCAGAATTCCTTACACTCACCCGCGTTGAGGCATCTATTTTTTATTTATTTGTTTTTATTTATTTCGTAATGTGTTTGTTACCTGAAAATTAAAATTATACAAAGTTCTTATGAACTGGTGCAGTGTGGAGTGACGTCATTCTCTAAATTCCTTCTTATTATATTGTGGAATCGAAATCCGACCCTGAACATTTGGAGCTGATTCAGTCCGTTGATTCTGATTCAGCTGATTCTGTTGTCGGGAATCGATTCTTAGTTCATAATTTCAACAACGAAACTCTATTTTTATGTAATAATTAATTTTTAGCCATGGTACACGTCATCGAGAAGTGTATAGTGCAGAATCGAAAATCACTTCCGTTATCGAAAAAAAAAATAATTTCGTATAGATTATTTGAATCATGTCAGTCGATTGTGTCGATTCTATTTTTTAACGCGCATGCGCACTGCTTGTTTACCCACGCTTATAGAATCGACTCCTTGTATACTGATTCACAATCCTAATTTATACTATTCGTTATTCACAACATTATTATGTTCAATATATATACTCTGATTTGACTTAACAACAAGGTTAGAATTGCGTTAATAATTTTCGAAGCGTTGATAGTGATTCAGCTCGTTCATACGCCAGTTATCGAAACATTTATTGTGTAAAATCGATTCAGGTGATTGAGTCGACTCTTTTTTTCTTTTTGGATCACGCATGCGCACTACTTATTCACGCACGCGTATTGGTGGTATTCCGCTAGGAATTCTCACCATTTTCACACCGGTGGATTGCAAATCAGATCGTAAAGGTAGTTTTGATTATTTTAGGCAAATAATATGCATCTTATGCTATGTTTAAATTGTTTTGATCACTGGACGCGTAATATACAATGTTAAGTCAGATAAAGGGTGCTGCTTGTGTATAGTTAGCTTAGCTAACCGGTTTAACTAGCCAACAGATGAATGGATTAAAATGTGTTTTTTTTCTTAAACGCATCATCAGTCTTCACTGTCGGTTTGCATTGGGTTTACGTTTTATTTGCGTTTGCATTTGAACCGTTACAGATTGTGCAGTGAAATCTCTTCCTTTGTGATGTATCAGTGCTGCGCTCTAAACCGGATACACAGCCTTCATACATCTGTAACGGAATGTGGCCCAGGGGTCTGATTTAAATGTCAACATGTAGATATTGTTGTACTTTAACATGAAATATATACAGAATGTGCCGGGGTCGTTCTGGCAAAATTGTAACGTTACTGAAAAAAAAAAAAAAAAAAAAAAACGCGTTTGGAAAATTGCTGTCCGGTCCGGAATGCGTTTCGATGTGATTGGCTATTGTATAGCGTGGGGGCGGGGCTTATTCCAATTGTTTCGTGAGTTCAGTCACGCAGTAGTTTAGCACTGAAATTCCCGCTAACAGCTCTGTGCTCGTGGACCTTATACCTCGGTATACGACTTTAATCCGTTTCGGAGCTTAGATCTTAAGATTTTCTTCCTAAGAATTTCTTAAAATTTTGTATTGCGAATAGTGCTGTAGCTATCGAATATTTTAGTAATCGAGTATTCTACCAAAAATTTAAACGAGTAATCAGATAAAATGTACTTTTGCTTAATTAAACAGCAATGTAAAATTTATAAGAGAAACAAAGATTAATTGGTTTTCTTTTTAGAAAAATCTACTTTTATTTTTTAAATAAACATTGTCATTATTCACAATACAATGAATAGCTTAAAGTTGACTGAGAGGAATTAAGTGCATTACAGTGCCATACATTCTTATTTTAAAGCCTTTTCTCGGATGCAAAAACTAAAAAAAAAAGGTTTTTCAAATGACTTTAAGTAAAAACTAAGGCAAACATTAAAATAAATAATTATACAAAAACACTACGTTGTGCAACTAAACTTTCAGAACTAAAAGTTTCTAAATCTACATCTCAGGCATAACATAAGCCTTTACTGACAATTTCTGTTTTTTTCTCTTGGCTGCTTTCCTCTTCTCTTACGCTCGCTGATATTTTTATCTCTCTCTTCCATTTTGCAGCCCGCAACAGAACGCTCCATCAAATCAATACACAGCTAACTGTTTGCGTCTCCTTCCGCTTTGCGGGTGACGTAAGCGCTTCTTCTTCGTCGGTGTTTACTGGCGGCTTGCATCCGGAAGCGCGCGCCATGTTATGGCAAACAAATAATTTTGCAATAACATAATGCAAGTTTTTTAAATTAATTAAAAGAAGCTTAGAGGCAGAAGATTTTGCCTCGATCATTTTTTGTAATCTAATTACCCGGGTTACTCGAGGAATTGTTTCAGCCCTAACTGTGAAATGCATTTTTACAAACAAAATAATTTAAATGCAGGTAATCTGTTCCAGCCACCCAAAAATATTACCAATTTCCAACACTATAATATATTTTAAATTTTAAGACTCCCTTTTCTTCTTGCTACCGGCCTTGCTAACATTCTTGGGACCCATGGTGCTATGTTTTCCCTAAATCTAAAACGCCCACAAAACAAATATGTACACAAGAAAGTAATCACCAAGGTCGCTTGGGTTTCCACTGACACAAACAAGTTTTGAACGGCCCTCAGACGCACGCACGCCCGGGTGTTTTTTTCGCTTGTATGGCGCAAATGCTTCGTATGCTGAGGCAAGTGTCTTGCGAAGGTTCAGTTCTTAAGGCGAACATTTGTGAAGCAGAGCGTTTGTATGCCGAGGTACCACTGTATTAACTTGGAGCGCTTTGACGTTAGGGCCCGGGATCTTTTTCAAAGAACACTTAAGTCCAAATTTTAAACCATTTTGGTCAGTGAGAACATCGAAAGTTTAATTCCGTGTTCTTGTGTTTAATGGGGGCTCACAGACCAAGTAGGTGTATACTGCCACCTGCTGTATAGGACAGTGTAAATACGCAAGCGTACCTGAGAACGGAGCACAAAAAAAAAACAATGTGTGCCACATTTGATCTGGTCCAGGGTCCTCTGTTTATGCCTGATCTAGAATGTAGAAAATGAATCCAAACTTATGTCCAAACCTTTGACTGGTGAGGTGTGTTTGCTCACTTAACCTTATTTCCTTTTTATTTATTTATTTTTATTCTGTAAAGCTGCTTTGTGACCATGATCATTGCTAAAAAGTGTAATATAAATAAAACATAAAATTAACTTTAAAATTAAGTAGAATAAAAAATAGTGAGTCCCCTAATTGTTAAAGACCTAATCTTGCAAAAGACTAGTTTAGATTAATAATATTAGGTTTATTTATAGAATTGTTAGTAATAGAACTAATCAAATAGTTATTTTTTTTTCTTTATCAAATCACAAAACTGTCATAATTTTATTATCATGATAATTATTCTTGAACTATATTAGTAATCTGTGTTCAGTTTGTTCAAGAAAAAAATAATTTGTCTCTTTTAAGCATGTCAGACGGAGAGGGTTTCGTGGTGCGAGTGAGAGGATTGCCCTGGTCCTGTTCAGCAGATGAAGTCCAGAGATTCTTCTCAGGTAAAAAAAATAATTAACACCTTGCATATCTATTTAAGCTCTTGTCCCGATGCAGATTTAAACACCTCGCGTCTCACTTGTGCTGCAGAATGTAAGATCGCAAACAACGGCACGAGCATACACTTCACCTACACGAGGGAAGGGCGGCCGAGCGGAGAGGCGTTTGTGGAGTTTGAAAGCGAGGAAGATCTCAAGATCGCAGTGAAGAAGGATCGAGAAACCATGGGACACCGTTATGTAGAAGGTGAGGGTGGAGAGCGGTCAAGCTTACGAGAGTGACCTGACCAGGCGCTGATGGACCGTTGTGTCGTTTCAGTCTTCAAATCCAACAGTGTGGAAATGGACTGGGTCTTAAAGCACACTGGACCTAACTGTCCAGACACGGCAGGAGACGGCCTGGTCAGACTCCGAGGTCTGCCCTTTGGCTGTAGCAAAGAGGAGATTGTTCAGTTTTTTGCAGGTAAGTCCACCAGCACTTAGGGGTTTATATCTCACACCTCATTAATAATAAACGCTCAGTTATTTTATAAGTCAATGTTTTCTAGTCTGTGATTATTATTATTATTATTTTTGTTACATTAGGCCAGTAGTCATGTACAGAAGACTAAAAAGTCACTTTTATATTCTTACCTTATAACTGAAAGGTTGCCTGTATGCTTCATGTTAAGACTTTTGCATGATAAGGAGTCATAGGCGGTTTTTCCACTGCACACTCATAAACAATACCTGGCCAAGAAAAGGGGACCAAGAGAACCCAGCGTCAGTCTGCGTTATCGTTACTATGTTTGAGATGTATTCTTATTAATCAGTACATAGGAAATTTTGGATATAAAGTTATTGCTTTTAGTTGCTAAAAATGATGGAATGAAAATAACACTGGGTTTTATTTATCAAGCTTTAATACAAGGAGAGTTATTCATAAATAATACATGTGCGCATTTACTCATGAAATTTGGTATTAATGAAAATCCTGTAAATTTCCTGTTTAAAAAAAAATAAATAAATAAATTACTGTAAACCTAGACCAAATCGACTTTAAATAATATTAGCATGAATACCCGTACTGGTAATGTGCATGTAATAGATTAATCTGTAATATTTTGTTAAGCACCCTCATCCAGACCGACTTATAAAAGAGCTCGATCAAAAAATGCGTCCTCATGCTAGTTCACCAGGACTCGGACCAAAAGTACCTTGGAGTTAATTTTGGAAGCCATTAAAATTATTTCTCAATACTGTACAGTGCATTATTCCAAAAGTGTGAGCTCCTGCCAAACAGACTAAAAACTGAAATTATATATTATTCACGATTAGGGGCGCAAAGATTAATCAACATTGTCGACTAAAATTGATAAGATTAGTTGGCAACAAATTTAATTGTTGATTTGTACATGATGTCATCACCTTAACTCACATAATTGCTGTCTGCCATCTTTAATTTTTATTTCCTAGTTATATTTTATTGCGACTATTTTGATTCATTGACTGTTGTTAAAAGCGCTGTACAAATAAAATTTTAATTAATTGAATAATCCTTGGTTTTAGAGTTTGTTTCATCAGGGAAGTTGATTAAAAGACATTTAATTTTTTATTAAATATTCATGTTTATTATCTTTTTTTTTTTTTTTTGCACAAAAACTTAAGCTAAATTTAAAAGCTAATAGCTAAATAAGAGCTATCGGAAAAACGCGGCATGTTTAATCAAAATAGTCGTTAGTTGCAGTCCTGTTC
>JAOTRS010000001.1:24230789-24259207 GCA_028565755.1 Dinotopterus cunningtoni | reverse complement strand
GGAATAAATTCATAGGAATTTAGTCATATAATTTTTTGGTTATGATGGATATAAATGTTGTTTTTCTACGTTTTAAATGTAGTGCTAATAAACAAATAAATAAATAAATAAGTAGTGTAATGTATAATTACACATATAATTGCACACATATCCAGCCCTAATTCTGAATATAAATATTAATAATAAAAAAAAATTTTTAGAATTTGTTTTGTGACAATCGTAACCGCTGTAACTCTCTTCACTGATCTTTGCTTTCATTTGGTGAAAAATGACTCACTGCTACACGACTGGCCGCAACAGCAGAGTGTTAAAAAATATTCACATCTCATATTTCTTCTATCTTGACAAAGAAAACAGAATTTCATACATTTCATAAGAAAAACCAGGCCGTGCTGCCTGGACAGAGATGAAGGCGTGCAAACCTGAAAAATATCACGCTTATAAAACAAAGTGCGTTCTTCCAGCCAGCTGGAATAAAGAACGTTGCTAATCTTTAAAATTGAGTGTTAAGCTGTCAGGTAAAGTGAGCCAGCGTTAAGACGCAGGAGACGTCTTTCACCTTATGCTATGACATATGCTGGCTTTCTCGGAGCAGCTGTGTCGTCTGTGCTCGGCTGGATCGAACTAAGATTAGGAGGTAAATTAGAGAGAGTTCCACGTACAGAGACAGAAGGAAGTCGAGGAGGAGGAAGGGTAATTAGAAGGCTGCCCGTATCTTTTATAGAGCCGTTAGCGGTTAGCAGCAGCAGGCTAAGAGGAAATTAGGCTTTTTTGTGTGTGTGTGTGTGTGTGTGTGTGTGTGTGTCTTAACAGGGCACGCAGGTCTGCTGAGACCTAAACAGGGCCTGGACCCGAATCAGCCTCCTCTAATGACCGGGATCAAAGCTTCTTTAATGTGGAGCTGCCATGAAGGTGGGTAATTTGCATCTCCTCGGTGCTCCTGAGCGTAATTAAAACCTTGACTATTCCAGAAGGCCAGCCCTTACCAGACAGGAGGGGTGGGTCAGGATGCGGATAAAGAAACTGTTCTGCAGTGTTGAAAAATGAACAGGTTTGGCTCCAAAAATCACTTCTTCTACTTTTGGCAATGAGGTAGAAGTTACCGCTTACAGTAAATATGTCAGGAATAAAACATCACAAGGGCTCCTGTTATTGGGAAATAATCCCCAACAGGCTGCTGTAATGAAGCACAGGTTACTGATAACAACTTGAATTTGATTAATTTCCAAATACTACATGCACTACATACAGCATATTGTTTTTACCTTGGTAAGGTTTTTACCTTGGCAATGTGATGTTATGATAAAAAAAATCAAAGTCAGGTTATTAAGATAAAGCAGGAAGCGAAGCACAGTTACTCCTCCTACACTGAAGTTTATTATTTTCCTATAGCATCACATTCTGTAGTCTTTTATTCCTCTTAGGGAGCTTTCACACAAGGAAAGATTGATTTGATCCGTGTCCAGGACATTCTCACTGATTAAAATGAACCCGACATTGAGGTCAAGTTTACTCAGAAATGGGCCCAGGTGAAAACGTCCTTATACCAAGAAAGTTCCCTGGAAGGGGCTCCAGACGCCCCTGCGGCTCTACACAATATAAGCAATATAGATAATGGATGGCTGAATGGATACCATGGCAATTTCTATTATATCTTTTTCTCTCTTTCTCTGTAAAAGTAAAAACAAAAAATAAATAAATAGCGCAAGGTTCTCTGTCCTAAAATGTCGAAAAAATGTACTTCCAAAAGCTGAGCGACTTCTTTTAAAAAACAGTAAATTAATAAATAAATAAAAAAGAAAATTACTTTAAAAATTGGACCGCATCTGATGTATTATTAACCAATTATATTAGAAAGAATGCATTAATAGAAACCTGCCATTTGAATCATAGCCAGAAGTACTCTCAGAGCTGAAAGAGAACAAATCAAGACCTTCTGACCAATCAGATTTGGTGATTCAAGTTTTCATAATGCAATAATAACTGTCTGGAAAACAATGGAAATGTCAATGCCTTTAATCACGACGCTGTTTTTCGGATTCTTCATGCCGTTACGGTGACGCGGACGGGAAGTTCTCCGTGTCTCACTTCCTCGCGCGTCCTCACGCTTCTTTGCATTTGCAAAAACCATCTTTGTAGCTCTCAGTTCAGCTTAATTTCATGTGAGGCCTGAATGGTTTCAATTCCACCGAGCAGCCTTTCATCTCTGTCTTTTTCTTTTTTTTTTTCCCCCAGCAGCACGCTTTCTTCTACTCCTCACAAGCATGAATTCATTTGTGTCCATATGCGTGAACGCTTTGAACTCGCCTCGACTCCTTTCTGCACGACGGAGGAATAAAAACAAACATGTTCTCGAAAGCCTCGGTGGCAGATCTGCGTGTCACACTCGCGAGTCCTCGGGATTACGAACTACCTTTCTGTCAGAATCGCTAGGAATGTGATCAAAGATCGAGTCATGTGCTTCGGGTGTTTGTCGCGGTTACAGCGAGTCAACAGAATACATTGTTCACTTTCTCCACCTATTTGCATGTTTCAGGGAAGAAAGGAAAAAAAAAAAAAACAACTGAGTGACGAGCAGTCGTGGAAAATGAGCGCAGACTAAACATAAACCTACAGCCTGATGTTAGCCAGCCGTAGCTGTTACGTCACCACATGCCTTTTGGATTAGTGGAGCTTGACAGTATAAGTGGCAAAGGTTATAAGCATACACACTTTACTAATATCGACACTAGGAGTCCTGTCACTCCAAGCCAACATCCCCCTGTCTGACACTGTCTAGGTGGTACAGTCCAGGCACTGCCATGCTCTTAAAACCTTCCCTGTGGTCCCTAGCGCGGCATGATCCCTCCCATGGCAGCCTCGGGGAGCGTAATTCTTACACAATTATCCATTTAGGTGAAGAGGACGTGGGCTAAACTGCAACACATGTAGCGCTCGGCCGGCAAACAAAGAACAAAAGGTGGCTGCTGGAAGCCCTCCACCTTTACCTCCATAAAAACTCCAGCCAAACCAGAGGTCTATGCAGAAGCCACAATCTCTCCCACTGTGTCTGCACACACACATACAGTACACAGGCACAGCACTAACTAGACACATATAATAGGTGGGCAGTGTGGAGGCACAGGAACAGTTTTTAACTCTGAAAGAGTACAATATGACAAAATCGTATGAAAAGACTTGTGTGTGTATATGTATGGTCTTCACATCTCCATCAAAAACCCATTGTGAAGTGAGCTGTTTTGGGAAAATAATTAGTGACACACCGCAGTGTGATACACACAGACTGAAGCAGAACGATTATAATCCTATAAAGATACATCTGAAAGTGATTTGTTCCTCTTATACAACAGCATTATGCCAAGAAGTTCAATTAATTATTGGACTAGATGTCACTGTTTTGTATGAATATATAGTGGTTAGCACTGTGGCCTTGCACCTCCAGGGTCTGGGTTTGACTCCCACCTCGGGGTCTGTGTGCAATGAGTTTGCATGTTCCCCCCGTGCTTGATAGGTTTCCTCCACGTACTCCGGTTTCCTCCAAAGACAAACAGATTAGGCGTTCCCAAATTGCCTGTAGTGTGTGACTGAGCCTGTGAGTGGGTGTGTTTGTGTGAATGCGTTCCCTGCGATGGATTGGCACCCCCTCCAGGGGGGACACCACTACGTCTTCTGGAAAAGGCTCCCCACGACTATGTAGACAGCATAAAGTGGTAAAGGCAATGAGTGAGTGAGAAACAGTTTTCTTTTTTAACCCTCTGGAAGGTACTATAACATCACCATAAATAAAAACTAAATAAAATCACGGCTTGACATGTGTTACTGCAGGTCTTACTCCAGTCACTGTTACAGACCATTGATAAACTGGAGACTCCTTCCAAAGGGGTAAAAAATATATTTACTATTTATAAATCATTTATTTATTGTTAAAAATGTACTTATTATTTTTTATATTTTATTTAAATAATGCTTATCCTGTGTAAGCCTAACTCAGGTAGCTCAGGTCACATGGTAGGGCACACCCTGTTAAAATATATATTAAATAAATAAATAAATAAATAAAGTGCTAATATATTAAGTAAATATTTGACTTCCATGTCCGTATATATAATAGTGAAGTTTCACTTGAATAAAATGTTATAAAATGTTCAAACTACATATCAAATGCATTTACTTATTTTTATAAACATTTTATTTTTATTTTCCATCTATTTTGTATCTTTGATGCTGCAACACAACTCTTTATCTTTAGTGGTACCTGTGCTAATAATGAATCCAATACTGTAGAAGTTCTACACTGTCTAATGGGGGGGTTTGTTCCTGTAGCCATATGGTGACCTTTTAACCCATAAACATGGACTAATGTTACACTCCCACCTGCACACACGTCTGCTATGGGGGGAAACACCAAAGGAATCGGTTTCTCTAAAAAACGTTCATGTGAATATCTAAGTCCAATATATAACCTACTAAGTATATAACCAATGTATTGCTGTAAAATCACATCATTTTTCATTACATCAATATATCTCAGAGAAATTAGATAAATTCATGGATAAATTAAGGCATAAAAGAGCTACCTGTCCCTTATCATTTTTTCAATCATTGTACATCAGGAAGTGTTTTATCCTGCTCAGGATTGTGGTGGATCTGGAGCCAATCCCAGATGAGACATGAGATCCTGGATGAGATGTTACCATTCACACGTGTTCACAACTAAGATCAATTTACAGCAACAGTATGGTAAAGAAAAAAATGTATATATTTTTTCCTGAAACATTGTTACCTCTCAATGTCTTAACGGTTAGGCTTTTTGCCTCCCACCTTAAGGGTGTGTGTATGTGTGTGTGGAGCTCGCATGTTCTCCCTGTGTTTGGTGGGTTTTCTCTAGGTACTCTAAGACATGTCATGTATCCTGAGTAGTGTTTTCAAATTGTCCAGTGATGGGGAGTGTATGTGTACTTTTACTCTGCGATGTGTGGGCACCCCATCAAGCATGTGCCCTGAACTCCCTGGGGTAGGCTCAAGGGCTGGTGTGACCTCACACAGAATAAGCGGTACATGTGTATAATGGATGGATGGATGGATGAATGGATGCCTCTTCCAGGAATGTCAACCCTAACATCTAACATCTTTCTCTGCATTCTTCTGTTTCTTTCCACCTTCTGGAAAATGTTAGATGTTAAGCTTTATGTATTCTTCTTTCAGATTTTTAATCAGGGCTTGGGACAGTCACTATGGGTGCCCTGAAAATCCAGTGGCTGGGTGTGGGCCATTGGGTGGTTAGCAAACTCAGGCCCGCCACATGGCAAGCGAGAAGCTTACCACTGAGCCACCAGCGCCATACAGAATATTTCCAGACACCGAGCCCAGGGTGGTGAATGGTGACAGAGATGGCATAGTGAACATGCTGGAGCCTTGTGCACTACAAACCAAGGAGAACTGACGAGACGCAGCTTGGATCTACTATGGAGTGAGGTAAAAATAAATAGTCAAATTGTAAGACAAGGTCAAGTTTATAGAAGGAGATAAAACACAAAATACTAAACATGACCTCAGGATATAAGAACTCAGACATTTTCTACCAGACCTGTTGTGTGGGTTTGTAAGGTTTAAGGTTAAGAACTAGTGATCCACTACTTGAAGGTTCAAATCCCAGAACTGGCAAAAAACACCACCTTGTGGAATGAAACAAAATGAATGTATTAAATAAACCAGTCCTTCGATCACACTACACCTATACTACCACTGCTTTCCATCCAGCCAGTGCAGCATGATAACTCTGTTAGCATCCTTTTTAATAGAAAGGAAACTAAAGTTGAGGAGATTGGCCAAAGGTCCATGCGATCTCAGACGTAGCAGAATTAATGACTTGGTGATAGATTCATCCCTGAGCTCCACAGGAAGACAATAAGAAGGTCAACAAGCCTCCAGAGGTCAAACATCCGTTCCATCTTGAGTCAGGAGTAACTATTGCAAACATTCTTCACTAAGTCAAAATTTCTTTATTGTGACATTAGCCATGGTATCAGGATATAATAAATTATTACATCATAGGCTGCTGTGGGACAATGAGCCACATCTACTGTAGATTACCAAGCTGAAGTGATTTATTTATCCATACCAGCATGATAAAAAGTGTTTTAATCCACTTAATCTGCAGCAGTAGTTATGGATTAATAAATGTCAAGTGTTTACGGTTTTACATTACATTTAAAGTTGCATTTACATGCACATCTTTACATAGAGTATTCAGATTTCAGGAATACTAAAAACCAGAAAGCACAATGTAAATTCCTCCTACAAAACAAGTTTCCTACCAGAAAGCTTCACATATCAAATACAGTAAGTATATAAAACAATGACGCGGCAGAGCGATCGCAATAACATGCAACTGCTTACATCACTGTTACAGCTGAAACTTCTGTCAGAGTTGCTGTTATAGAAAATTAACAACACCTGTTGATTTTCAGAATCTCACATTGGTATAAACAGCTGGAGAACATCTGGAACTGGAACAGCAACACTGCGTATTGTACATATGTGAAATTATAACATGAGTTAATAGTTTCAGTATAAAGTCAGACATGCACTTGGAACACCGCAGTATCGCTCATTTGCATTTCGTTGCCGCGGGGCTTTTGCACTTGCTTATAATTGGTTTATAGAATAATGTTTTTTTTTTGTTTATGCTTGCACCCAAGCCAAGGCGAGACAGAACGTGAAATGAGGGATTTAGTTACGGCCATTGCCTCACGTTGGCTCAGCACCAAGGGATTATACCAAACCTAGCACAAAAGGGAAATGTTATCATATAAAAGGTCACGTTACATTATGTTAAAGAAGATTAATGTACATATTTGTTGTAGTTGCTGTTATTAAAATGGAGGTGAACAAACAAGAGCTCTGCCCCTACATGCTAAGAAAGGAAATCTCAACCAGATAAGAGCTCATGACAAGCGCTATTGAATGTCACCGAATTCCATGGTCCTGATTTAATCAGACTGCAAGCGGACTTTCCCTGCTGCATTTCATACATCCACATGAATTTGCATGAAGTCTTGGTTTTCAAAGGAGGAGCGTGAACAGACCACCTGCTCAGAAATTATCTGAGATTCACATCTCCTAAAAATAAAGACTCCTCTCGTAACTCTCGGGCTCACTCGAACAATAAGAGATGGCTTTTTACAGCCGTTAGAAATGTCTTTAATCAACTGAAGGTTCTTCAAGAATTTTTAAGCAGTAAAAAAATGTACTGTAAATGCAAAAATGATTATTAAAAAAAAGGTTAAAGAATCAGAAAATGTTCTTTAAAGAATCTAATGGACACAGAGCAGTGGTGGTTCAGGGTGATAGGGCTCTGGGTTGCTGATCGTAAGGTCAGTGGTTCAAGTCCCACCACCACCTGGTTGCCACTGTTGGGTCCTTTGGAAAGACCCTTGACCCTACACCCCTTACAACCGAGCCACTGCATGTAGTGCCAATCGCAAACCTGGTAAGAAAATAGAAGGGTTGCGACAGGAAGGGCATCTAATGTAAAACCTGTGCAAGATCAAATGAGGTGTAGTGTAACTCCTAGGGTAAAAGGGGAAAAAAAAATAATCTATTGGACCAAACTTACAATCATTCACCCAAATAAGTGTTTGAGGACATTGTCACAAAGCAGCTATACTGTACAAAGAAAATATGGTAGTCTGCTCAATCAGAGCATGGGCATCCTGTAAACACTGTGATTCCCAACCAGCAATCACAACCGTCGAAGCATAAAAGCATCAAGGTCATCTGTACATCATTGTGGGGATGGTAAGCCCGGGTTTAGTCCTCTGAAGGTCCTCTCCCAGGAGCACACCGCTGTGGCTCTTTCCATATACGTACACCAGCCACTTCCACACCCAGTGCCAATCATATTGTGAACTAATACAAAAGCTGCTTCAAGGACACCGGCTTTGAGGAAGGACAGGCTATGCGCCAGGATATGAAGCAACTGGTGCATGCTCTCCAGCATCACCACAGCCAAGATTTACCACTACAGAATATTTCCAGACACCGAGCCCAGGGTGGTGAATGGTGACAGAGATGGCATAGTGAACATGCTGGAGCCTTGTGCACTACAAACCAAGGAGAACTGACGAGACGCAGCTTGGATCTACTATGGAGTGAGCATATGGTCATGCTGCTAAACTTCACTACCATGTGTGTGTACATAATGCTTATACACAGTGCAACAGCTGAACCTCCGGTCGTAGAGCATCTGTAATGAGATGCAATCTTCCATGCTCACACACACCCACACATATGCACAGTGGAACCTCAGCCTTTAATGCTGCCTTTGTTTCGGAGGCTGTCGTTTATTACAGTTAATGACTCCAGTAAACATGGGAAGTGTAATCCGGTGGGAGCCATGTGCCATAACTCTGTGTTCCATAGTCCTCTAAGGGAGGGAACAGGAAAGCAGCAGGTGGCCATGACACCTCTTACAGGGGGCCCAAAACAAATAGGATGCATGGAGTAGGCGGGGCTCACACACTGCCCAGCCAATTAAACCACTCCAGGAGTGAGAGGAGTAATGGCCGGACATGGACCAGGAGCCGGAGGGGTGGTGCTGTGGCTCCTCTCAGTCCCAAACACACACTGAGATGAGGCAGATTTACTGCTGAAGAGGTGGCAGGTCGTGTGTGTGTGTGTGTGTGTGTGTGTGTGTGTGTGTGTGTGTATGTGTGTGTCTAAGTGTGTTGTGCATGAGATTGGGATGAAATTCTTACAGTGAGGTCTCCAGACAATAATAAAGCAGCACACACACTCTCCGAGCACGGTCATAACACACAATCAACACAGTCTTTCACAAAATACACACCCTCACCAACCATACACTGAATATACACCACACACACACACTCAACCACCTCCAAATAAGCATGCCAGATATACAATCACACTTAATACCAACCTCAAAACATCACACCACTACACGCTATGAACAACCTCTCTCCAAAAACACAATAAACAACATTATTTTAACAATTTCAATAACCTCCAAGCAAATACACACAGACACACACTACACAACCTGCTCATCCACACAACAAACATACTCAAACAGACTTTTAATACTCAGCATCTCAACAACCTCACATCAAACATACAACACCAACACAAGACAACAATCAACAACTTCTCAACAATCTTTATCCTTCCCCCTCCCTTTCCAAACAGAAGTGGCATTATTCCGCAGCCTGTCACAGTTTGTTGGGGTAAAGTGATGAACAGCGTATAAGTTTACACACCTCATAAACAACATCAGGTATCATGGGACAGAAGGAGCGAGGTAAAGAAGCCCTTCTTTGTTCTACAGCCTTCGCAATAAAACATTGCGTCAGAGCAGCACAGTACTCCTCACAACCACAGCTGGCTCTTTTCCTTTATCGTTTAATGCTGCATCCATGAACTTGTGCACTCTGAGCGGTGCGCTATTAAACACGATAACTTCCTGCACCACAATCCCTCTCCTGTGAGCTCCGCTGCGACTGAAGGCTCCTGTGTGGCAGCTGCGGGATTGGACGCTCTAATGCCCTCCATCATGCTAAGACAGAAACACCCTTTTATAACAGAGCAGGGTTTGATTAAGCTTAAATGATGGCTGCAGGCAAGGAGCTGAAAAACAACAACATTATATTATCCTAGGAGAGGAAACACAACCGTCATAAAAGCACATGGACACGCTAGGCTAAAACAATGACACGCTCTGTATTTCTATTTGTTTATTACTGCAAATAATCATATCTTTCCAAAGTGGGAGTGGCCTTCAAGTAGGGAAATTGTTTTTTTGTTGTTGTTTTTTTTTTTAAACAATAAGCACATTTTTTTAAAATGTACAACGCCGTCTGTTGAAGTTTGGAATGTACTAAAATTTTTAGGTGTTACCGTGAACTGCGGAGAATGAAGGTGTGAGATCGCAAGTAGATTTTAATTGCACACTCTTAAGCATGTGTTAAAAAATGTACAGCACCATCTCTTAAATTTTGAGATGAACTAATGATTTTTTTCAGGGTACATTTTTCATAATGCAGTAAAATACATCATAAGATGCAGAAAAGTGTTTACTCACACATCCAAATCATTGCGTTCCAATCACTTCCATGGTTACAGGTATATAAAATCAAGCACCTAGGCTTGCAGACCGCTTCTACACACATTTGTCAAAGAGTGGGTCATACTCATGAGCCCAGTGAATTTCAGCGTGGTACCGTCATAGAATGGCATCTGTGCAATAAGTCCAGTCATGAAATTTCCTCACTACAAAATATTCCACAGTCAACTGTTAGTGGTATTATAACAAAGTGGACAGCAACTCATCCATGAAGTGTTAGGCCACGTAAAATCACATAGCGGGGTCAGCAGATGCTGAGGCGCATAGTGCACAGAGGTCGCCAACTTTCCGCGGAGTCGATAGCTACAGACCCCCAAACTTCATGTGGCCTTCAGATTAGCCCAAAAACAGTGCGCAGAGAGCTTCATGAAATAGGTTTCCATGCCCGAGCAGCTGCATCCAAGACTTACATCACCAAGTGCAATGCAAAGCATCGGATGCAGTGGTGTGAAGCATGCAACCACTGGACTATAGAGCAGTGGAAACGTGTTCTCTGAAGAGATGAATCATGCTTCTCTGTCTGGCAAACTGATGGATGAGTCTGGGTTCGCCAGGAGAATGGTACTTCATTGTGCTAATTGTAAAGTTTGGTTGAGGGGGATTATGATTATAAGTTCATGCTCCTAACTTTGTGGCAACAGTTTGTAGATGGCCAGTTGTGTAACATGACTACACACCAGTGCACCAAGAAAGGTCTATAAAGACATGGATGAGCGATGTCTTTATAGATGGTGTGGAAGAATTTGACTGACCTACACAGAGTCCTGTGTAATGGTCAAAAATTCCCATAAACACTTGTAGAAAGCCTTCTCAGAAGAGTTGAAGTTGTTATAGCCAAAAATGGGTGGGCCAACATCATATTAAACCCTATGAATTAAGAATTGGCTGTTATTCAAGTTCATATGCATGTGATGGCAGGCAAATACTTTTGGCAATATAGTGTATGCTTGGTTATATTAGCAAATTAATATTGTCATTTAAAGCAACACAATCCCGACTAGGCGGTATTAGGATAAACAAACATATCTGACTAATTGCTCTGCCAGATGAAAGTAATACCTCCTGCTTGGTTAACCTTTTTGATGTATCTTGTTTTATAATCCCTTGTTGCCAGGGGTGAAAATCATTTTAAATTCTTGCTGGTATTATGTGGCCAAAAGGTGAAGAGAATAAACTATGGACGCAGTGTTCAGTCCTGTAAATCTTCTAAGATTCTTTTTATTTTTCTGATGAATCCGCTGCTGCTAACTCATTGTTCTGGGTCCAAATAGAGCAAAAGAGAAAGCTAGTGTGCAATGTACAGAGTAGTGTAGGCAAGGTGAGTCATGAACCTGTCGGTTAATTAGCAATAATGAAAGATCGAAACCCAACACGGATGGTTCAGAAGTTCAAAGACTCAGAACGGCAATTCAGAAGCAATTACTAAGGAGTCAGGGTGTTGTTCAAGATGAAATTACGCTAACTGATGCATTTTCTTGCTGCAACTGCTTTCATGACTGACTTTGAATGAGGATTTTCAGGGGCAACTGCTCTCTCTACTCTTTCCAGTACTGCACACCACCACTGAATCTTTTAGCGGTACGCAGTACCAGTACCAGCGGTACTATCACCCATGATCACCAAGGACATTGTGGATGGTTCGTGTCCCAGCCATTGCCCCACACTCAGTCAACAGGGTCTTTGTGCCAGTCTTAGAAGAGTTGCATCCGGCTTATAACCTGTGGTGATCCCTAATAGGAGTAGATGAAAGAAAAACAATAGCTGGTTATGATTTGTGCATCCCTTACCTATGACAGTGAGGGTGAAGTTAAGGGACACGCTGCCGAAGCCATTGGCCGCCTGGCACACATAGAATCCAGCGTCTTTGGCTTCCACGTTCTTGATCTTGAGGCCGTGCTGGAGAACACGGTAACGGTTCCAGCCAGCATTGATGTTTCTTCCATCCTTTGTCCAGAGCAGCAGGGGTTTAGGGTTGCCTTCGACTGGGCATCGCAGGCGGATGTTACGCCCTAAATGTGCGATCTGCTTCTCCTCTACAACGCTACTCACCCAAGGAGGTCCTAGAGCCAAAAGAAATGGAGCAACTGTCAAAGTCGAACAAAATAATAACAGTGTTAATGTTAAATGTTTATCTCTGCAGTGAGGAATAGGGGGGGTCAAACAAGTCCTGGCACACCTCAAAGGGTCTTGATTAGGCCCCAACAGTGGCTTTTTGACGGTTCTGAGATTCGAATTTTAAACACAGAACCTGTCAGTGTATGGAAACTAGAGAGTCACGAAAGGCAACGACTATAATAACCATGCTAATTGCTGGCTTCCGTGCCTTGTTAGCGGTATTTGTATTTCAGTCCAAGCCAGGCTTCTAACCATAAACGAATGTCAGACTAAATGCACCTTAATAGGTCAACAGGGCTTTGTTATACTTTACATGATTTGTGGTTGCCTGCAAATGGAATGTCTGGGTAAAGTTAGGAACACGTCCACACAGAGTCAGCCTACTGAATAATTTTTGTGTTTACTGTGTTTAATTCAGATCAGACAATATTGCTCTTTTATTGTTGATTTTTTCTTTTGTTTTCAGGCTGATTTAGGCATGCAACGAGAGCACAGAAGCCAGAGAGGTAAAAGACCTTGGTGAAAGAAATATGAAGAAAATCAAAACAGAGTTTCGAACCAGGCAAAAGTGTAGATCTGGTCCTTACACAACTCCTAAAACAAACTGTAAATAAGAGCTTCAATAAAAATCCCAAAGTTAGCAGCACATTCCGAGAAAGAATAAGAGTTCCTTGAGTCAGAGCACTTTAGCGCATGGTTCTGTTTGGTTTTCATGGCCTCTGTGTGCACAAGGCCCTTTTCATTCCCCTTCTCTCAGCCTGCTAGTGGAGACTCCCATGAGGACCAGCTTTCCATTTCCTTTGGCCCACTTGAGCTGATTCACTCTCATTCATGCCTGGCACAGTCACATCCCATTGCCTGCTTGAGAAACTACGCCAGCAACCAAGGATGATGGAAATTGAAAAAAAAAAGAAAAAACTGTCAGATTTCCCAAATTATTTTCATTTTCCTACAGCTCCCGCGGAATGTTCTTACTGGAGTGAAGCGTTTTCACCTGAAAGCAATGGGCGGCTTCCAGGAACATGCCACGAGGGCCGAGCGAGAGAAGAAGTAAGGGTTGTTTTGGCGCTGGAATTAAATTAAAACACATTCCTGAACGTTTCACAAAGACACCCTTAGTGAAGAAATATTATTTTGTGTTTCTAAAATGATAAAACAATTTCTCCTTATTCAAATACAGTAGATGGGAACAAACGCAACAGGTGCGAAAAAGGAAAAGGAAACATCACTGTTCAGCCAACGTGGCAATTTTGCAGGTTAACAAAAGGGTTTGGACTATAATGAAGATCTTAACTTATTTCGCTTTACTTTACTGCAACCGAGTGGGTGAAATGTTAACAGTGCAAAAGTTTGCACCCCCCCATGGTTTCTGTCATAAAGAAAAAAATGAGGTAAAAGCGACAGAAAATTATGTTTGAGGACAAAGGCAGGGTTTGACATCTGGTAAAAGTTTGTACAGTGCCATCAGGAAGAATGGAGCATCAAGGTGAAAGTAGGAAACTTTTTGGAGGACGTGGAAGTGCTTTCAGTAGGACATAAAACAAATTGTGCGTTTTACAACCTATAATATATTACTCTTAAAAAGAGAGATGCAAACCTAAAATACACTTTTTGGTCTTGTCCTAGCGAAGAAACATCTGTGAAACCCAACACGCTAAAAGTCTCACTGCTGTGATCTGAATTTCTTTGTCTTCTTTATTTGCTCCTAAGGGTATGCAAAGATTTTTTTTTTCTTTTTTGTAAACTCAGCTGTATGTATTTTAGGTTTGCTGAATTGCTAAACTGAAACAGACAACAGACACAATACACTAGCAAAAGTCCAAGTGTGAGTTTTTTTGAGTTACCCCTCTGGAGTGCCCCTAAAGGTTCTGCAGCATCAGAGCATTTACCTTATGGAGACTGAGAACCTTCAGTTACTCAATGAACCCCTGACATATACAGTATGTACAAATATTATATTGAATACGTATAGTAATTGTAAGACATAATTTTTCATTAAATTTAATGTTGAACTACATATTTTATAAGTAAAGAATAAAATAGCCATGTTCTGAAGTGTTTTATTCAGTAACGCAATCGTTCCCTCACCAGCCGCTTCTTTTCCTCCCTACTGATGTTAATAAGACATGTCATGTTACCAAGAAATTCAGAAAGCATAAATGTCTCAGCTCTAAAGACTGGAATAAAACGTATTCCTCTTTTTATAAAAGTTAAATAAATGTTTAATACATTTGCGTGTGTGTGCATGTTTGAATGAGTACATGAACATACACCTGTTATATTAAACTAATTTACATTTCCTCATCCATCAGATTTAAGAATCCAACAATGTTGTGGAGAAAACGTCATTAAAGTGACGCTGACAATTTCAAACAAGCGACGCATCCGAGTCGTGAGTGACAGATACAAAGTGAACGAACGCTTGTTACACAACCACAGAAGGTGCTCAAGGAGATCAAACGTATATACAGCAAAAGCCCCTATTAACACCCCCCTCCACACACACACACACACACACACACACACACACACACACACACACACACCGAATACACACCTGATAGACTACAATCACACACACATTGCTTTGTACTCTTTACATACACCATAACTGGGTGTGTTTCCATTTGAAAGGTTCTTGACTTTGAAATGATGGACATTTTAAGAAGAGTGTAAGAATCGCTCACACACGTGCACACACACATACACACACACACACACACACACACACACACACAGGCACACAGTCACAGAGAGCTTGGAACACACACTTGCTACATTGTCACCCAGTTTATTGCATTTTTTCTTTTTTTTCTGCTGTTACTGTATATAAAAAGAATTAATAATTAGTGGTTAATAACTGTGTCATGTTGTTGATTATTTTACCATAACAGCTGAACACCAACCTGGGTCTTAATTACTGATTTAGGTTTTAAAGGATTTCAATTATTTTTTTTATTTCATTAATGTTTTATTTCAGAACATTAAGGAGCCAGTAAACCTTTCACATGAGTGTATTCATTTAGCCCAGCTGAAAGTGGTGTCAGATTTATCTTCTCTGTCATTTTCACATGGGTTATTCATCTCTTTCCATAGGCTTTTATCTCTGCCGTAATGCTTTACAGAAAAACAGACAGCATATAGTAGTCCATGTGTGTTACAAACCCGACGATGCTCTGAATACACGACCTGACAGATTTACGAGCAGGTTTCGTCCTTTGCATTTTTCTTCGGAAATGTAGCATAGATTTAAAAAATAAAAGTTGCTTAGCATCAGTTTTAACTTAAAGCTTGCTCACATGCAGGGGTGTGTGTGTGTGTGTGTGTGTGTGTGTGTGTGTGTGAGTGTGCATTTGGGAGGGTGGTTCGTGTGGGGAGCAATACACTTCCATATGGGCACAAGCATATGGACTAGCAGCTATCACTTAAAAGCTACCCAGCATGTCTGTCCCAGCCAGCCGTCTTTGTTTCAGACATCTTGATATGAGCTTGTGATTTTTTTGGGGTGGATTTATGGACAGGAGGCCCCCAGACTGCAGAGCTTTGAAGGCCGGGGAACCTCAGAACCTTCACGCTGGTGTCCCAGAGTGAGCTTCAAAAAGCCTGACAGCACGTTGCTCGGATAAACGATAATGATGGAGGAAGTGGCATGGCCATCAAACAAGTGCCGAACGGGCTGGGAGAGGAAGAGGGTTTGTGTTCAAAAGAGAGAGAGAGAGAGAGAGAGTTCTGGTTGCCCCATGATGGTAGAAACTTCGAGTCAAGCTACACCGCAACTGCTGGAAATCTGCTCAGCAGAAACTATGAGTAAACAGGGATTTTAAAGGATCTGTGGTTATACAGGCAACAAACCGGTGACCCTGCCACCTGCTTCGCTATAAAATTGAAAGAAGTGGTTTTTAAAAAATAGAACTTCCACCCAAATTTATAGACTCAACTTGAGAACCGATAGTCATTAAGCTTAAAAATACACACTTAGTGTAAAAGTTCCTTATATCCGCTAGGTTATAAATTTTGAAAGTAACACTTGTCCTAAGTTCCTTAAGTTGGCTAGGGATGAGTTAAAAAATTTGGTGCTACGTGGAGCGTTCAAGTCAAAGCGGGACAAACAGATGCGTCTATAGAACTATCATTCTAAGTCCTGGTTTGACTTGAACGCCCTTGTTTGTTTTGTTTTCTGAAAGTGAAAGTGTTTCTAAAGAAACTATAAAAGTAACTAAAGAATCGTTCTCGTTTTCTAAATTGAAACATTTTCTAATTTTTTTCTGAAGTAAAAGTGTTTTACACAAAGCCTACGAGGTTCCTATAAATGGAATATCAAATGTTTTTTCCATAGAATCCAACAACAGTGTTTCCTTTTACCCTAAATTTGCAAATCCCTAAAATCAACCTTACAAAGTTTAAACCTTTAGTTATTCCTACTTTCCATGTGGTTTGCAATGCGAATTGTTGATATTTCTTGACAATTCCATATTATTTGTGGAATTATTTGCATATATTGTTTTGGGGGATGAACAAGCCCTTTCAAGGCGTTCTCACCAATCATGTCCTTGAGACCATTTGGACAGTTGTTGGTAATGTGCATAAGCTAGTAAAAGATCCTTAATGGAAATGTACAATTCTTTACAGAAAGCTGTAGTATTTAGTCATTGTGTGGCATTTTTCTATTCATGGCACGCATCACCTGTACAATGGCATAGCATGAAGGCTTCCTCTGCTACTTCCTGTGCAAAAATAACAAAGATAACAGCATCAGCCAATCAGAAGCCATGGCTCAGTAGGTCATCTCAAGACTGATCTCATAGCAGTAGGATTGTGTTTATTCTCAGTGATACACCAGTTAGACCAAACACATCTCATAGCTCTGGTATGTGGCTCCTTTATCTCGGGGTGATAATGCCCACCAATGACGCCTGTGATTGTTTGCACTGATGCTCCGGCTAGGAATCTCAGCATGGGGACAAGGCTTGGTAAACATGCAAGCCTCCACCAATCCAGGCACACAGAGCCCAGAAGTTCTCGCTAGTCATCTCTGGTTGTTTGTTTCGGAGGACTTTTATCAGATCTGTCCTTGATGCCAAGAAGGCTGATTAACTTGTTCTAGCACAATGCTAACTGCCTGTGGAACTGGAACATTCAAATGATATCAGCTCAGGTATCATGTAAGGAAATGAAAGGAGAAAAATATATAAAGCATTTTTCTTTTATGTCTTTAGGGGAAGATTCAAAAGTTTAAATTTATATCAGAGTATTTCCTTCCAGAAAAATCGAAGTGCACTCTTGAAATGACTTTTGTCTCTCTGGGGTACCGTTAAATGCTCTACACAAAGCTCTATTGTAGGAGTCTTAGGAGTCTTTCCCTATTGAAAGGGTTCCAAGTAATGGTACTTATCCAATCAACCTTTCAGGAACACTTTAAAGAGTTAATTTCTCCAAACTGTGTATATTTATTAATTAATCATTATTTTCTTCAGTCTCAGCGCCAGCTCCAAGCCCGGTAAATCGGGGAGGGTTTGGATCAGGAAGTTCATGACGTGCCAAATCGAACATGAGGATCAGATGATCCTCTGTGGTGACCCCTAACAGCATACGAAAGAAGAACAACAACTGAGAACCTGAACAAAACAAGGCAGTTCAGATAAACGTTCTGTGCCTTGGGTTCTGTGTATTAAGAATAATGATAAGAAGAATGGACATTTATTGTCGTTTAGCTTTTTAACTACACTAAAGACTCCCTAAAAAGGAAAGCCTCTGTTGTAGGTTTCGACTTCATATTACCTTTAAGTGTTCCCTGACTTCGACAAAGGAGGTACAGATGGACAGACTTGAAGAATTACTGTACAGTCTAAATTAAAGCTTTTTTGTTAGAGAACTTACCTTGGCCATGGAACCGCTAAGAATTACTGTGCTTGTTTCAGAATCCTATGATAGAGTGTTTCCTACCTTTCAGAAGAATAAGAACAGCTAAAAACTTCCCTCATAAAGGATTTTTTTAAAGAATGTACCTAGTAAGAAGTGATGATAGGCATTTTAATCCATAAACTTAGAGGAAAAAAGAAAGTTCTTCTATGGTTCTTTAATCTTGTTGAATGACAATGAAATGGTTTTTAGACTCCATAAAGGTGTTCTCCTTAAAACACTTTATTATAAGAAAACCCTTTGTTGTAAAGTTTTACAAAGAACCACTAGCTTATCCATTAATAATTCATTAAGGATGTTTTTTAAAGTGTAGAACCCTTATTGTAAAGCTACCGTATGAGGGACGTTTAAGTCGAACTAAGACCAAAAAGCCATTGCCGAAGACTTATGTATGCTGATGAGACTCCACAGTAAAACACTGTAATGGTGCAAACATTTTAAAGAAGGTCATATATCCTTGAGGAACGATCCCAGCCGAGGTGGCTCAGAGCCCACTGCAGTCGTTCCCGTAAACATTCGGCAAGTGGAACACCTAATCCTTGAAAATTGGCATATACTGTAACTTGTGGCAAATTTGTGGAAGAGGCGCATCTGTCATTGGGAACTGTACGTGCAATCATCCACCACCACCACAGCCATTTCCACATGTTTGGGCTATTAAAGGAGTTCCTTGGAGGCCAGTGTTTCAGATGTATGCGCCAACGTACTGAGAAAACTTTCTAACTTGATGGTATACAAGCAGTAATGAAACACAGAGATAAGTGCATTAGTCTAGTAGTGGATTATTTGGAGAATTTTGTTGGAGAAAGTTTTACTCTCACAACTGTGTTCTGTTATTCTGTACAATAAAAAGTACTTTTTGCTTGTTGTAGGGTTCTGCATAGAAGAATTTAAGGGTTCCCAAAGAGACTAGAACTCCATTAGAAAGCTAAACTTATTAAAGTTTGTTAACTTTCCATGTTCTTTATGGAGAGTAATATACAATATAGTATAAATGATATACAGGATATATTACTCTCCAGGAACCTACACCAGAGTGTGTTCCTCTAAAAGCAACTTTTAAGTGAAAGTTTTATGGAGATGGGAATTGTTAACTACCCTCACGTTAAGTGTCCTCAAGGAGTAATTAGTTCGAGCACCTCAAGTGTCCTTATAATGTACAGAGCCAGCGAATCCTTGAGGAAACATATTTTCATAAAGGGCAGTTGACAAGGAGCAAAGTGAGAGACCAGAGTGACTACAATTATGATGGATCTGAGGTTGACAACTGGAGCAATGAAACTTGAAGCTCTCGAGATCTTCTTTCAACACCAGCTGCCTTCATTCATGACTTATGGAGACTGAGGGAGTGTGTATGAGCTGGACAGTGGCTCTTACTGGCTCGGCTTTGTTGTTGCTCAGCATTTCAGGCCTGCCGCTGTGAAATACTAAACCTGTGAGTCACTCCAGCGTAGGATAGCACCGTATATACCTTTCTCCAGCAGACCACCAGGGGTTGGACCACAGGGAAAAGTCCTAGTGCGCCAAACAGGCCTCATAAACGCACCCACCGCCTGGCAGGGGCACGAGATAATTCTGGTGATAAAACCGGAGCTCCAGCAGAGTAACGAGCACCTGTTTATTAAGAGTATTATTTGTGGAAAAAAAAAGCCGATGGCGATCACACGCAACATTTCTATTCCTGATTCATTCCTTTTTGTGTGTGTGTCCTATCTCACTCTGTAATCATCTTATTCATTTTATATCTCTGTCCTTTTGTGTCTTGTTGAATGTTTGTCTTGAACCGTTTCTTGAATTATGTCTTCGCCTGTCAGAGCAAGACTGCACAAAACAAAACAAAAAGACAGAAAGAAAGAAAATAAAGACATGCCTTGCTTCAACCGTTTAACTTTTCAGCTGTAAGGCTTCACTTTTTTAAAAGGCTTTTGGATTTCTCAGTCCTTTCTCACCCTGGCCTAAAGCAGTGACCCAGGCGACCCATCACCGGTGACCCAGGACAAATGGACCTGAGCAGCATTTAGAAAGATGCTAAAACAAAAAACAAACAACAAAAAAAACCCAACGGATTGCTTTGGTTGAGCTCTACAATTTCAGGGCTCTGAAAAAACATGTCCGTTGTACAAATACACAGACCGGGGGATGTTCAGAAGCATTGTGGTGGCAAAATCGCGTCTTTCAGAGCTGACGTTGCAAGCAGCGGAGCCTGGTTAGCTTGGACAGCTGTAATCCTCTCGGTGAATTGCTGAGTAATCCCACCTGTAAAAGGGAAGACAAAAGGAGAGCTGCAGGAGCAGCCCGAGAGCTTCCCACACCCAGAGACGTGATCCAGGGGAACGTCGCTCCGACAGGAACGGGTTGAAAAATGAGGGAATAGTGGCAAGCTTTCTTTTTTTTTACAGCACATTACCGTGCTTCCACCTGTGCAAACACTCCACCCGACCACAAGCAACAAGCGTTCGAGCGGATCACAGTCACATGACGGGATACCGCCGAACTCCCGGAGCTATTCATGATCTCTAACATTAAACTGATAAAAAGGAAAGGGGAAGAGAGAGAGAAAAAAAAGTTCAAAGGCTCGGCTCTCTCCTTTATGTTTTAAAGCCTCCTCCATAAATACCGACGCTACACGTCGGAGTGATGCCGCACAAGACCAAGCGCAGCTCATTAAGCGCCTTGTTTACCCGAGATACTGAAGGCTGAAAAACCGCGGCCTGGCCTTTTGATAACGGGGAAGATCGGAACTACAAAGTCGAGCCCAGGCCCATCAAAACACGCAACGAGAGCTGCTTCTCATCTGCCTTTAACAGACGTGGGGAGGAAAAGTGTGCTACGCTCGCCAGATTGAACGTGAAGTTGATCTTAACATGATCCATTCATGTGCGTGTGTGTTTGTGCGTTGGGATTTCTCTTCCTTTATGTGCATGTATCTGTGGAGTCTCTGAATACGAGTCATGAACATCATGTTCGAATTTAATAACTGCACCGTTTCCCAGTTTAAGATTGTTGGTTAAATAGCTCAGGATTTACAACGCCAAAGAGAACACACACAGCCCGAAAGACCTGCCAAACTAACTTTTTTTTTCTTTAATTGTTTTGTTTTTTTTTTTTTTCAAAAAAAGATTTTGCTAAGAATGTAAAGAAGTAAACTTTTTTTAATCCCCTTTTAGACACACGCCAGGCCTTTTTGAAACTCTGTTAATAGTGATCTTGCCTCGAGCAACATTTTAATTAGTTCGAGCACCGAGCCAGAAAGCACGCAGCACGCACACGCCGACACACACCGACGCACATCAGAGGCCGACGTTTGACAAGTTTTACGAGCATGAAATGATGTTCCTAATGAAACAGAAGAGTCACGCTGTACTTACAATACGGGAATATAATGAATACTAAGAAGCACCTGAGGGACTGTAGGGCTAAATAAACACCTTTTCACAGATACACACACAACACAAAGGGCCTCAGACAGGAAAAGCTTCTGTTTTTTTCTTTTTCTTTTGCCTTAAGGCCCTGCCTGATAAACTTACACTACACAGATACCATCAGCAGTACAGTACTATATACTTAACCTACAGTGCTCCAAATAACAATAACATTAATATTCATTATTATTATTAGCAGTTCCTCCAGGGTTCTCCGGTTTCCTCCCACTTCCTAAAAACACTAAGCTTTTTTTTTGGGTTGTTTTTTTTGCATTTTTAATAGCCTCCAGGTGTGAAAGCACTCGTGCACGAGACCCTACGGTGCACAGGATACACACTCCAGATCTATTTTTTGCAAGTTAAATCAAAGAACCACAAATAAAACACAAGCGAAGATATTTTTGTATTTCAAAAAAATTACAAATATTTCTGGATGGCACCACCTCATTGGCTGTACTGTTTATTCATGGAGTCTACTTTATTTATCCATTACTCTGTGTGCCTTTGCAGAACAGAACACACTTGGTTCCTGAAAGATTTCCAACATCAGGCCGTTTATTTTTTGTTGTTCTTTAAACCGGTTCTGCTCAAGTTGATCAGTCACTAATGCCCGCCAACACCATGCCAACCAGCCAAAACAAGCACACTATACAGCCAAATGTATGTGGACACCTGATGATCAGACTCCGTATGTGGGTTTTCCCCAAACTGTTTCCTGTTTTAAAATCTGTATAGAAGGTTTGGAGGCCTAATCTTGTTCCAAAACTGTTTAAAAAGAAAACAAGCTCCATGAAAACATGGCGTGTTAAGCCGAATGATCACACGTGCTGCTTAGTAAGTTGTGCTACAAAAACAATAACGTCATCATGGAAACTGTAATTCTTCATCATCTTCATAAAGCCGATCGACCGTGTGTTGATTATTTTCCTAAACCAGCATCTAGTATTTCAGCTCAAAAACATGTCATATATTCCGGCCTGATCTGGAGCATCTCTCCAATAAACACACACTAATACAGCATGAAAGACCATTAGGGAAAAAAAAACCTTATCGCACTACAGTAATTCCTTTAACCAGGGCAAACACATCTAATTAAATTTCCCGAAAGCTGGACTGTTATTCCTGTAGATCACAGAGGCTCCACGGCTCCAGCCGAGCTGCTCCATTATCACTCGAGTGATAAGCGAGAGCGCCTGCAGAGAGCCGTTATCTGCCTGATGAAGCGGAGGAGAAGGAGGCGGACACCTGCGGAGATGGCCGCCGGAGCCTCGGAGTCCTCGTGCTAAACATGACCGAAGCCAAATCAGCTGACTCGATTATTACATCGCCAGATTTATTCTATAGCGCCTTTAAGATCAATAAAATGACGATGATGATCTGGAAAGACTGACTGCCTTGTTTACAAACCCGGAGTCTGGATCAGATTTGGACGTGAAATCCGGACCTGCCGTCGCTGTTGTCTTTTCTGATAAATCTGCCACTAATATTTTGTCGTGTCTGGTTTTACTGCAGAATCTTTTAGAGACCGTGACATGCGTCTTTGATGCCTGCGCCTCTTCGAACATATGGAAACCACCGCAACTTGGTCGGGAACACACTGTTTTTGTTAGAACGCCACATCAAGCCCTGTGCATGATGGAGTATGTAAATCCGGCTTCAGCTTCTCGGCCAAGCTATCACTAGAGCACGTGAAAAGATTACGGAGGACGCCGACACTCCCGCAGGCCGAGCTCGGGGCGGTGAGGAGCTTCATGCTTTCCAGACGCAAAAACTCAAAAGAGAGGGCAGGAACCGAGAAGAAGAAACAGGAAATAGCAAGGTTAGCAAGAAGTGAAAACATTCCTCAGGACTGTACAGGGACTTTCTTTAGTGTTGGCTGGCATGTGGGAGCATGTGTGTGTATGGTTGTGTGTGCGTGTGTGTGTGCAAGTGAAAGAGAGTGTGAGAGAGACAGAGAGAGAGAGAAAGAGAGAAAGAGGGGTGACTAGTTACATAAAGTGAGTGTGGATCCAGAGCAGAGGATTTTCTTTTCCATATATTTGGAATAAAAACGTTATGTCACACTAATTTGCTCATAACTTCTCAAATGATCATAGAGAGCACTCCAAGCTCTTAAAGGTCTTGCCTCGAGTCATATCCTATACAGCACATCTCTAAAATCAAATTAATGGCTATAATAACCAGACAAGAATCCCAGATCTGAACAAACACCGGTTTCTGCCGTTATTACCAACCACCATAGAGAAAAAAGCAAACCAGACGAGATAGAAAAGGTCATAACGAACTACTAGATGTTTATTAACCTATGTGTTACTCCTCTTACACAACCTTAAATGATTAGAATTTGACATATTATCAATTTATATTTACAATTAATGCCATAAAAAACACATTAAGACACTTGTTCACTTACTTTATAGCAGCTATAACCCCTCCTTCCTTCATCTGCCTTTCTTTCTTTTTCTTTTAAGCACAATAAGACATCTTGTCATGTTCCTGAGGAACGAGAAACTACAAAAATCTCTGTCTTGAAAACTTTCCTGTCTCAGAAGCTTTACGTCTGCCTGTCAGGAAGTGCTGACACTGGAGACTCCTTCCACAAAATGTTAAACAATCAGCTCCTTATAGAAAAATGTCACATATCCAAAACAAATCAACAAACCTTTTTGACCTGTTCATGTGGATCATCCATTATACACATCTCTGTGTTTAAGTATTTATTTTCAGATCAATGGTTATAGTAAACCAGTCAACCAATCAGAATAAAGAATTCAACAACACTCTTTAACACATTTTGTTAATGACTTAACACATGTTGATTGGTCACTTCATTAAAGATTCTTTTCTTATGAGATCATTCCTACTGAGATTAGATTAGAAGTATCTACCTCTTTCGGAGTCAGGTTTTACCTTAGCCGTATTTTATCCCACGGGTTCACCACTCTGACCTTTGCCCCCTGCTCCCTATTTACCTTCAGTCACCCTTATCCAAACTGAACAGCCCTCAAACTGATTGCACTCGGCACACAAACAGAGCTAAAGTGCTCGGCTCCGCAGCATTCCAGTCGAGACTACGGGCAGGAAAGGAGCAATCCAAGCACAACAAAGACTGTGTACGCTGCCCTCCTCCGACTCGACGGGTCCCACACACATGCATTAAAGACTCAGGTGGGAGTGAGCAGGTCGGCAGATGGAGAAGTAAACATAGTGGACAATACAGTCTTCACTTCTGACCGCATTCTTATCAGTGAACTGACCCAGCAGTACACCTCACAGTGTTTAGGGATGGTACGAGATCAGCTGGAATACTCGGTAGGCTGTGAGTTCAAACCAGAGATCCATCACCAGCAGCCTGAGCGGCTCTAACAGTGCAATCCAAATCACATGATATATCAACATGCTCATTCATTTAAATATGTTAACCACGTCATTAAAAAAACGATTGACAGAATTGTATGTACAGTAAGACTATGACTATCGTGTTTTCTTCATCCCACTGTCAGTCTGTTTAAACACTAAAGTCACTGAAGCACTTATACTGTATATGGTCTTGATGCCACTTTTTGCTTCCGTACCTAGAGATGAGAGTTACATTTATTAAACTTTACTTCAGTATAACATGGAGGGAATTGGTTAAAAAGATACTGACCCTTTAATGTTAACCTTTTGGTAGAGCACATGTCAAGTCACTATACTGTATCATATTTAAAAAAATGTGTTCAACTTAACCTGATTGAGCCATCTCTACCACTTGGTTGAGGTGTGCTAGGCTAAAACAAATCCACTAACTGTCCCTGTGAGTTTAAATATCAATCCTATTGAATTGTTTTACAGAATAACATGAGAAATGAAGTAGATCTAATGTACTATTTTTTAATGCACTATATCAGCACCTGAAAAGTAGCATTTTGTCTTTTTGTTTTGTTTCTTGAGAACACATTGACACTTTTACCATAAAGTGACATCTCAACCATTTGGAAAAGGCCTACAATGGGGTCTGTTAAAATGAGTAAATGAATCGATAGCTAAAATGAATTGCCCAAAATAAATTAAAAATTAAAAAAACTAAACTACTACTATTTTCTATTAGTTTTTTATTAGTCAGGAATGTTGAAGAATAAATAGTGAAAAATTACATCTGTTTTGGAAGGAGTCTCCAGTGTCAGTGCTTGGTAAAAATCAAAGCTAATGCCGTTAAACTTTTTTCCAACAAAGGCTGGAATGCAAGATTTGCCCTTTCTGATTTCTCAGTCACATAATTACACTGTATATTTTTGTCTCCTGAAAAAAAAAAATCTAACCTGGTGCTGGAGCGACTGATTTTAATATTATTATAAACATATAAATGTCTAATGTGTTGTTCTTTCTATAACAGCGTGCCACGTTCTGATATTATTATTACATACTTACATCCTGAAAAACAGTGACAGAGTGCAAAGTGCAAACTAGTGCACTTCTCCCCGAGACCTAATAAAACCGGAGCTATTGATTCAATCTGGCCGAACCCTGACACTCAGACTGACCTTGTTACTTTTAGCCATATTTTAATCCGCTAAACGTTCCCTCTGTTTAAATCTTGTTAAATGCGATACTCCTGGTGATATTCTGTCTGAGAATGTTGTGAATCAAAGCAGCTCTGATGTTATGAGAACGCTCAAAAGGGTAAATTTACACACGGCTTGCCTTTTATCTGTAAAAGACAATGTTTTATTTTCTCAAAGAGACTGTAAAGCGGCCCTCGGGCTCTCAGCGGGGTGACGCAGGACGGTGTGAAAGTGAGCTGTTCCCATCCATCCAGTCCGTATAACGTCACGCGTCTGTCCTCGTCCATGGAGGCTCCCTGCCAGCAGGTGTCATCGTCCCTACACTCTGATTTATCTCGACTGCTTTTTAACTTGGCAGGGGCCACAAACCAGCGCACGACTAAACAACCAGCTGCAGGAACAGGGGCCAGGACTGGGAAGGCTTCAAAAGGCCAGTGTGTGTGTGTGTGTTTGTGTGTGTGTGCGTGCGTGCGTGCGTGTGTAGGTGTGTGTGTGTGTTTGTGTGTGTGTGTGTGTGTAGGTGTAGGTGTGGGTGTGTGTGTGTATAGGTGTGTGTGTGTGTGTGTGTGTGTGTGTGTGTGTGTGTGTGTGAATGCAGTGTACACAAGCACTGAAGCAACTGATTCACGTCTTAAAGGCACTTTTCTTTTTATTCCTACAGCTAAGTGCAAAAGTTTGCGTACCCCTACTGTAAGTACAAGTTGAATCACTTATTTAATCAATAAATCATTTAGTGTGTTGGATTTTACAAATTTTCCATCACAGAGCAAATTTGTGGCAAAGTGTGTAATAAGATATTAACTGTGGAAAGTTAATATCATGTATCATCAATTAATTTAAAAATTAATGTTAGTAGTGAAATTCGTTAAGAACAATTTACACAGGGATATTCCACATCAACACATTTTTATATACAGTAAGGCCATATATATATATATCATTTTTCTACATTCCACTGTCAGTGTGTTTAAGCACTGATTCACTATAGCACTTAAATATGGTCTTAAGGGCACTTTTTGTTTTTATGCCTACAGCTACGTGGAAACGTTGACAAAATTTTTACTCATTATAACTATACAGCGAATTGCTGAAAAAGTGCATGCTAAGATTAGATACCAAGATAACCCTTAAATGTTCTGCTCAACATTTTGGTAGAGCAGTGTACTATACTGTATCACATTTAAAAACCATAAACTCTTTCAAAAACCTCACTTATCCCTTATTTTTGGCCCATTTTAAACTGTTATGCTGTTGATTTTTTCATCAAATTTCACACAATTGTACCTAAACTCCAACTTTAAAATCTTTTTTTTTTCCTTGGAAAGCCAGGCGTGTGGTAAAATAGCAGACCCAAACGCAAAAAATGAGAAATATGACATCTTCAGAGAAAACCTAGGTACCTAGGAAACAGAACTCTTTAAGAATTTCAAAACATCGTAATCAACCGATATTGTAAAAGTGTCGACAGTAGAAACACGCAGAACTGAAACTAAAATTAATCTTATTAAAGGAAATATTACATTAATGCACTATGGAGTGTTTAAATTACTCACATTGTGTTAAATAAATCCCTGCAACTGAGCACTTCGCCACATTTTAGGTGCTAATTTGAGCCACTCGGAGTCCTTTAAACCTAGCAGGTGACCGTTTTGAACAGAGAAATAATTGATCCTTAACATGGACTGTATTATCGTAATCCTTATTGCAGAGAGCAGCGTCAGCTTCACATTTTACACTTAAAAAAGCATTTTAAAAGACGGCGAGGAATTTTTAAACAGAAAGGAAAGTCTTAAAGACAATATTTTAAACATTAACACAGACCATGTTACAGGGGGAGTTGCATATGAACCTCAGGCTTCCACATGAAACATGACAATACAATAACATTAATGTGATTATGTAATGATGATGATCAATAAATGAATAATAATAATGTAGTATAATAAATTTATACTTGTTACACCTATTCATTTTAATCACATCTTCTTAAATTAAGGCATCAATTCAAATCATTATATTATCACACACCTGTAACTAGAAGATGACAGAACGTAACAAATGTGCCATAACATTCCCTTTTTTAATTTATTTAAATATTGTTTCTTTGTGCAGTGTGAACTACATACATAATGTGCATGCACCCTAAGTGTTTTAGGGTCCAAATTAAAATAAATATAAAAAAAAAAATAAAAAAATGTTATTATTCAAAAATACATTTCGAATAATCACATTTTTATAAGAAATCATAATACTTAAAGAAAAATATTTCCTTTA
>JAOTRS010000001.1:24205735-24222476 GCA_028565755.1 Dinotopterus cunningtoni | reverse complement strand
GGAAGGTCTTCATGAGAGACAGTTTCATCATGGAGCTTGATGGGTTTTGCAAATGCACTTGACACAATACTGTTCCTGCAAGAACTGTTCCAGGAGAGCTGACCTTTATGTCTTAAAATAACAACTGACTGTTACTGTTGTTACTTAATGATATAATTACATATGGGTTATTTCATAGTTTTGAAATTTACAGGGTTGAGGGTTTGTGTGTTCTCTCCTTGTTTAGTGGGTTTTCTCTAGGTATTCCGGTTTTCTCCCACACATTGTAAGTCAAAGTTTTCAAATTGCCCATAGTTAGTTTATGTGCATGTCTGCCCTGTGATGGATTGGATTTAATAATATATATAAAAAAATCAATCTAAAGCAATAACAATAGTTACAGCTGACTTTTGATTCCAAAATTTCCAAAATAATATTTTTTTTTCCTGACAGCATTTAGAAACTTCTAAACACATTCCCACACTTAGACGCCCCCTCCCCCCCAACACACACACACACACACACACACACACACACACACACTAGAAACCCTGATATAAATGTTGTACCGCACTAGCCCTAGCGACGATAAGCAAATCCCTGTGCACAAGATTGCAAAAAGGCTCACGTAAGAAAAAAAAATGTGCTGACAACATCTCCGACTGACACACTGTTGAGTTCCAACCTCCAGCAACGAGACAGGAAAAAAATAATACATGTGTCAGAATATTCTTTGTGCTTGCCGTAATAACATCACCTCAGCTGGTCAGGTGGAATATAAAAGCCTCAGCGTGGCATTGTGGACTATCCGAACTGTCACAGCTGTGGCAAATCGAAGGAGGGTTCAGCGAAAGAGCACCTAGTTGTCTGTTTCTCAAAGCAGCACAGCACTAGGATGAGATAAATACGGAGAGCCGGCTGCTGCTGACACCGAGGAAAGGATTGTAAGAGATAATGGAGTGAAAAAAAAAAGTACATTTCTAATCATAGCTGTCAGGCAACACTGATGATGCGCTAACTGAGAGAAGGCGCTAAAACGAAGAAACGTATTCCGTCTTTAGCCCGTGTCAGGCACTAATGAAAAGTTCATCACATAAGCATGTATACGGATTTAGCACTTGTCTGGAGTGTTACTGTACAAGCCGGCATGCCCTGTCCTCTGTTCCCGGTGCTGAAGAGAAACAAATTAGTGAGGACAGCCTGAGAACTGAGACATCATTTACACACACACTATGCCTCGATGAGATTTTCTTTTTTTTTCTTTTTAACCAAAGGTCACAAATTGTGACAATCTTTGCTACAAAACAAAATGTCACACATTAACATTCTTGCAAGATCTAGGTCAGGGTTTAGGAAGATTTTTTTTTTTCCTTTTTCAAACAGCGGTTCAACGAGCAAATCTCCAACGCACCAAATTACAGATGCGTTCATGACAAAACCTAACCCGCAGTTAATAAATGAGAAACTGAGGTCAGGCTGAGCAAAATTTTCATCCATTCCAATTGTGTGTAGGAAAGATAAACAGGATGTGAGTGTGTGTACTCAGGCTAAGATTTATTTAGGATAATCAAAGTCAGTGTCTATGGCTTAGGGTCAGAGCATAGGCAAGAAACACAAGACAAGAATAATGCATAATCATAAACGAGAGAATCTGAAAACAGGACAAGCTCAGACTTGCAAAAGGATTTTAATATATGACGGGATATAAATGGGCAAAATTATCAACTTATGCTAAAGAGCTAGATGCAATCAGGTAACAATCCAGATTAAAGGATGGGACAGAATAAAACATAAAGAACCTGTTGCCATGGGAACCACAACAGCTTAAGGGATTCTGTAGCAGTAGCCAAACTGATCTTATATAAATTACACAAATTCTGAACAAAAATTGTACAAATTTCTCTAATGCTCTGATACAGTGTTTCTAAATATTTAAATCTAAAATATATGTCTTAATTTGACATAAAAGTTTGTGACATTTAACTTAATTTAATTGACAAATATACTATATGGACAAAAATATTTGTCCAAACCTGTTGAAGTCAGGTGTTTCAATCAGGCCACTTATCTCCAGTGAAGGTCAATTTTAGTGCTTCAGCAGACCAAGACTTGGACATTGCTCTGCTGTTATGCAACTTTGTGGCTTTGTGGTTTGGGGAAGACCCTTTTCTATTCCAACATGACTCTGCCCCAGTGCACAAAGCAAGGACTATAAAGACATGGTTTGATGATTTTGGTGTGGAAGATCTTGACCGGCCCTAGTACAGAGCCCTGACCTCAACCCCATTATGCACCTTTGGGATGAACTGGGACGGAGATTGCGAGCCAGGCCCAACATCAGTGCCTGATCTCATAAATGCTCTACAGAATAAATAGACACGAATTTCACAGAAACAGTCCAAAATCTTGTGGACAGCTTTCCAAGAAGATTGGAAGCTGTTATAGCTGCAAAAGGGGCACCGACTCCATATTGAAGTGTATGTACAGTATTTGAATACAATGTCAATTCAGGTTTGGCCAAATACTTTTGTCCATATAGTGTAGGTGAGAGTTTGTGGTTTTAGTTAAAATACGATCAGTCCAGATGAGTCCAGCCTATTCCAGAGTGATGGGCGTGTCAAAGTAAGAAAGGGAAGCGCATGAAGCGATGCACCCATCATGCATAGTGTCCACTGTACAAGCCTCTGGAGACAGTGTTATGATCTGGGGTTGCTTTAGTTGCTCAGGTGTAGACTCCACAACGTTATGTGGCAATAAAATTAAGTCAGCTGATGACCTGAATGTACTGAATGACCAAGTTATCACATCTATGGAGTTTAATTCCCTGATGGAATGGCCAAATTACAGGAGTATGAGGAATCAAAGCAATCATGAAGAATTTTTTGTCCAAAAAATAAAAAAAATTAAAGTGAGTATAATTTATATGCAAAGGCTAAGACAAAATGTCACAGCTCATAACTAAAATATAACTCAATGTATATTGCAATTATTTAGTACAGTATTTAGTTTAGGCAAATCATGCATTAGTCAACCAAAAAGCTTTTAATTTCCTGGTTGATAAGCTAAAAAAAAGCTATTTTGCTGGCTCATGTGTACAAATCATTACAAATAGAACAAAAAGAACATTTCAAATAAAGACTTTTTTTTCACTCAGTTACATTTATCGCTACTTTTTACCAAGTGTTTAAAAATGTGTGTAGCAATAAATCAGGTTGATTGCCCCGGGAGTTTTGTTGTCATCAAGGCCACGTTCACGGCGTTCAGGCTGCTGTTCCCAGGCAGAGTGGCTGCTGTTGACATTTTTCCCCGACATCAAAAAAACTGTGGGACAGAAAAGAGAAGAAAAGGAATTACACTCCTATAATCTACACCCATTCACTGACAACAAAGGCGGGCGTTGGTGTGAGCGAGAGGACGGCGGCGGTCCAGCGGTGTTTGTGTGCACCACTATAATGACTTCAGTCGCTCTTTGAGTTCAGATGTTCTGAGCTCTGCAGGTGACGAGCGTCTGTCTTTCTCGCAGAAAGGTAAAGGTTGGTATAAAAAACATTGTGATAGCACACATTTACAGACGCATGCTGCGTCCCTCTCTGTGTCTCCCGGTGTGGGTTTTCTCTGTGGGCGCCCGTCACCATCGCTCACTCCATGATTCATGCCTCTGCTCCTTTTTTTTTTTTTTTTTTGCATGCTTTTAAGTGTGGATTGAATGGACTTTCTGTCAAATTTGAGATCACTGAGCAGGGTTTAAATGGTGACGTTAAACTTGAATGCATGTTCACCTCCTGCTTTATGTTTAAATAAATCAAATTCAAATTACCACTGTATGTCATACGGTGTTAGACAAAAAATACTTGATAATCCACTGAAGGAATTATGATGGATCACTAACAATACTGGTGTCCTCTGTGTCCATTTATTCACTTTTGTACTTTCAAACCATAAGATTTCCCCATGGCATACTGTAGGTACTATGGTAGTCTAATGGTACCTGTATATAGTATATACTGTTATATATAGTACGATATATAGTATGATGTTATTTTTTACAGTACCATGGTACTTATTTGCTGATAGAGTACAAGGACCACACTATGGTACTTAGTTCTGCCATGGTACCTACTTTGTCACAAAGGTACTGTACATGAACTATAGCATGGTACTATGGAACACATCACAAAACTGTAAAAAATATATCTTTAAATCTATCTTTAAAAAATATGTCTCTTTAAATTTATGTTCTTCTAAAGATTATAATCAAGTTGTTACAAGTTTTTTGTCCAACTAAAATTCTTGCTAGGCATCACGGTGGTCTAGTGGTTAGCATTGTCACTTTGTACTTCCAGGGTCTGGGTTCGATTCCCGCCTCTGTATGCATGGAGTCTGCACGTTCTCCCTGTGCTTGATAAGTTTCCTCCGGGTGCTCCGGTTTCCTCCAACAGTCCAAAAACATGCAGATTGCCCATAGTTTGTGAGTGTGTGTATGTGTGTGCCCTGCGATGGATTGGCACCTCGTCCAGGAGGCACCCTGCTTTATGCCTTAAGTCTCCTGCCATAGTCTACAGGCTCCCCGCGAACCTTTATACAGAATAAAGCGGTATAGACAATGAGACAATCATAAAACTCTTGCTAATTACAGATCTCAAGAATAAGTGGCTAAATGTTTATAGAATTTATACTCATATATTGAAGCTAGTAACTGAATTTGGTTTTGATTTTAGAATTGTTTTAAAATCAGGTCAAGGTCACAGCAAGGTCAAATGCTATGCAATTTAAAAATTGGTTGTTTTTGTAACAACTTCAACAGCTACCTCATTTCCTCTCTTGTCTGTTCCAACAACTCAGCCTTCAGCATCACCAGTATACTAATGACCGGCCTGATCATCTGTCATCATCTGCACCTGTTTCCCACTGGTTCATGCCTTAAGTTAGGTGGTTTTTATGCAAGACAAAAACTTAAAGGAGAGACAAAAACCTGCAGTAAATGAGAACTATTCCTCAAATGTGCATTATAAATACAAGAAAGTCTGTCTCTTTGGGAGCAAAATATGAAAAAATGAGGGGGAAGTCAAAACTTTTGCACAGCTCTGTATATATGAAACAACTGTTCAGTTCAAATTCTGAAATATTGTCATTAGGAATTTCCAGTTGTCCAGTCTGCGTAGATGTAAACCCTGCCAAAAGAAATGTCTAAATCTTTCCTTTTGTTCTAAAACGTCCAACATTTTTCCAACACACACTTAACTTTCTTCCCATGTTCTGCTTCACCCCATCTCCTATTTCCCCCGATATCTAATTTTCCTCACCTAAATGCCTATGCCTGTGAGTTTCCTAGGTGAACAGTCACTCTCATATCGCCCTGTCCGGAGTTGAGGTCATTTAAATGCAGCTCACTTCTGGTCCTTAGATTTAGACTTTCCTTCATGGGTGGTAGACCTCTGCTTTGGAATTCACTCCCATGGCCATGGTGGAATATCTCTCCTCCTTTAAATCGCAGCTCAAAACCCATAGTTTTTGTACGGTACTATCAGTCTGTCATCAGTAACTATGGTGTTCTGTATATCGTACTGCGTATACTATAATTTTTTCTGTTTATCCCAATTCTGAGTATACAGTATGTTCATTCATTTTAAAGCTGCTTTTGTAAAAGAGACGGTTTGTGTGAAATGCACGGCGTCCAACAAAACACAGGGTTTTCAGTAACAACCTAGAACAAGCATTGATCCTAATGAGAATTGAAATCAGGAATCTTTGCATTAGGGAAGCACTGGAAATGACATACGGCATAGGTGAACAATAAATATTTCATGGAAAATAAAGAAAGATGTAAGTATAACTAAGCAACAAAACACAACATGATATATGCAAATATAAGATTACAAATGAAGTAGCCTACACAAGAGAATAAAAAAGATTTGCATGTAGTTTTACTGTCTTACTATATCTGTTATCCTGTACAGTGTTGTGGAAAGCCTGGAGCCTATTCCAGGGGACTCGGGGCACAAGGTGGGTACACCCTGGACAGGGTGCCAGTTTATCACAGGGCACAAGCTTGCACACACTCACACTGCATGTCTTAGACTGTGGGAAGAACCATCAAGGACAGGGAGAACATGCAAACTCCATTCACATACAGTACCTGAAGACATTACTCGAAACCCCAACCCTGAGGGTGTGATGCCACAGTGCTAACCACTACACCACTGTGCCACTCATCATTTTAGAGAAATACATTTATGTTGGCCTAAAATTGATACATTAGACCATAACATGGAAAGAAAAACCTTATTTTTATTCCTCCTTTTGCATGTTTTTCAGAATTCAGCCACAGACTGAAAATCAGGCATGCAGTCTATAGTGTTGTAGTTTGTAAGTCTTTAATGTCTAACATTTTAGAATACCATTGTATTCCTTCATTCATCTTTAGTAAACACTTGAGGTTGAATACACCATGCCCACCATGCCCACCATCATCACATGGGAGTATTCAAGCACTTGTTCACGAGTAGCCAAAAAATCTGCTGGCTTGTTTTTAGCCACTTGGAGGAAAACAGATCAGCTGGAGAAAGCCCACATGGATACTGAAAAAACAGAGGGGGGCAAAGTACACAAAACAAATAAAAGTTAAGATTCTCTAGTGCAGGTGTTAGTCTAGTATAAGTATAAGTCCTCCATTTGCTTGTGTACTTGAATAAAAGTACAAAGGTCCTCACCTTCAAATATACTTAACTATTAAAAAATTAGGGTTTGTATCAGCTTATAGTAGCCTTTTTCATAGTAAAAAATAATCTCTCTCTCTCTCTCTCTGTCTGCTTCTCGATTGTGCAACTTTGTCCATGCTGTTCTGTCGCAACCAGCTACACTTCTGATTTCAAAGACCTGTTGCATTATTGGACTTCTCTCGATGGAAAGGCAGTGAAATTACTCATAATAGTCAGCAGGTAAAAATTCCTGCTCTAAACACTATACACCACTGTGCTTAGGTAAGAGTGCCATGCAGAAACGTAGTGAAGTAAAAGTACAGCTATTTGCTGTACTTTTGAGTAGAGTAAAAGTAAAAAGTGTCTTTCAATAAAACTACTCAGGTAAAGTACAGATACATGAAATATGTATTTAGGTGTACTGTAGTAATGACGCTAAGGATCAAACTGGAGACTCCGGAGCTGTGAGCGGGTAACATGAACTGCTACACAATTGCTCCACCCAGGTTTGGGGTTATTTTTGTAGATAAATTTAAAAACAAAAACAGTTTGTATAAAAAAGAATCAGTTAAGTCTCATTCCCAATGTATTTGATGTATCCCACAAGCACATACACTGTATCACTGGCTCTTCTAAATTATTATTAAGATCTTCAAATCAGTTTGTCTGGTTGCATATGAATTACTTTTCTATTATTATTATTATTATTATTATTATTATTTCCAGGAAGTAAGCTTGTGTGTGTTGTGAAGCCACTATAGTGCTCAGCTCACCTGGTCCCATGTGTTCGTCTGAGCAAGCAGCGCTCATTTTCAGTATTGCTGCCACGGGCAAGAAACAGGAAGGGGATCAATTTAGAAGAGTCCCACACAGCAGCGCTTAATGGCCCACAAACTCAGCCCCACACATACAGTATACACACATTTGTCTTAACTACTGTATGCTTGTGAGCACCTTATACTGTATTGACATAGCTGATAATGCAGATAATTGATACTGGACTAATTTCTAAATATAACTTAAGAAAAAAAGAAACCTTTAATTTACTTTAAAAAAAATGATGGTGTGTTAAAAATTGTCATGCATAGTCTAATTCCAACTTTTCAGGACTTTTCGACGCACACAAGAACTTTTTCCTGTGTTCCCATGCATAAATAATGCTAACTGTGATCATAACACTGGAAAAGGTGATGATGCGGACACGCCAAATAATGTCATGATATCAAATTTATCGGGACATCGCACCTTTAAGTCAGGTGACATATTAAAGGATGAAGTGTCTCATTAACTTCTTGTGTCATGGGAACATCTTTAATAGATATAGAATAGATTGTACAAGTCTCTGGTCTGCTAAGCATCACGTGAGCTAACCAGTTAGCTGGAATCGTTGTGGGGAATGACGTTTGGGTATGGATTATGAAGTATGATTTAATCCAAAAAATGTAAGTATATAAGACATGGTGGCTTAGTGGTTAGCACTGTTGCCTTGCACCTCCAGGTCCTGTGTTTGAGTCGTACTTCAGGTCTGTGCATATGGAGTTTGCATGTTCTCTCAGTGCTTGGTAGGTTTCCTTTGGGTTCTCCGGTTTCCTCCAGCAGTCCAAAGACATGCAGATTAGGCTAACTGCCATTCCCAAATTGCCTGTAGTGTGTGAATGTTGACCAGAGGTCACACCAGGGAGAAATACAATGATCACAATTGGCCTACACAGTTGCTGGTTGGACGACAGGGGTTCTTAGATGGATGGATAGATGGATTAGCAAATAAAATAATGTTAGCCACCATAAGCTCTAGCTAAGTTAGCTACTGTAGCTTGAAGTAACTGATGTAAGTAGGCATGTTCCAACCAACCGCCAGGCTTTACTGTAGTTCTGCCCGTTTGTCCATTTATGGATTAACTGAGGTTTTGGAGGCGACAGTTCCTTCAAAGATGGCACCAACCAGAGCTTCTACAGTTGATCTTCAAAAGCGATTTTCAGAAAACCTATGGGTGATGGCACATAGGGTTTCATTCATTCATTTTCTATACCACTTATATTGTACAGGGTTACGGGTAGCCTGGAGCCTATCCCAGAAGATTATAGGCACAAGGTGCAATACACCTTGGACAGGGTGCCAATCAATCACAGACCACACACTCTCACATACTCATTCATGCACTATAGGCAACCTGGAAATGCCAAGTAGCCCAATCTGCATGTCTTTGGATTGTTGGAGAAAAGCAAAGCACCCAGAGGAAACCTAACAAACATGGGGAGAACATTCAAACTCCACACACACAAACCCGAGGAACGAATCAAAGCCTCAACCTTGGAGGTGCGAGGTCAAAGTGCTAACCACCACTCCACCCTGCTGTCCTTGTGATGGCTCGCTCAAAGGGGACGACTAAACTGAAAGTGAGAACGAAGCTAAAAAAAATCCCTCGAACCTCCTACCTGTTTAATTTGTCACCCGTGTAGTTCATCCTTGTAATCATTACATGCTGTCCAGCAGGCAAGTGCAGGGATGCGTAAAGGGTCAAGTGGTGAAAGTGAAAGTCCTTTCATCCCCCGGACAAGATTTAAGATGTTATTTGTGTAGTATTTGTGTCATCCAGGCAGCGTTTTCCCCCCAGATGACTTGCACTCAAGTTATTAGTGTCGGCTGCACAAGACAGTCTAATTAAAGCATAACATTATGCTCGAGGAGGATATTATGGTAATGTAATATGCAAAACAAGGACTCGGATTTAATTGGTCTTCTTTGGATCATTAGATATTTGGGCATAATGTACCTATTTGTGATGCAAATATCTTGTGTGTGTGTCTATGTGTGTGTGTGTGTGTGTGTGTGTGTGTGTGTGTATGTGTGTGTGTGTATGTGTGTGTGTGTGTGTGTGTGTGTGTGTGTGTGTGAGACGTGCTTTTCTGCTTTTCTGTCTTTGTGGGGACCGAATGTCTAAAAAGGAATACACAATATCTGTCAACATCTGACAAAAAGGGACAGCAATGACAAAGGTTACTTTTTATGTTTATCGAGGTCACAATTAGGGTCAGATTTTGATGTAGTAAAGAATTAATTAGTTTTTTTTATTCCTTATGTTAAAGGAAGGTCCTTATAAGTATAGGTAGATGAATGTGTGTGTGTGTAAGGTAAAAGAACGTCCGATTCCCCCCCTGTATAATGATAACAACAACAACAACAATAATAATAATAATAATAATAATAATAATAATAATAATAATAATAATAAAGAATCAACGCAACACAGATAAAAGTCTTTTTTTTTTCTTAAGCACAACTCTAGGTGGCACTGTGGCTCCACATCCTCACGGAGGCCTACCAAAAATGTATCACCTTTCAGACCCACACGGCAGTATGCACACACACACACACACACACACACACCGCCTTTGGATATTGGTACGTTTCAATATAGCCCCAGAATAGCATGGAATTGTGTTCTGTGTTGATGAGGTGGTTGTATACTTTTAGCATTTTTCATCATTACACATCACACACACACACACACACACACACACACACACACACACATTACCTCCCACACACACATATAAGCATGCACACTCACAAACCTGCTGTATGGCTGAGTCTTCGCAGTGCTACTGTGCAGTACCTGTTTAATTTAGCAATTAACCGTTTAATCTGGCAACAGATGCTTGTCAGTCTGGCGAACAGAAGCATGCATGTGTGTGTGTGTGTGTGTGTGTGTGTATGTGTATGTGTGTATGTGTGAGACAGGAGAAGAGAAAACAACAGGAAAAAAGCAAGCTGTGTAAACAGTGACATGTCATTGTTTCTAATTGGCTGAATATTTATTGTGGGCAAATGTAATGTGGTGAAGTCAATTAGATGCCGCGCAAAGATGCACCTGGTAAGGAAGAACGACAGACAGACAGAAAGAAAGAAAGAAAGAAAAAAGAAACATTTTATTTAACATCACTCTTGCTGTTGGTTCCTGTGATATTATATTATTGGGCCTTAACTTCTCTCTTCCTCTCTCATTCTCTCTCTCTCTCTCTCTCTCTCTTTCTCTCTTCCTCTCTCATTCTCTCTCTCTCTCTCTTTCTCTCTTCCTCTCTCATTCTCTCTTCCTCTCTCTCTTTCTCTTTCTTTCTCTATCTCCTTCTTTCTCTTTCTCTCTTCCTCTCTCTCTCTCTCTCTCTCTCTCTCATGACCATTTTTTCTCAGTAACACACTCCTCCCTGTAAGAAAGAGGAAGCCGTATAGACCAGTGTCTCTGTGCCTGTTTGATTACACAGGGAACTGAAGTTAGCGAGAAAGAATCTCAGATAAAGTACACTGGCCTTCATGTGTGTGTGTGTGTGTGTGTGTGTGTGTGTGTAAAAACCTCAGGGAGTAAATTAGCTGCAACGCCACTGCATCTTTCTTTTTCCCACTACGCAGAATTTTCTGATTTTATATAAAACACGGAGGATAAGGATATCATCACGTAACAAAAGTGGAACGCACTGTACGCCGCTTCACGCGATCCCTGCTGCCATGTGGCTCTCTCCAGCTCTACCTATTTTATTAAAGATTAAATTTGGCTTATATTTAATTTTTTTTGACCTTCCAAAGAAGTAAGAGAGATAAAATGCTAAAGGTACAAAATACACTGATCAGCCACTATTAAACACACCTCGGTTTTGGGTCCTGTTGTGTCACTGGACACAACAAAATAATTGTCTATTTTGTACAATATTTTTATTTTTGGGATTGTTTTATTCTTCTTCTTCTTATTATTATTATTATTATTATTATTTTTTTTTTTTTAACTATCCTTAAAAGAATACTTCAATAATTTTTAGGAATTATGAAATTTCCCCACTGTGGGACGAATAAAGGTATATCTTATCTTATTTTACGGAAATTCTTGATCATTCTTCCAGAAGCACATTTGCGAGGTCGGACACCGATGTTGGACGAGAAGGCCTGACTCACAGTCTCCGCTCTAATTCATCCCAAAGGTGTTCTATCGGGTTGAGGTCAGGACTCTGTGCACGCCAGTCAAGTTCTTCCACACCAAACTGGCTCATCCATGTCCGCCAAACTCAAACTCGTCCATCGAATTGCGAGAGAGAGAAGAGTGATTCGTCACTTTAGACAACATGTATCCACTGCCCTAGAGTCCAGTGGTGGCGTACTTTACACAACTGCATCCGATGTTTTGCATTGAACTTGGTGATGTAAGGCTTGAATGCAGCTGCCCATTCCATGAAGCTCTCTACGCACTGTTCTTGAGATAATCTGAAGGCAACACAAAGTTTGGAAATCTGTAGCTACTGACTCAGATTAGTTAGGGACGTCCTTGAACTATGCGTCTCAGCATCCGCTGACCCCGCTCTGTGATTTTACGTGGTCTAACACTTCCTGGCTGGGTTGCTGTCATTCCCAATCACTTCTATTTTGTTATAAAACCACTAACAGTTGACTGTGTAATATTTAGTAGCGAGAACATTTCACGACTGGACTTATTGCACAGGTGGAATCTTAATGGCATCCTATCACGGTACCACTCTGGAATTTCACGCACTGTATTGCACTGTTTTTTGTTTTTTTTTGCTTTTTTCTTGAAGCTGATGTACAGACTATGAACAAGCCAATAGTGACAGTGTTGAGGTAAATCTACCTAAACCATAATTCTTTAGAAATATTTTGGTTTATATTTTATTTGTTTATGTTTATTGATTCATACATTTGACCTCCTTTTTTGTATTATTTTTATTCCTATTTCATGGCTCCCTCGCTGGAAATACTCCGCATTCCTCCTCTGTTCTTCTGTGCACTATGTTTTGCAACAAATCTATTTCTCTTATAGAAATTTTACAGTGTGTCTTTTTCTGTTTCGTTTCTTTTTTTACACAACACAGGTCTCAAAGCCAGTTTTTAGACATCATTAGTATTCGCCTTAACCTCGACTGAGCAAGCCAAGGGCAGCAGCAGCTAGAAATGATCTCCACTTTAAAATAGAAATTCTTTGTTAAGTGATGCGTTTCCTAGAGGGGTTCTGTCAGGAAATGTGAAAAGGAAACCGTCTGTTTTAGGATTCGGCAAATTTTGAGAGTCAAACATTAAAAAAAAAAAGAAAAAAAAAAGACATTTTATCATTTTATTTAAATGACCTCATTTTAGATATGTATAAAAAAATCTAACCAAAGAACAGCAGCTAGAAGCGATAAAAGAAAGATCAAGTCCTGCCCATGGTGATGTCTGTTCTCGTTTTCTCAACGTGTCCCCAAAACAACCACAAAGATGAAGAAACTTCCTTCCAGAATCTTTTGAGGCGGCATGTCAGCCTACTTTAGTGAACAGAATTACAAATTCGGATGATTCCTGATTCAACATGATGGTTGAAGACACATTAAATGCCACCTAGTTTCCATATCAGGAACTCTGTCCTTTACTGTCCTCCTAAGATAAAAAATCAGAACCATGCCTGCAGGTACTGATGTTCAGACCTTCGTACATCATGATTTCTCCTCCTTTCTCACTTATACATAAAGTTTGAACCAGTGAAAAACTGAATAGATGATCAGAGTGCCTGTGCTCCATTTAAAAGATGAATCTCTTGTACAGCTCGCCTTTTCCTTTTGTCTTTTGACCTTAATAAATGTTAAGTAATGAAAAACATGTCATGTCATGCCCTTATAGGAAAATAATCAATGACAGACTGGTGTGATGGTGCCAGACTGTTAGCACCCCAAAGTTAATTACATTTCTATAATAGGATGTCTCAATGTTATCCTCCTGCAATATCTACTGTATTTTATTATCACTGAGTGATTCTGCATACTTTTTATCCTTATGTAGTCACTTTAAACTCACAGCACGTCCATCAAACTGTTTTTTGTTCCCACTTACGCTCACCAGCCACTTCATTAGGTACAACTGTTCAACTGCCATCTCTAGGGTTTACAAAGAATGGCCTGAAGAAGAGAAAATATCTAGAGAGCTGCAGTTCTGTTGGACAAAATGCCTTGGTGATCCCAGAGGTCCGAGGACATTGACCAGACTGGTCCGAACTAACTCAGTGAACTTCTTGCTTCAACTGAGGTGTGCTTTGCTGAGCACCCAACACATCGAGCCATGAAGCAGATGGTCTACAACAGCAGAAGACCACACCGGGTGTAGCTCCTTTTAGATAAGAACAGGAAACTGAGGCCACAGTTCACATTCGCTCACCCAAACTGGACAATAATAATAATTTTTAAAAAAGTCACAAATTCTGATAAGTCTCTATTTCCACTGCAACATTTGGATGGTAGGTTCAGAATTTGGCATAAGCAACATACTAGAATTGATCCATCAACTGCTTAATTCTATCTTGACAATATGGACCAAGAACTCCAAAGATTTTTTAAATCTTAAGACTTAAAGCAAAAGAAAAAGCAAAAGTGGTCCAACAATGTTTTCTTGTTTTAAGTATTTTGTAGCTATTGTGTGTTCCACTGTACTTTGGTGAATAACATGGCGCTTATTGCATACCGCGGTGTCACCCAAAGTTCAGCAGGTATCTAATATCTGTACAGTACCATACGAGTAGTACACATTAATATATTTAATATGGTACAGTATGCATAAGCATGTCATATTAGATACCTGCTGAACTTTGGTAGACACGGTGGTACCAGTAAGTACCAAGGCATTCACCAATGTATTTTCACCAAAGTACTACACAGTACCCACTGAACTGCCACAGTACCTACCCTGGTACTCTATACGGCCATATGGTAGGCCAACCATGGCCAGTACTATGGTATATTATGGTATGTAAACTGGTTTACCATCATAAAATATCATATGGAATTTTTGAAGTGTATCCTAATTAGTAAGTTTCTAGTGTTCTACTTTTCAAGTTTCCCTACCCCCTTCAGCTTCCTGCTTTCCAGATTTCTAGTCTTAATTATCATTTCTATAGTGCACCAGAATTTCAAGTTTTCAAGAGACTCGATTCCAATAGTGACTGATTTTTAATGTTTTCTAATGTTTACAAATTTTACTAGTTTCTTGCGTTCCTTATCTAGATTTAGATTCAGATCCCTTTTGTGTCAGTGTACAAGTACAATGAAATTGACACCGTATTTAGTTTTCAGGGTTTTAATTTTCCTGTTTTCGACTAGATTGTTGTTTACATGTTTCACAATTGCCAACATTTTTAATGTACTCTAGTTTAAAAAATTCTTCCTCTTCTCTAGTTTCCAGTATTTTTTGGGTTCTCTACCCCATGGGTTCCACAGCTGTAGTTTACGTCCATCATTACACCTTTACCCCATCAATTTCTCTACCTGTCTCCTGCAAAGTCTAGTATGTATTTAATAAACAACACCTAGCTTTTCTGCTGTTTTCAGCTCATTTTCTTGCCATGCTTCTGTGATATGAACACAGTCCACTCATGATTCTTGACAAACTTTCAATAAAACATTGAGCTGCCTCTGGCTTTCTCATGGTACACAAACACACTCAGACACACAGACACACAAAGTGACTGTTCAGACACACTGCAACAAATATACACAACTTTTCTGTATTTCAGTGAACACACTGCATGATGCAATATTTATTAGCATCTGCTGTCACCAGGGGTTCATGTTATCCTGCATTAAAATATCAGAAGCGTCAGAAAGAAGCAAGAAGAGTTCAGTAAAACTAAACCTATCACTTTTGAGATAGGAAATTGTAGGGTCTTTTCCATAATGTTATGGTTCAATATCTTTATGAAGTAATAAACAGCACTGCAGAATATTAGTATGCAAAAATTACAGAAGTGCCAAATATGCAGGTAATTTTTATAGAAGGATTTCCCAGGTAGTACACAGTCCACTGTGTTGTCTGGATGTGTAGTAGAATCAGATTGTGAATAAGATCATCAGTGGACAGTCTTACTGATTACATGAGCAGTTTTCTTTTAGTAAAACATTTTTTAAGAACAGTAAAGTAGAAATATACATAATTCAAGTTAACGAATTCCAAGACTTGGAAAAAGAGTTATCAGAATAGGGGTCAAAGCTAATGCCATGTTTAGGGATGATTGTATGCAGAGTTAACATACAGTATAAAGGTAAAATTGGCTAAGGAAAATGGGCCTAGAATAGAGCTTTGTGGAACACCAACATTACTTTTTCATGCAAGTTAATAATATAATTTTTATGAACATATAATATTTAAAATAAAGAATCTGCTAAATAATATCCAGTGCTAGAACATTTGGCTCCTGCTAAATTGTCTCATTTGTTACTCTATGTCTGGAACCATCCAACCAGCAAAAAGTGCAAAAGGCTCCAAGAAGAAGAAAAAGAAAAGAAAGAGTCATCAGCAGTAGAAGTGTGTCAGAATCAGGGATCAGGAGTGCACATCCCTCTCTTTTTCTCTTTCCCTCTCTCTCGCTTAAAAAAAACGAAAAGATTATTAGGTAGACTCTGATCCTACAGCGGTTTAAGACAGTGAACCATGAACAGAGTCGAGCGGTTGGAGGTTCAGGGATTTGCTCAGGAGCTCAACAATCTCTGTGACAGTGTGGGAGTTTGAACTCTTCACCATGTTGTTACTTGCAGACTTCAGAACTTTATCAGGTCAGATAGAGAAAATGTACTCCACATGTGCCATTTCTTCTATCATCATGCGCCGAATTGAGTTTTGGAGATGACTCTTTAGGGGTGTGGAAAGACACGAAGTGGCAGCGGGAGACAGACGGGGAGGAGGGGGAGTGGGGCTCAGGACCGAGTACTCCATTCACTAATGGGGAGTCTGGAAACTGACCAACTTAATAAAGACACTAGCTGTCAGGCACGACTGAGTGATTCAGGCAAACTGTCCATACGAGGCATTACACTGATGATACAAATGAGAAATGAGCAAGGAATATACTGTATGTATGTGTGTCTGGGAAGTTTTAATATCTTGGTATGTCCCCAGAATGATAGAATCGTGTGGATAACCTACAACTATTATTTTGTAAAAATACTTCAAAAGCTTAAAGGTTACTGAGGTTAAGGTTTGGAGGTTTAAATGTACCATAGCTGAATGTTAATGCAAGGTCCCCATAAGAATAGTAAGACAAATG
>JAOTRS010000001.1:24132561-24147246 GCA_028565755.1 Dinotopterus cunningtoni | reverse complement strand
GTCTCACCACTGTCCTGTACACCTTTCCTTTCATTCTCGCTGATACTCTTTTATCGCACAACACACCTGACACTTTTACACACCTGACACTTCCAATTATATAAAAACACATTTGCGATTAGTGCATAGCTCCGCCTACTTTACATTCCACTGTATCTCAGTCAGTCACTTATAAACATCCAGTCATTAATTCCTACATGCTAACAACAAAAAAAAAAAAACTAAAAACTAAAGCAGATGTGAAACATGTTTTTGTGTTTGTGGCCCACAGTATCTGCTTCGCCCGAGGCGTCTGTTGGCTGTTTGTGTTCACAAATTTAAAAGCAATAAATAAACAAAACATGAACGCAGTATTAGCATTAGCTTTGTATGTGTGTGTGTGTTTGTGTGGGTGTGTTGTGTTTGTGTGGTCAAGAGATTCTGAAGTCCTTTGACGCGCTGTGTCACAGTGTGTTCATTTACTGAGACAAAGAACCCACTCGCTCGTTCGGAGATTTAATCCCAGCTAATGAAGGGACCACGCCATTAGTGCCTTAAAGCACAGTCACTTCATTCGGACCCTTCATTTATTAATTAATGCTAGTGAGTGTGGCTTTGTGTGGGTGTTCGTCAATTAGGCATCGGAGCCTGTGTGTGAAATCTGCCGTAGCAGCTAAAGAACTTTTATAATTGAGATACAGAGTTTGTGTTATTTGTTAAATAGTTACAGCTGGAGCTGGAATTAAACTGTGAAAGAGACATTAAATCACATGTACGGTCCATATTTACCTCTTTAACGACTACTCTCTTTATCACTCTGTAGATACAGAAACCGCACCCACTTCACTGGGACGGACTGGCAGAGAAGCCCTTTACAAAGAGTGCGGTGTTGGGCTGAGGGGTACAAAAGCCATGCCTTGTCCACTAGGGATCAGGGGTACAATGATCATGCCTTCTTCACCTGGGCTGAGGGGTACAAAAGCCATGCCTACTCCACTAGAGATCAGGGGTACAAAGGCCACACATCCTTCACTAGGGCTGAGGGGTACAGATATCATGCCTACTTCACTAGGGCTAAGAGGAACACATAGGCCACACCTCCCTTACTAGGGGGACAGGTATGGTTCGTAGCAGGTACTACAGTATGGATGTTGGGCACAAAATACACACCTCCTTCATTAGGGCTGAGAGGTACATAGACCATCATCCCTAGTAAGGGAGGCATGGCACAAAATCCACACCTTCTTCACTAAGGATGGTGGGTACAAAAGCCATTAGGAATAAGGAGGAGAAAGGGCACATCTCCTTTACTAAGGCTGACAGGCACATAGGCCACGCCTCCTTACAAGCAACCCATTTGTTAGACCCACAATAGACTCACTTTTCTGGGACCAACTGGCAGAGACACCAAACCTCTCACAATACAAAAGTAATGTGAGTAGGATACAGAAGTCACAACATATTTTTTACAGAGAATCCACACCCACTTCCTAAGGTCTTATTAAAGGAGAACACACAATTCCTTCATTAGGACTGACATGCACGGGGGCCACACCTATTTCTTCCAGACTGACTGGGATAGATGAACCTTTGGACGATTAGAGGCCACATCTTCTTCAGTGAAACTATAGTATGAAGGTTGCGACTCCTTAGTTTGCTTGACCAATAAGGAGAGACAGATACTGTACATACTGTAAGCCACTATTTATTTAGAAAAGCATAAGGTATAAAGGCCATGCTTGATTTAATAGAACAAACTTACAAAGACTATACCTTTTTACTTTAGACAGAAAGGTAAAGAGAAGACATCCATGCAATTGGCATCTCTTTCAGTGTGACTGACAGGTACCTAAGTCATGCCTCCTTCATTGGGCATGACAGACACACAGACCATTCCACAGATTCCACACCTCTTACCTTGGTCCTGACAGACACAGAGGCACCGCCTCCTTCCCCAGAATGTGTGTAAAATCCCTTTATTGTCTTGTGCTTTCTCCTTTTCCCTGCTCAGTGCACTGACCTGATGGTCTCAGCCTTTTTTCACAGAGGCTGCAGGCTTCAAGACAGACATCCGGAGGTCCACGAGGAGATTACCAGACTCAGTCAGTCCTGCCCAGGAGACCGTGACGAAAGTGGGGGTTAAAGACAGGGTCGAAGTTTCTCTCCATGTCCCAAAATCTGTATTGATCTCCCTCTGGCCATGTTAGAAGAAGACATGCATTTAACATCAGCAGAGCTGGCGAGGGAGGGAAAGTGGGAAGTACATGTCAATCACAGAAAGAGAGATAGAGAGATAGAGCACAGGCCTGAGTCTCAAAGGACAGAGAGACAAGGGCTTGAAGTGAAGCTCTTCAGTTGAGTGCTCATCTGTCAAATCTACATCATCTCCTGGTCAGGTGCCGAAGATAATATGTCGCCAGTACAGTTTGGAGCGCACATTTACTAAAAGGTTTGTCTAAATTAATGCAAAAAATATAATGATTAATTATCATATTTAATCTTTAAATATCATCTCGGGTCTCTAACGAAGCAGTCACACATTGTCTTGACTGGTGAGTATGTGTGTGTGTGTAGGGGGGTGTTGTATCTACAGTACAGTGTAAGCTTGGGTGCAGGTCTGAAGCCACACACACACACAGCACCATGTTTCTTTCGGAGCTTTTCTCTAGCGGCATCTTGTTAGTTTATCCCTGTCAAATAAAAATCAGACTCGACATTGAGATATTGATTTCCTTACAGGCAGATAAAGGGCTTCTCCGACAGGTGGCCATGGAAAATGCTACGAGTCGGCACACACACACATACACACACTTGTATGGTCCAACACAGAATTCAGATTACAGTTTACACCTGTGGCAAAATCAATAGTTCTGGGTGTACAAGAGATCTACAACCAAACCTTTTTCTCCTCTGTGATGGCAATAACAAAGGGGTCTGGACAGCATTCATTCGCCAGTCACACAGGATAATACGAGGGGTGTTTGAGTCAAAGCGAGGTTTTTGATTTTACAGAATAATAGAATGCAGTTCTGAGAGTTAAAACCTCCCTTTATTCTTCTTTATAATCCCCTGATACACTAATGCACTTATCCCAGCGTTTCACTAGTGCTTCTACACCATTAAGGTGGAAAGTTTTCTCGGTACACGGGAGTCATGATCAGACTGCCTAATTAATTTCTGAAACACTGGCCAACCAGGAACTCCTTTAATGGCCCAAACATGTGGGATGTGGCGATAACTCCCAGCTGAGTTTCTGTAATGTGCAAGCTGTGTTGGTGAATGATTGTTTGTCCAGTTCCCACAGACAGATGTGTCTCTTCCTCATATCGGCAACCAGTTATCCATTTATTTTCAAGGATCAGACGTTCCACTCATTGAATGTTCACGGGAATGACTATAGTCTTCGTTAAAATGTTTGCACCAATCAAATGTTTTACTGCAGAAGAGTCTCATTAAATGTCTCATCATAAGTCCTGGTTTGATTTGAACTCCCATTATACATAAATGACCAAGAAGATGACATCAGGTGTGCACAATCTTACAGTCTATAGGACAAAAGATTGTCCTCAAGCAAAAACAAAAATTTACTGCATAAACAAAAGTTTGTGCACACCTAATTCCAGTTTGAGTCCCGTTGGATGTCATAATAAGCGCCACTCTGTTGTAAGCATGTAGTGCTTACTACCATGTCCATTTGATGCGTACTGATCTCGTGATGTGACGTCCCATTTCGGCTTTGGCTTCATGCAGTCAAGTTGCACGATTAGCTCTGATTCGCCTTTAATGCAACAGCGCAGACAAACATCCAATCATCACCATAGTTAAGGTGCGTCCTTACATTATCCCTATTACTGATTGCATCTCAGTAAATAAGTGGTCTGGCCAACACCTTCGTGAGATTACTGAGGACATTTGTCCCAGACAAGAAGACTACAGACATAATAAGAAGATCTCTATTTAGATCTTTCCCCCAGGAAATTAGTTTAAGTATCAGATTCAGCCCCAATTGAAACATAGACGCAATTTGAAGCTTTAATCTGATCTAATGCTGTTTAATTCTGCAAAAACGACCCCATCAAATGGCTATAAAAACAGCAGATAATATAAATTTCTGTCATGTTGCTATGATTATGTAGGTTACACACTGAGGAAAAGTAAAGGAAGGATAGCAGGACGGTGTGCAGACGGCAGTGAGTAATGAATCATGTCTTAGCGCTTTTCTCCTTCTTAATCCTTTCCTTAACTCTCTGGCTTTCTTTTTTTTAAATCTCCATTTTAAACCCTGCTGGTCAGTTTGTATTCCCCTACAGAGCACTGAGAGAGGTTTTAAATGAAACCTGCCACCTAGGGAACAGACTCTCACTCAGGCTCCTATCATATCGGTTACTGAGGCATGCTGGAGATTCTCCAAGCACTCAAAGCACTCAATCAATGGTTTCCTGAAGAGTTTCTGATATTCAGTGTGCCAAAATATTTTAATGAAAGCTCTCGACTGATACGAGAGAACGCACCTGCAGTCAAGAGATCGCTAATTGGCAAACTTGACTCTACTATAGAATATCAAATGTCGCACAACTAGAACAAAAAAAAAAGAAAAATGAACAAAGTGAACAAAACGCAACTTGTGTATGGAATAAATGATTTAAAGGAGATGATGTTAAAGGAAAGCGATCAACAATGGGGTTGTGTGATGGTGTTTAAGCTCAGTTTATGAAATTATTTCAAATAATACCTAGGTACATACGTTTAAAATGAAATAAAGGAGGATTAGAATAATTAATGTGTCCTCTGTACCTCGATTATGGCCGGCCCCAAACTCGGAGACAAGGACAAACACACATGCATAAACGATGTATCTGAAGTTTTCTCTTTATTATCAGCAAAAGAGCCTTTTTGATAGTCAACCTGTGGGACTTAGGACATCCATCTAAGAATCTCTGAAGTCCAACTAGGGACCATGGAGGCCAATTGTGACCATTGTATATATTCCCATTTTTACAATCATGGTAGGACCTTCGGTCAACATTCACATGCATTTTTTCACATGAAAATCTGTTTTATTACAGGCAATTTTAAAACAACTGCATGTCACTGGACTGTTGGAGGAAACAGGAGAACCCGGAGGAAACCCACCAAGTACGGGGCCATGCACACAGACAGGTGGGAATAGAACCCAGAACGTGGAGGCAACAATGCTAACCATGCCGCCATATCCTGGAGGAGAAAAGAAAAAAAAGTCATTGACATATAGAGACCTGAAGACAGACAGACTAGGATTATTAAACAAAGGTGTTGCAACTATTTATATGAATATTCATCCAGATCTAGACACACCCTATAGTAAGTATTCCCATATAAGAAATGAGGAAGCACAATGATGGGGTTATATATAAAGATGAATATACAGGCATGGGAAAGTTCAATATCAGAGAACCTTACAGAGACTCCTTAAATTGTAACAAAATTTACAAATACTACTGAAATTGACTATACATACACAAAACATAAAATAAATATACAAAATCAAATGTAAAAAAAATTGGCTTATTCAAAACCACAATTTTGTGCATGTGTGAAAATGAGAAAAAAATTTGCCTCCTTTTGCGGTTTCTTCCTATTCAGATTTTTGTGGTCAGATTGGATTTGTGTGTCACTTTGCTTGACGGTTCACATTCATAATTACACATGGCTTTTATCTGTCCCTAATGTGGACGTATCTGCTCTCTGAAACTGTAAACATCAATATGTCTTTGTTTATGCCATCTGGTTTAAAACACATCATCAGTTTGTGCGACCCCTCATTCATTTCAACACTGATTTTAGCAAATGTCTGCTTGGAGTTTTGCTCTGAAGGACAGCGACTAGTTAGTCAGCTGAATTTGTATACACCTCGCTTTAACTGTTTCAGTACATGAAGTCCGATCTGCCCGTTCTCATTCCAGTAGCATTGCTGTGTATCGGATGTGTATCTGATCTAGGACCACATACAAAAGTGACTTAAAAAAAGAAGTGCATTTAGACAGCCCTAAAAAATCAGAAGAGTACCTCATTAGGGTAAAAGATTTCTTCAGGCTGGTAAAGTGAAAGTAGCTATAATCAACTTCCTTTCACTGTATATACACTGTTCAACTAACTACAAACCTCCTCTTAAGAACTCAGCAGGCTCCAGTCCTTTAGGCCTCCTCTCAATAGAGTCTATTGAAACATACTCCCCTCTAACCTTAAAGCCAAAAATCAGGCCAACATTCCACACTTTACTAGGAAGTGAAATAAAAGACTTCAAGTCTGACTAATCTACATGTGCTTAAATTACCAAGCGTAGTTGAATACAGTCAACCATGCATGGACATTTTTGCTATACAGTATGTGTTTCATTGTTAATACAACGTTCACTATACAGTATGTGTATGTTATACGGTGCAAATACGAAAGTCAATGTCCAGGAAACCTTTACATCCTTTACAATGTCCAGGCATCCTTTACGTATTGCAGAAAGTCAGCTGGAGTCCAAAAGAGAGATTACTAGCATTTCGTCATGGGCTCATGAGTCCACCTTCCACTGTGGTTTCCAATTCTTCATCTTTGCTGCCATTTCCCATTATCTACTTCTTTCTGCTCATCAGGGTCTGGGTCCAGAGGTGAATACTGTATGGATGAGAGAATGGAGCTTTCAGGTGCAAACACCATTAATACATTTCATTAGACACAAGTTTTCTCGGCTCCTTTGGATCTCCTCTCATAATTGCTGCAGGACAATAATGATGCTTTCTCCACTGGAATGTCTGTATCTAAAATAATAGAGGTGGTTACAACACATACCGTCAATTTGGAGAAAGCCTCCTTTCTTCCAGAGTGCTTTTCCCTCTTGGGGAACTTTTTTTTTGCTGATGGTTGTTTGGTTGTTTTGTCTGTAAATGTTTTTAACATGTCAGGTATGTTTAAAAATGGTGTGAATATCGAGTCTTTGAGTCAGTCAGTTCTTTATCTGCATTAACAGTGTGTCACTTTGTCATGAACAGTTGAACCGAGGCTTATTGGAGCAGTGCTGCGCTCAGCACTGTATAATTTGGTGTCTGACATGTGCTACTAGTTAGTTATTCTCAATAAGTATTTCATTATCTCCTTTCTTATTTATTTATTGATTTTGTGTGCACAAATATTTATTTAATTTTTCACGAGCAAGCTTTAACTGTTGGTTAATTATAATAAATCAAGTGTATCAAAGTTAGCTGGATACCTCAAGCGGTTCAGTTTAATTATAGACACGTTAAGCTTATTTAATTTAATTATAGACACTTTGGGCGTGTTGACTGCAATTACTTAAATTAGGCAGATACTTTTAAGCTTCAAAAATCTTAAAAAAAAAAAAAAATCATGAATCATACCTTGCTCCTAAGGGATATTCAGCAGATAGATCTTAGTGTTATGAAAAATGCGAATACACACCACAATAAATGCACTTTTACTAACCAAGGTTAATATCTACACATTTATCAATGCAAATATAAGCCAAAATTTGCATACCAAAGGTGCATAGCTGAATATACAAGCCTGAGCTTATGCACCAAATGGATAACATATCGACTGGCCGTCTTAAATTACTGAAGGGAGTTTAAAATATAAAAAAACTGAACTTTTTCAACTTCACAACACAAATTTAACTGATAATTCTATTTTTTTGAAGCAGGAACTGTTTAACAGAACTTCCTTAAATTAAGAGGCAACATATAAACAAAAACTAATCAATAAATCATTTAAATGATTAATAATAATAATAATAATAATAATAATAATAATTACTTTAAATGACACAAACTGAACTTTTTTTGAAACTCTGCAGAAACAAATTGCACCTTCATTTGGCCAGTGTTGTCAGATGTAGCTGGTGGTTTCCAGTCCAAAGCTCTTCAAATACCACCAAAATATCAGAAATGCTGGGGACATTTGCTCAATATTCAGTTCACTATTCTGTCATTCTAGATTTTCAGTTTGTAACTCTTCAACCAAACATAAGACCACAACATCAGCTGACCCGTGTATTAACCTAATAACAGCAACACAGCACAACAAAGAAATATCACCACCTAGTGGACATGAATGAAGCACTAGGCTTGGAAGACGTCAAGCTCCAAGAGGGTAAACTAGTAGCAAAGAGAGAATATCATCCACACACTCGTTCATATTCCTGCAGTCCCTGGTGACGACCACAGCTTTAAAACCTGAATTTCATCCGACTTCTAAATAATTGTAATTTTATTTGAGATAGTTAAATTTGTAGACTGTAACTGACAGATGTTGCTTCAGAGTGGACAAAACAATGACATCACTTTTACTGTCAGTTATCAACACAGTTGTTTAATTAAAGGTAAATCTTGCTTTAAGTCCTGGACAGCAACATTTGCAGAAACATTAGCTAAGACTAAAGCTAAGTAAAACAGACGGCAGGTCAGCGTTTGCATCTAGGAGTTAATGGACACTGTGGACACTTGTCTTTAATTTTTAAAGAAGGAAAAAATTGTGCTTGTTGTGTCCGGCACACCTTGATACACTTACCAGCTGACACCAAAACAGTAGAAAAGGAGAAAAGGACAAACAAACATGCATGCATAATGTTTAATAAGTTTTTTGTTTATTATTTGCAAAAAACATATTTAAGCCTTCTTGCCCAATTACCCTGTGCCACCTACAGTTCAGTCAAAAGTTTGGACACACTTTATAATTCAATGGTTTTTGTTTTGTCATTCATTTTCTACATTCTAAAACAATATTGGAGATTCCAAAAATATGAAATGACTCAAATAGCATTAAGTTAATTAGGTAACAACGACACTAACAGTCAGGTGTTATTTTAAGACACGAAGGTCAGCTGTCCTTGATCAGTTCTCACAAGAACAGTATTGTGTCGAGTGCGTTTGCAAAACCCATCAAGCTCCATGATGAAACTGTCTCTCATGAAGACCTTCCCAGGAAAGCAAGACCAAAACTGACCTCTGCTGCAGAGGAGAAGATCATTTAGAGTCACCAGCCTCAGATCTCAATATCAACTGTTCAAAGGAGATTATTGTGTATTTTGGATAAACTCCTTCAGTTTTGTTTTACAGTGTAAAAAGAAATAACAATCAGAAAAGAACATGGAATTAGAATGTCTGTCCAAACTTTTGACTGGTAGTGTACATCAAAAGAACAAAAAAAAAAAAAAAAGTCATATGAAGACCCAGAGACAGACTGACTTTTTTTCCCCAAATGGCACTGGCACACACACACACACACACACACACACACACACACGAGAAGATACAATAAGCACACGAGAAGATACAATAATGCTATACAGTAAATGTCCTCATTATGTAACAAATATGTAATTTGGTCCATTTTATGGCTTTCTCAAGATGCCACAGAAACACAATGTTCATTTTCCACATACACAGAGGCTTAAGATGCTGCATATATCGGCAACGTTTTGTAAAATATGAAAAATGTCACATGTAGTATGTAGTTTGAGATTTTCTATAAAAGACACACCTGTGTATATATACAGTATACACAATACTGTGCAAAATTCTTAGGCACCATATTATATGCTGTATTAATTTTGTTATGGATGTTTATCATGTCTATATAATTATGTACAAAATCATTCAGTATGCAGACATGATAAAGATCCATAACAAAATTAATACAGCATATAAGATGGTATACATTACAGGAGAATATATGCATGGCTGTAAAGAAAAAACATAGTACAAGACAGACCAGAACTACAGATGAAAACAAAAAAACTAATGTAAGCTCCTTGGATTTGCATAAAAATAGAAAGGAGCGAGTGTGACAAAGTTACCAGAAGAACTCATATTCTCCAGCATGCTTAGTAAAACCTAAAAATATACTGTATATATTTTGTTGCAAACTTGAACTGGGAAAAGAATCCGCCCATTATTCTGTGTAGGGTTGCAGGAGGCCTGGAGTCTATCCAAGGGACCTCAGGGCACAAGGCGGAGTATAGCCTGAATGTGGTGCCAACCCATCGGGGCACAAGCAAACACACTCAATCATACACTACAGGCAATTTTAAAATGCCAATCAACCTACTCAGCATGTCTTTGGACTGTAAGAGGAAAAAAGAGTACCCAAGGAAATCAACCAAGAATTGGTTAAACCAAGAACCAATAATATGCAAACTCTACGCAGGTAAGATTTGAATCCTAACCCAAAGGTGCGAGGTGACATGACTAGCCACTGAGTCACCATGCTGAATGAAAAAGTAGCATAAAGATAAAAAAAAAGTATTGAGTAATTAGTCCTTATTTTATTCTTTTAGTATTTTATTTGTTATTTACAACAACACATATGATATTAATTAATAGAAGTCATGCTTTATACCCCATGCCTGGTTAACGTTCTTGAAGTTCATTCTTCTTCTCACTTACGTTTTAGCAGCTATAAACATATGTTACATAACGAAGAGTCTTTTTTTTTGTTCTCTTGAAGATGAACCAGGATGACTTTCTCATGGAAGAGCTGACACTAATGACCCCTTTCAGGTTTTTGTTTGTGCAGAATAAAAGAACAGTTATGAGAGTAAAAACTCACTTTATTTCTCTATATAATCCCCTGCTACACTAATGCACTTATCTCAGCAGTTCACTACTGCATCAGGGCAGAAAGTTGTTGAAGCGCTGGCCTCCCAGGAACTCCTTTAATGTCCCAAAAATGTGGAAATGGCTTGGCACAAGGTCAGGACTGCACAGCGGGATGTGGCATTAACTCCCAGCCGAGTTCCTGTAATGTAAAAGCCATGTTGGTAAATAATTGTGTGTACAGTTCACACAGACAGATGCGTCTCTTCTGCAAGTTGCCGACAAGATATCTGTTGAGTTTCAAGGATCAGGAGTTCCACTAAGTGCTGAATTTTTACAGGAACGACTGCAGTGAGCTCCGAGCAACCTCAATTGGTATCATCATTCACGGACGTACAGTACCACCTTCTTTGAAAAGTCTCTTTAAATCTCAACTAATTTTCCAGAAATTTCATCCCATTCCATGCCTGTTGTATTTTAGAAACAAAAATATGTTACACTGAGTGAAAAAAAAACATTTTATCCAAACCTTCTTAGGATACATAGGATACTTCCTGAAAGTTCTAAAAGCTTTCTTTGGGATTCCAGGGTGTCCACTCTTACACCAGATGGCAACCCGACAAATATTGAATTTTTGTCTCTGTCGATCCTTCCAGTCAGAATTTATTTATAGCTGCAACTAAATCACTCTTTATTGCTGACTTTGCATAGACTTTCAGAATGACCTCCACAGATATCTCCTTTCATTCCCACCCTCACCACAGGGTGTCTCAGATCTCTATCCTTACAATCCTGTCATATTATAAGGAACAGTTCTCAACACATCTGTATTTTACTTACGTCCTTGTAAATCTGTATCTACCAGACACCAATGGAGCCGAGACTTAAAGCGAGTCAAGGAAGCCTTGAGTGTCGAGTTTAGCTGGTAAAGAGTCAGCAGAACCCTTTTATTTCAGAACCTGTCTGAATAAAGGATCTGTCCTTGTTTTAAATGCACCACTGCACATTTGCATCCATTTTATTTCCACCAAATTTTATTCTTTTCTTTTTTCTCTAATTTTAAGTCTGTACTGGAGATTTTTGACTTCGACTCCCTCGTCTCCATGTGGATCGTCTCCATGCCCCCTGTTCTGACCCCTGTCTCACATCGCTCGCACTCGCATTTTAATAACGAAGGCGAGCTTGTGAAGGCAGCCGAGCTCTGAATGATTTGTGATTAGAATCGCACTCAACCTGGAGCTGAAATTAAAATAGATGTGTCATGGTGTAAAATAAGTAGATGAATAAATAAAATACCAGGGGCTTTTTAGAAAATAAACTTTTTAATAAACATTTAGTCAGTAATTGATTTCACTACTGTTGAATTTTCAATTCTGATTGGTCAGGATGTGTTATATGTGTTAGCAGTGGGTAAAGCATTGGACTATGGTGTGGAAGATTCCAGGTTTGAACCCCAGCACCACCAAGTTACCCCTGTTGGATCCTTAACATTTAACTGCTCAGATGTATATAGAGATAAAAAAAGTAAGTCACTCTGGATAAGGCCATCTGCCAAATGGCATAATTTTTCATAAAAGTAGCCATGCCAACACTTACACATTGTCTATACTATATATTTAGGGTCTCGGGGACCTGGAGCCTATCCCAGGAGCCTTAGGGCACAAGGCGGGGTACACCCTGGACAGAGTGCCAATCCATTGCAGGGCACACACACATACACACACTCACACATCCATTCACACACTACGGGCAATTTGGGAATGCCAATTAGCCTAATCTGCGGGTCTTTGGATTGTGGGAGGAAAGCCACCAAGCACAGGGAGAACATGCAAACTCCATGCACACAGAGACAGAGATCGAACCTGGCTGGGAATCGAGCCAAGACCCTGGAGGTACAAGGCAACAGTGCTAACCACTACACCACTGTGCCATCAGCAAGGCAACCAACAGATTTATATTAAAGGTCCCATATTTTACTATGTCTTCAATTAAAAGCTCCAAGCAACAAGCCAGCTGAGGGTAACTCTCTACTGACCCTTTGCAGACATGTGACTACCATGATGTTCGTCACAACAGCAGGGCGCAGAAGCACTGTTAATTAACACTAGACAACTGTGTATTTTCATTAATAATCAAGTTTAAAGTGTGTTTCAGAGACAATAAATAAATAAATAAGTAAATAAAGATTACCTGATGACCTACAAGACGACCTGATGCTGTGTTACACAGATAAAAGAGTAAACTAGAAATTGTTAGCTTCTGTTCTGCTGATTATTTTCATATGCAGTCATGTGCAGTCATCTAATTATTTTCATATGCAGTTACCTAATATATCAACAAAATTGATAAATTAGGTAATAAGGATATTAAATTAATATTAAAGTTTGATTTGCTTTCATTACATGATTACCTTGATGAACATGATTTGTCGTGGATATGGTGGTGTTTGCTAGCATTAGCATTAGCCTTAGCTCATTCGGTGCTTCTGTCGCAAATGAGACAATGGCGTGAAATATGCTGTGCTTTACACTTTATAAAATAATGTGCAGGTAACATTAATTAATACTGACATTTCAAACTTTCTCATTAATAGCTAACTAACTGTTCTGGGATTGAATCTCAAATAGCGTTAAATGGAAAGCTACTGTAGTGCACATTCAATCCCAGAACAGTTAGTTATCCCTTGTCCCACTTGTCTTGTGTTATAGCTAGTTAGTGTTGTAGCCTGAAACACAACACAGATGGTTTAGAAGCTATTCAGAAGCAATTACTAAGGAGACTGTGTGATGTTTAAGACGGCACAACGTAATCAGATGAGTTTTCTTGCTTCTGTGACTGGTTCTGAATGTGGGCTTTGGCACATTCACATAGACAAAGGTCTATATGAGGTCACATTAGGGGGGAAATCTAATTGGCTTATTTAAACCCTGGGGATCCCTTTAATACAGTTGTTCTACTGCGTTATGGTTTCTATAACAAGAAAGCATAATTCGTGTTTTAATACCACAAGTGTGGTATTTCTTCCACATTGAATCGCACGGTCTAACAGGTTTCCTTTCTCTCTGTCATTTCAAAAGAAACTGAAATGTTAGTGGTTTAAAACGGCTGTCTTTGTGCATCACTCAAACCTATTTCTGCCATTTTCATAACAGGAAATCTGTGTGCACCAATCTCATTTCCAATCTCTCTCCCCAGCTGTTTCACCACAGCCGCACTTTTGCACTAGGCTTTTCTAACCTCTCCAAAGTAATTACACTGCTTAGTCTCCCACTTTCCTCTTCTCTCCCCCCCCCTCCCTCTTTCCATCTCCACCCACACACTCACGGTGCAGAGACGCTGCTGTCCCGCATTGTTCTCTCACGGCCTGACGCTGCCTGAGGAGAACGGAGGAGAGGTGGGAAACAGGGGATGGGAAGAGGAGGGGGTTCTGTCGTCTCTTTTTCTCTCTCTTGCCAAATGGGAGTCAGACTCTGTGCAGGTGGCACTAATTACACACTCTCTGACAGTCTGCACTCCAATCAGTCTCAACGCAATCAGTGCTCAGGGCTGAGTAAGTGATTCCACGCTTACTTTCTCTCTCTCTCTCTTCTTTTCCTTCTATCATGCATGATTACACTCATGTCTGACTGCAGGACCTGTTCAGTTCAGGGCCTCCACTGCACCTCACTGATAACACACCAAATGTACAATACACCAGCTCTTTCTTATTTTTTTTCCTTTTATTTTTTATTCCATTTTATTTCTTTTTCTTTTTTTTAATTTTCTCATTTGCAATTTTGTCATATAAGTGCAAAACATATATTTATGTAGTTTGACAGCACATGTGATAAGCATTATTATTCAAAAAAAATATTTTCTATATAACCTTTTACAGTAGATGCGTGAATTTTCACATTTAGGACACACCAAAAGTGAAACTGTCCTAAAAATCCCATCATGTCACTCCTTTCTGTCACATGATCAATGAAACAAAACTACATGCTGTTCAAAGCAGGATGAATTAAAAATTCAAAATAAAATTTTATTTGTCACATACATAGTATGATATGAAGGGAAGTGCTTATACGACCGCTGATTAAAAATAAGAAAAGTAGAGTTTTTAATAAAAATATAAAGTATAAAATAC
>JAOTRS010000001.1:24085356-24098010 GCA_028565755.1 Dinotopterus cunningtoni | reverse complement strand
TTTAATCAAACCATATTATAAAGTGCACTTGCATGAATAAAAAAAAAGAAAAAGTAAAAGAAAGAAGAAAAAATTGTGTTTCTTTTTTTTTTTATTATTATATATAACAACTCAGAGGCACTCTGGATTGATTGAAGCACCTGAGCTCAATTATGGTCTTTTGACAAATGCTGTGGGCTTTTGTGGATTTACTGACTTCTAACAATTGTTAAAGCACATAATTCCCAGAACATTCTTTTTTTTTTTTATATAAATTTGAGAACCGAAGCTCCTACAGAGAGAGAGAGAGAATTGTACATTCTATAAAAATAACAGATAATTGGAGCTTTTCACACCGCTTTGCCTGTTGCTACGTTTCATCCTCAGAAGCCGAAATTGTGAACAGTGTGCCAATTATCACCTTTTATTCAACACAATTAAGCCTTTGTTCCACACCACGTTTAACACGTGACAGGAAACAATGACGTTTAGCATTGATCGCGTAGGCATATCAGGTATACTTTTTCTCAAACATCATCAATGTTTTTATTGATTAAATAATTTATTTCTAAATCAAATCAAACCCATGGTTGGTTAACAAGTCTTGATGAGTTCACAGCGAAATCAATAATTGTACGCTTTGATTCTTGAGCATTGTGTTTTCCACAACTGCGGTGCGCTAAAGGTGCTGAATAGCCTGTAGCAGAACAGTAATGGCTTTGCATTCAAACTGCAGTGTATTAAACCCCGTAAACAGTTTTATGAAATAATTTGTGCTCGCTGCCGGGTACGGAAGCGTGGCTTGGAAAATGAAATGAAGTTCCTTTCGTGAATATATTCTTAACACATGCGGCAAAAGCCTACAGCGCTGTAAAATATGCAGCGTGACAATGGAACAGGTATGTCTTTTATTATCGTGTCACACTGTGAAATAATTAAATGTGCTATTGTACGTCATGCCACTCTTTTTCAAATGCATTCAGAATCAATCTGACTTTATAGATACACTGACTACATGTTAATGATTACGGCAGTACACCACATAACATTTGTGTATCTTTATTCAGCTTCTAATAACCAAGATATAATAAGCTAACAACTAATATAAACGTATTAATTGAGTCAATAATAAATTCCTAACTACAAAGGAAAATATAGGATCCAGAGCTGCTTCCTGCTTTTGCCTGTCTGTAATACACCAAAATTACCAGACGCTACTTGGGAATATACTTTTGTCATTAACCAGTTAGAGTTATAGTCTCTCGAAGGCTTAGACTTCACATCCCAGCTCTTACTAACAGGGACTCTTCAGCAGAACTTGTTGAGCAAATCATATTCTGCAAGTGGTGTTCAAGTCAACCTGGAACTTGTGATGAAGTTTCTGATAAAACCGATTTCCAGAAGACTTCAAGTACAGCACGGTGATGAGACTCTCCGCCACACTAAAACATTTGAACAGCACAAATGTTGTAAAGAAGACAGTTCGTCCATTAATGACGATCCCGGCCGAGGTGGCTCGGAGCTCACTGCAGTCGGTCCTGTGAACATTCAGCGAGTGGAACGCCTGAACCTTAAAAATTTGTGGAAGAGACGGATTGTTTTTGTAGAAAACTGCACACACAATCATTACAAGAACTAAACCACATGACCTGTGGTCATGACCTCTCTCCATGCCATTTCCACATGTTTGAGCCGGGAATTCCTGTGAGGCCAGGGTTTCAGACATGAAGCAGGCAGTCCACTCGTGGCTTTCTACCTTGATGGAATCCAAGCACTAGTGAAATGTTGGGTGAACTGCAAGAGGTGTTTAACCGTAGCAAACTGTAGCAGGGGATTATATAGAAAAATAAAGAGAGTTTCAATCAAAAGTTCAAGTCTGACTTATATATGACCCCTTATATATTTTCATCAGCAAAAGTAATGCTTCTCCTTTTATTTTTTACATTTTACATTTACATTTTAGGCATTTGGCAGACGCTCTTATCCAGAGCGACTTACATTTTTATCTCATTATACATCTAAGCAATTGAGGGTTAAGGGCCTTGCTCAAGGGCCCAACAGTGGCAACTTGGTGGTTGTGGGGTTTGAACCTGAGATCTTTATGCAGAGGTGAAACCCTGGACAGATTAAGGGCAAGGCCGGGTCTGCTAACTCACTTTTATTTCCAAAGTCTATGTGTGTATGCATGTTTGTGTGTGTGTGTGTGTGTGTGTGTGTGTGTGTGTGTGTGCGTGTGTGTGTGTATGTGTATGTGGGTGTCTGTGTGTGGGTGTGTGTGTGCTAATACCAAAAACACATGACATACATGACTTTATATTTTCTGGTTTTGTCGCTGTGCCTTTAAGACTGAGGGATGTGGTGACTTTGACCTTTTTGTGAAATGTTGGAAATCCCTGAAGTCTGCTATTGCAATTCTCCAAGCATTATAAAAAGGCAATGCAATAATTTCCACCTCACTTTAAGCTGTGTTTAACATTTAATGCACCATTTTAATCTTGTTCTTAAACCTTATTTTGTTCAGCTCAATAAACACTAACAACAACAACCCTGTCGTACCCTACCCACACCGCATTAGATTAAATAAGGGTGTTACTGTAAATAATAAAAAACAACATTTAGCAACGAGAAAAAATTAAATAAAAATTATATTCAGGCCAGGGATTTGGTGTCTAATTTATTGTCTAAGTATTTGTTTTAGTACAATTTGAAATACAAGTTACTTTCTGGAACATAAATCCATTTGTGTTACAATAAAATCCTAAAATCTTAGGGATTTATTAGATAATAAATGTATTCATCTCTAGCAGGATGGTGCTATTATCTAGTGCGAAGCTGTGAAGTTGTAAACATTATGACAATATACAGTAATATTGATATTGTGATCAATTTTGTCACAGTTCACACATCCATACTTTTTTTATAACAATTGCGATGCGGCTGATTAAATTTCATGTATTGTGCATATTTTTCAAATGTCATTAACAATTTTCAAGGAATTTTTAAATAATCACAGAATTAAAATATACATAATTGTACATGATAAAAAGTATACATGTGGTATATGCATTATGGAAAGTCACATGCTGTAATATTTTGTTAGCGCAATTTAATCAGCTGACCTTCAGCTTTGATTACGGTGCACAATCTGGTAGCTAATTTAGGTCTGACACTAGTCCACAATCTGAGTCTTGGAATATTCCCAGGAAAAAAATCCATAGTCGTGATACACTCATCATTCAGTACATTTAAGTCATCAGCTGACTTCATTTTATTGCAACATAACGTTGCTGAGTCTAGACCTGAGCACCTGATCAACTCAGAACAGATCATAACACGGCCTCCAGAGGCTCGTACAGTGACTGCTATGCATTATGGGTGCATCGCTTTATGCGCTTCCCTTCTTACCCTGACACGCCCATCACTCTGGAATAGGATGACATGACCTTTTTCCTCTACTCCAAAGCCCAACCTTTATACTCCCAAGCAAACTGAAACCTTTTTCTTCTGACTAATCTCACTATGAAGTGGGTTTCTTATAGACACGCAGCTGTTTAGTCCCAGTCCTGTGAGTTCTCAGACAGTAATTATAGTCGTCTGTTTACTTGAGGCAGGCCAATAAATCGTTCCTTCTAAAATCTACAACCTTCACCAGTCTATCTATTATAAAGTATAGAAATGTCTTCAAGTATTCTGAACTGACTTTTTTCACACCATCTGGCCCTGAGAGTAGCTTGACATGTGAATGCAAACACCGCTATCAATGCTATGACATGATCATGTTTATTACTACACATGGATAGCAGTATACCCACACTCACATCAAGTTGGCTGCTAATCAGCATTCAAACTGGATTTTCATTAACAGATGAAACATTAAGAGTGAATTGATCACTTCAGGGCTGTGGGTTTGCTATGAAGCCTAATATAACTGACAATGAGCTGCTGTTAAGTAGATTTCTTTTCCCCAAACTCTTTTTAAAATATTTTGTTAAAAAATAGAAAGTTTGGGGGCAAATGGTTTGAGCATATCGTTTGGAAGAATATTCAGATGAATTTGCTTTTTGGGATCCAGTGACAGTTGCACATTTTTGGCAAATCTTCCAAAAGTACATACAAATCCTATACAGTACAGATGTTTCTATTTTATATAAAAATAATGATTGAAACTAAATGCCCTGTTCTCCCTAAATCTCAAAACATACATAAACATGTACTGTACATCTACACTTTTCATTTCTTTTTCCAGACCCGCAGGAATGGCTGTGATTTCTCTGGCCTTCGGGCGTTACATTTTGGAGCCGATTTTTATGCCGTGTGGCGTTCCTGAGCTCGCAATCAAGCTCGCTACAGCAATCGGACTCAGTAAGTGCACACTTCCTAAACATTTATTATCGCTAGCTTCACTACAGTGATCGACTCTCCTGGATTAATTTCTTTTTATAAATTTCAATTTTTAAGAAAACGATCTTGTTCTTCAAAATCTAAGTATACAGGGCAATATGAAATCAGGATAAGCAGGAAGTTAGAAATTGGTCCTTTCCTGTGTGTGATGTTTGTAAGATATGAGTCATTTAATTAAACTTTTGTATCTTCCAGCTACGGTCATGTACATTAACAGTATTAGTGTGAGCTGGACAGCCAGGCTGCAGATCTTCCTGACGTTCAGTAAACTTCTTGCCATGGCCATCATCATCATCCCCGGCCTCTACCAGCTGTTCAGAGGTAAACATTATACAACACCTGAACAACAATCATTATACTGTAGGTTTGTTTATCCCCAATTTAACTGTAAGCATTTTTTTTTTAAAAAGCCTCACATAGCTCTATGATACTTGTGACTCCCTTTCATTATGAAGCCTTACGTGTTAAAAGGTACGGTGGCCTGTAAGTGCAAAACACATGTACAAATCCCATCTACTCATCTAGGAACATCTGTAGTCCAGCTAGGGACCGTGGTACAGTAGGACCTCTGGGCAACATTCACAAATCATTCACACACAATGGACAATTAGCCTAATCCGCGGGTCTTTGGACTGTCGGAGGAAACCCACCAAGCCACATGCAAACTCCATGCACACAGACCCAGTGCAGGTATCGGACCAGGGACCTGAAGGTCTAAGGCGAAAGTGCTAACCACTATGCCAGCATGCCAACTGAGGAATATTTACAGGTTAAAATGCTTTGCATGATTTACTGTATGAGGTCAGGGTTTTGATTTAAGTAAAATATGTAACTTGTGTAACAGAAAAGGTAGAGTGTTGTTGTGCTTAAATATCAGCACGACCTTGAGTGTGATCATACGTTTTTACAACAGTTCCACAGACACCATTAATTCTCAATAGATTATGATTTGTTTGTTTATTTAACCAGTTATTTCGCTCCGCCAACACATTTCATCTCTGACAGGTGAAACTAACTAAACACAACTGGCGTTGGTGACGACTGACAGTTAGCTACCGACAGTTAGTGTAATTAACAGGGATAAGAGTAGTTTTAAATTTCTTACAGTACTATGTAACTAAAGGTTACGGAGAATAAATTATTTCTTCATTAGTTAATATTAGTAATTAATGATTGTTAGACCAGTGATGCTGAGTGATACATACAGTTAAATGTTGCAGTGCTATTACCTGCTATATCACCACTCATGGAATGCCTCTTGTCCAATGAGATTACATAGTCGGAGCTGTAGTGTAATAATAATAAGTTGAACTCAAACACAAAGGGTAGGTTTTTCGCCGAAGGTTACATACTTGTTGCTGATTGGTTGATTGGTTGTGGTGTATGAAATTCAACAAGGAAAAAGAACGGCATGTTTTTCTGTCTGGCATAACGTCTACTCTACTGAAAATAAAAACTTATGTGATAAGTAATTATTTCTTGGGAATAACCAGGTTTTTTATTAAGCACAAACTATTTCCTCTCAGTGTAAACATCCTCTCCATTTAAATTCCCCCGATCATGTGGTCTGTAAACATGCGCTCTTCAGGAAATACCCGTTATATTTTTATGTTAATGTTGATAAGCTCCTGGTTTTGCTGTTGTAGTTTCTCTTGTTCTTGTGCTGTTTGTCTGTTTTATGATGTGTTTGGAGTTTTGATTCACCTGCTGTTTTTAACGTCTCTGCTGTGTGTGTTTAGTTGTTTGGTTGTGTTTCTGATTTTGTTGTTGTGTTTTTAGGTTTTCAATGGCTTTGGTTTCCTTATGTAATTAGTTTTCGAATACATTTGATGCTGTAATTTAAGTGTGTGTGTGTGTGTGTGTGTGTGTGTGTGTGAGAGAGAGCGAGGGTGTTTGCTGTGGTTTTAGGCCTGCTATTGCTTGTTTTGTTTGTCATGTATTATTATTATTATTATTATTATTATTATTATTATTATTATTATACATTTTAATGTAATTCATTTATTTATTTACTTTTATTGTTATTTTCTTGCTGTTTATTTTTATTTATATAGTTGAAGTTTTATTTATTTATTATGTTAAATATTTATTTATTTAATAATTTCAAAAGTTATGCTTTGTTTTTATATATTCTGTTGTGTTTGTGGTTTTCATGTGAGATTAGTTTGTTTTCAAATTGCAGTTACAGTATGTTTTTGATTTGTTATTAAGATTTTTTGTTTTTTGGTATTTTGTGTTTAAGTTTGTTATTTCATTCTGTGCTCATTAAAAAAGGCATTTCTTACAAAAGGAAAAAAAATGGAATAAGCCCTGAAAGTTCTGCCTAAACAAAACTACTAGCAGTCTTCACTGTGTGCACGCACATGCAATATTTCTGCAATATTTCTTACTTCTTAATGTGAATCTGCCTAATGGATTTCATGATTTTCTACGAAATGATATTTAGCATATTTAATCCTAATGGAACATTTAATGGATAATATTTGTCAGGTCTGGTTTTGGTTGCTAGCAGCAAACCAAAAGACCTACAAGTTTATTACAGTTGCAAACATCAAGTTCATGATGTCCATTGATTCACCATTAAACCACATCATGACCACTACTGACTCCTCTTAGAAAACCATTAACCAGGCCAAACAAACTTCACCTGGTAACACATGAGAAGCTTTAACAGTGTGATATCACCCCATAGGCAAATCACCAAATACTATTTCCAAACTGTTCCGAACCAGCCATCAGGAGTCAATAGTCACCTTTGATGGTTTCCACCAATGAAAAGATATAGGGCTTAAGATGCCCTATGGGAAAAAGAAATAAGCAAGTAATTAAGAACGTATCAGTTCCAAAAGGGTGTACAGCATCAGCTGACATGGCAGTACATGTGGAACTACATGAAGCGCTGCTGCCTTATAGCTCCAGAGTCCCTGGTTCAGTCCTGATCTCAGGTTACTGTGTGCGTGTGAAGGTTGCAGGATAGGCTGCTGGACAAATTTTCACTAAACTCTCTAAGCAGTTAGTATACTGTACATGGAGTATAGAATTACTGTAGACTTCTTGTCTTGAATCTTCTAGAACATGAAGGTTTCCCAGTCATTTCAGCAAAAACGTTCAGGTGAAGTGAAAAACATTGATCACCAACTATACATCAGCAAACTGCTAACAGGATCATGGGCACCCAAGGCTCAGCCCCATGGAGCCAAAGGCCAGCCCATATGGTCTGATCTCACAGAAAAGCCAATGCAGCACAAAACGCTGATACTTCTGGCAACCTCTGTGCACCACAACCCACTGTGTTTGGGGTTTAGCATGAACAGAGTTCAAGGCTGTCAACCCGGCCTCCAAACTTATTAGGGCTTGATCCAATTGAGCACCCATGGGATGCATTGAACAGACAGGTCTGATTCACAGCCCCATCCCACAACCCACAGAACCCAGAGGAACCGCTGCCAATGTTCTGGTGCCAAACACCACAGCACACCCAGAGGTCGTCTTGTGGATTCATGCCCCGAGAGACCAGTGAAGTCCTGATGGCACAAAGGGAACCTACAGAATACTCGGTGTAATATTTTGCTTTGTAATGTTATGACTGATCGGCGTAAGCTGATATTTGTACAGACTGTTATGTTTATTGTATCTTGTATTAATCTTTATTTTTATTTTTTTTCTTATTTTCTTGTCGTTTTGGTTCACTTTACTTGAAAAGGCATTTCTCCGGAGAAAATGGCAGCATGGAAATCACATTTTGCTTTTGAATGCTTATTGGATATTTATTGGAGCTCCAGTTTGGATAGCTCTTATAGTGTTTTTTTTTTTTTTTTTTTTTGGAACAATAAATCATGATGTATTTGTACAATGCATGCTGGTGCATGCAATGCTAACTTGACGAATAACATAATAAATGCTAGATTTATTTATTTATTGTTGCAAGATAACATATAAGATATTGGCATAACTGGATGGCACTTCCATCCATGATCTAAAATGTATATTTCTTTACTGTAGGCGAGACCAAAAACTTCCAAAATGCATTCCAGGTGGACTCTGTGAAGCTGTCTGGCCTTCCCTTGGCTTTCTATTCAGGGATGTATGCTTACGCCGGCTGGTGAGTCTAACTCACATCTATGAAATCGTTTTGAATTCATGAACTAATAAGTAAAATATAAAACTAAGCTTTTTTTTTTTTTTTTTAATAAAATTTTCTCTTTACAGGTTTTACTTGAATTTTGTCACAGAGGAGGTAGAACGTCCGGAGAGGTGAGCGCAGTCGGAAATGAGACGCTTCCGAAGCTAACAGCTTAAACCAATCCATCAGTCGAGAAGAAATTTAATTCTCGTTATTTTAAGGACTTAAGAATGTACAGTAGCATCCTTAAAGTAGCTTTAAATTAGATAATGTATAGATGTATAACGTATAGATTATAATGAAAATATTCCATTAAAACTTCATACTGCTGTAATGCACTTACTCAAAGGCTCGCTTCAAAGACTTATCTAATAATAAGAGATTGAATAGCTACAGTATATATGTATGTTGTATAAATATATGTTCTTTCCCAGAACCGTGCCGTTAGCCATTTTTATCTCCATGGCGATTGTGACCGTCTGCTTCACGCTGACCAACGTTGCATATTACACTGTGATGTCAGCAGAGGAACTGCTCGCCTCGAGTGCCGTCGCTGTGGTGAGTACATCGTCATCATCATCATCATCATCATCACAGCCCCGGGTTGCGAGCTCCTCTCTGGCAATGTCATCGGGCAGCGTTCCATGTTTCCTTCCTGATGTTTGTCACTTGGCTTTTCAGCCTCAGCGCACAGTTCCTCATGTTCAGTAAACATGTTGCTAGATTTCGTCTGAACCAAAAGCAAGATCGCTGTAATCATTCGTCCGGCTACCTGCCTACATCTCACACACTATTATCCTTCTCCCGGTGTCTGTGTGTAAGTGTGTGTGTGTGTTTGGAGAGACAGACGAGATCTATAATAGAGGACGCCAGCACTTTAAAAACACACTGTACACCACCATTAACGACTGTAATAACCGACACCTTCCTTCTCCGGAAAGTAAATGTAATTTCATAGAGACGCTCAGGTCCGTGTGTTGCTTTCCTGCTGTAATCATATAGCTCTCGCTGTAACTGACAACGGCAGCGCATGTGCGTCATTGTGTGTGTGTGTGTGTATGTGAGAGAGAGTGTGAGCAGGCATCTTGTGTGTATGTGTGTTTGGAGATCTCCAGCTCGGCTCAGGGAAGCTCTAAAAGCTTTTTCATCCCATTACACCCACGTAATGCACTCATTTATGGCTGCTCTCGCTCCACGCACTCGCTCACACGGAGAAGACGAAGGCTTTTTTTTACCACACCTGTTATTCCTAAACACAAGCTGCATTCAAAATGAAAGAAAATGGAAAATCAATGTTGTGTTCTTATTTGTTTAAACTAAGTATGTTTTCATGTCCTTTCTCTCTCTCTCTCTCTCTCTCTCTCTCTTTCTTGCTTTCTTTCTCTATTTTGCACACTCGCTTTTCTTAGACCTTTGCAGAGAAAGTTTATGGAAATTTCTCCATTGGCGTTCCCATCTTCGTGGCACTTTCCTGCTTTGGTTCCATGAACGGATGCATTTTTGCCATCTCCAGGTGAGATCATCATCATCATCATCATCATCATCATTACCATCATCATTATAATTATCATCTTCATCCACTGGACCATATACCTTCCCTGTACTAATTTTATTCTCATTTTCTTTGTGGTTTTGGTGTCCTTTTCAGTTTTAAATGGGTTAACACTCACACCCTCCCACTGTGTCCATAGCTTGCTGTTATTTTCCAAAGTGCCACTGCAACAGTCTGCATTTTCTAAGCTCTGTGATTGGCTGTCTAGCCTAGCGAATTGGACTAGAATAAATAAAAATCAAACAATAACTTATGAGCTCTCATTAGGTTCCAATAAAGAGGAACAGTGAGAAGAAAAAGCAGTTTATACCACAGTAGAGGCCAGGGCTCATGGGGCTAAACTACAAGATTTAGGAATTTTCACTGGTAGAAAATTGATATTGTGCACTACCTGCTGGATTTTGTGTTATGGGTTGTCCTACTTCCTTCTCAATTCTGAAGATAAAACTTATTATCTCACACATATTTAATTATTTATAGATGAAGCTGAAACCAAGGATTTATCTGAATAGATAGGACCTAACCTCAAATCTGGAGAAAAATACCCCATCTACCTTTTCTGCAAAAGAAATAAAAAAGGCTGTTTATGTAACAGCCTTATTTCCCCTCTCATCCCTGACAACCACTCAAAAATCAGCATCACCAGTATACTGGACTAATCACCGGCCTGATCGTCTGCACCTATTTCTCACTGGTTCACGCCTTAATTTTTTTATCTAGTATTTTTCTTAAGTCTCAAGTCTTGAATGATCCATGGGTCACTGCGTGGCTTAACATACAAAAACCATTCCTCTGAAACTGCTCAGGTACAGGGACTGGACTGAAAATGAGAGCCAAGAAACATCATTCAGGAAGCCAGGAGCACTATTCCTCAAGACTAGATAAAAAATACAAACAATTCCTCATGTTCAGTAAACATGATGCTGTAATCACTTAAAATAATATAATGAAAGAATATATACAAGAAAGTCTGACTTTCTGGAAGTAAAATAGTAAGAAATGAGGAGAGGGGGCTCAAGACTTTTTGTGATTTGCTGCCAACATCCTGGTCCCAGACACCATGGCACAGTCCCAGAGGCCAGAGTAGCCAGAGCCACCCCAGTGCCACAAGGGGAACCCAAAATCCCAGGTGGTTTTAATGTTAATAGTTTTAAAGTCATGGATGATTGGTGTATTTTCTTTTACACAAGCTCACACTCTGTGTTCCTGTCAGTGGCTGGCTGTTATATGTGCAGTTTGTTCAAGTGCAACCTTTCACAGAAGACATGGTGTGACAGAAGGCAGCAAGTTCTTGGTACAGCTTGGAGTGTCAGAGGTTTTAAACAGATGATGCCTAACGGGATCATTAAGAATGCGAAATATTTATAATATAATTATAAATATTAATAATTATTATCTGGTCTATAAAATAAACATTAAATATTGTGTCTGAATTCTATAATTCAGGGTTAAAAATTAGACAGTTTGACTGGGATGGAGTATCTTCTCATCCTAAGTGTATTCCTGACTAGCATACAGTAGTGCTGCGATATCAGTCTGTGTGTCAAATCCAAATCTGTACTGTAATCAGAATCCAACCATTGAATAAACAGTAAGTAAGACAAATAAAGGGATGTATTCAACATGCAAATGATGAGCTGTTTTTTGGGAAGTGACTCTGGCACTGAGTATCATCCGTGTTTGCCAAGGTGTGTTGTGTAATCTAATGTTCTAGACAAACCAAGGGCTGCTCTTACATCAGACTCTTCCCTGTTTCATCTCGTTCTTTCCCAGAATGTTTTATGTTGCATCACGAGAAGGCCAACTTCCTGAAGTTCTGTCTATGGTTCATGTCCGCCGTCACACCCCGGTAGCTGCTGTACTTGGTCTGGTGAGTCATGCAGGCGCTCTGAATCACTTTTTGAACGCTTATCAAACAGGTTCTACAACAAACCGACAGTCGAGTCAACAAACTGATACATGATGATTTAGGTGCAAGTGTCCTAGGTAATTAGTTGTATTTTTCTGTATTATTTCTATGTTAGCTGTTGTATGTCTCTCTAGTGTTAAAGCTGAACATTTTAGGACTAGCAGCTATGGCCATTAACAAGATAAAAACATTAAACCTTAAAACAAATAAGGAGCTAAATAGCATTCGCTATTTTGTAATGAGGATCAATGTCTCATTAATAAAAAACTGGTGTGACCCAGGGAGAGTTAAAAGATGTTTAAATGTCAGAATTTAACTATACAATTTCTCACAAGTTCAAATTGCCAGATTTTATGGCGATCCAGACGAAGTCATGTTTTGAGGAAACCATGAACATTAAGCATCTCAGATGGAAAAATGGTGAAGGTCTTACTGAAGTGTTTTTCTTCCTCTTGCCCCATGTAGTACCCCCTCACCATGCTCCTCCTGTTTGTTGGAGACATCTACAGCTTGCTGAACTTTATGAGCTTCCTGCGCTGGCTCTTCATCGGGCTGGCCGTAGTCGGACTCATCTACATGCGCCACACAAGACCCGAAATGCCACGGCCATTCAAGGTAAACCATTCGAACACTACAAGAGTTTGCACTACAGGAGCAGCAGCATTAGTAGTGTTGAGTTCTTGATTCTGA
>JAOTRS010000001.1:23991221-24002675 GCA_028565755.1 Dinotopterus cunningtoni | reverse complement strand
CTGGACTAAGATTTAAAATGATGATGTTCATAATGGACATCAGTTTATGGATCCCAGTAAAATATTTTGCTGGTCAGTTTTCATTTTTTATAAATAAAGAACTTCCTCCATCAAATCATATTCAGAATTATTCAGTTCAATTATATTCCATTACAGCTTTAATGAGTGATATAAAAAAGCAAACCAAACAGAGCCTGAAATTCTCAATGGTGCAGGTCATGTAAAGCAGCACCGTATGTTGAGCACTCTCCAGACACTTAAACATGTCAGCTAGCATAAGTTCAGGTGGAGCCGTCGTGGCGCGTTACCATATCCAGAATGTAGTCATGTGTAAAGTGGATGTGTCACCTTGAGTGTGCTACAGGTTTGATGTTGATTGCCTGCGACTGGCATCAGCACTCCATTCCAGTCCCATCTGCTTCTGAAGCCTGCCGACACTTTCTAAATCGATAAGACTGGCTAACAGCGAAGACACACACTCACGTTCTTACACGCACACACACATACACAATCCCAGACACCAGCTTGCAAGACGGTGCCACATAGACCTCTGTCTCTAGGGCTGCCTGTGGATGTGCTAGGTGTGATGTTGGAAATCACATGTCAGCTGTGTTCATAAGGTGTTTATGAGGTCACAGCCTGAGATCCAGTTATTGATGAAAGAAAGAGAGAGTGAAGAGCGAAGAAGATTAGTCATCTCTGTGATGTGGTATTAGATTAAGGAAGTCAGGAAGGAAAATCTGTCATGGGATTTAGAGAAAGCACGATGATCCTGGCTTGAAACACCACACCTGTAGAAGAGGTGTAGAAATCAGGATTGCCTGGGTCTTTGAATGGAGGTTCTTCTCATTCAATGGCATTTTTTTTACATAGACATGGACAAAGAGAAGATGTTGTTTTAGAGCAGGTTCTGTGATGGAAACTGCAAACTAAAGAACCATTGCAAGGATTCTTCTAGGATTCTTTGAATACTTAAGGATAAGTTTTTTTTATGAAAAGGCCTTCATTGTCAGGTTCTGCTATAGACTCAGAATGAAGAACATTTTGGTGCTTAATAGAAGCTTTTTTGAGAAGACTTTGCAGGAAATCTAAGTCTGCAAGATTTTCTTATTTGAATAGTTAAGCCTTGTACATTTTCTACATTGATTCCTTTATTATTTGGGCCCCTTACTAAATGAGAAAACTCTCAGTTCCTTTGGAGGAACAGAACAGAATGATCTCAGGATCTTTGAAGAAGCCTCGTAGCGCTTAATGAAACATTTGTTTTTCTTTGAGGGACGATGTGTCCTAAGAGTAAACATTCTTATAAAAAGGGTTTCACCAGAGGTTTTCCGAACCTTCTTTGAAATTGTTTGGCTTCTAAGTTTCCTAATTTGGTTCTTCTTGAAAAGAATCATGCAAGAGATGGCCTCTGGTTTTTTGTGGTTCTTCCAGAGGAAAAAATTGAGGAAGGGATGTGATCTGTTTTCTGGTTCCCTCAGTGAAACAAATGGAAGAATATATGCCCTGTCTTTTCTGGTTCGCCCAGAAGAACAAACAAAAGAATGCATGCCCTGTGTTTCCTGCTTTCCCCTAAGGGAAAAAAATGAAAGAAGGGATGTCTTGTCTTTTCTGGTTTCCTCAGAGGAACAAATAGAAGAAGCAATGCCTTTTTGTTTTCTGGTTCACCAAGGGGAAAAATGTATGAAGGGACGCCCTGTCTTTCCTGGTTCCATCAGAGGAACAAACAGAAGAAATGATGACCTTAATTTTTTTTCTGGTTCCCCCAAGAGGAACAAATGAAAGAATGGATGCCCTGTGTCTTCTGTTTGCCCCAAAGCAGAAAACAAAGTAGGAGATGCCCTGTGTTTTCTGGTTCCCTCAAAGGAACAAAATAAAGAAAGCATGTCCTCTGTGTTCTAGATACCCCAGAGGAACGAACTCAAAGAAAAGTCCACACTTTAAATTCATGTGCTGTCCTTCTAAATTATGTTTTTTTCAATTAGCTTCCATCGGCAAATCAGATGCCGCACACATATCTTTTATATTTCACTGAGATCAAGAACACTTCCGACTGCCTTACCACTTCCCAGCATGTGCGCTCATCAGTATCAGATTGACTTTGGAAATTGACATCAAGCATGTCAGTGTGAAGGCAATAACAAACAAGGATACATGCTAGGAATCGCCTTGTGTTGTTCCAGCTCAGATCTGAGTATTTCCCAAATGAAGAGAGGCAGACATATTGTTGCAACAGCAGCTAATTAGAGGAAGAATTCACTGCACTCCTTTTAGCGTAGAAATCACACAGGAGATTTGCTCTACAAACAGCATCCAGCAAAAGAGCGGATGTAGTCACACTTGTTTGAGAAAGGAGTTCCACATCACTCTGGAGAATTAATAACAAGTTTCCTTAATGGTAAAAACTCACCCTTAATGATACACACGAGGAACGTTTGAAGAAAACAAACCTTTGTGCACACGTGCGGAGGTTCACGGCAGATACACGGTGCATTGCTTATGAGAAAGTGTGTAGCCTGGCATGTTCAGTAACCTATCACTTAATAATTAATTAGCACACAGCATACCGGGATGATGAGTTTTAAGCAACTTGTTTGTATCAGAAGCATTGTTGTGTACTGAATGGTTGGTAATGAGGTGTTTCACCTCCTGCAGTCGCGAGATTGTTCTCTAGCCAGTGCGTCATTAAGCTTAGTTTCTTCTTTTTTTTTTCCAATAACAGAGCAGATGTTACAGGCTAATTAAACAGGAGCACACTTGTAAGATATTCACAGTGAACCATGGGAAGAGCTTACAAATTGCAAGTCTAACAGAGGAGGGGTTCGGATAGCTAAATTGCAGATTTGTGGACAGTTCCTAACCAGACATCCATCTGGCTCAAACCTTGAGTGCTACAGGCTTCATCCAGGATGTCTATTAGTCTAATATACATTACCAAACATTAACTTAGATGAATTCTCTATTCTGATTGGCCAAAAGGTCTTTCTATGAGAGTAGTAAGTACAATAATTTGTCTCTAAGGCATTTATTACATGAATCGATGTACCTCTATACCGACTATCCTGTGTAGGTGTAGGGCTGATCCCAGGTAACTTAAGCCACAAATTGGGGTACAGCATTACTGAAGTGCCAGCCCACTGTGAGGCATAAGCATACACATCTAGTCATACACAACATTTAATTTGAAAATTCCAATGCATTCTGATATATATTTCAAGGGTGTGTGAAGAAAACTCCAGAGGACCAGCGGAAGACCAGAGGAGGGATTCACACCATCTACCCTACAGGTAGACAATATACAAAGACAAATATGTTTTTATTTACGATATACAGTACTGCATGAGAGGGTGTCATGGTGGATTAGTGATTAGCTTGCACCTCCAGGTTCTAGGTTCGATTCCTCCCGTGGGTCTGAGTGCATGGAGTTTCCATGTTCTCCCCATGCTTGGTGGGTTTCCTCTGGGTACTCAGATTTTCTTTTCCACAATCCAAAGACATGCAGAATAGGTTAATTGCCATTGTTGTTTGTGAATAAGTGTGTGAGTGTGTAAATGTGTTTGTGTGTGCTCTGGGATGGAGGCTCCAGGCCCCCTGCAGTATAGATGATGAGTGAGTAAGTACTTTATAAAAGGAATCTTTTAGTTTCAGTTCTTTGTAAAAGACAATGGTAAGGCGAAGCCAAAAAAAAAAGTTACAAGCTTTTGAAAAACACAAGCGATCAAGCACAAATAAAAACCTATAAACAGTATGCTGGGTGTTCAAGCCAAACCGGGACTTGAAAATTTCTGGTGAATGAATACATCAAATCAGCTGATGTTTACAGAAGACTTTAAGCACGGTATGGTGATAGGACTCTTAGCCGCAGGAAAATATTTGAATGGTGCAAATGTTTTAAAGAACGACGTTCATCCGTGAAAGATGATCCTGGCCGAGGTGGCTCAGAGCCCTCTGCTGTCATTCCCATCATCATTCAGTAAGTTCAGTTAAACACCTGATTTGTGAAAAGCGACAAATAACTTGTCAACCTGCAGAAGAGACGCATTTGTCTGTAAGAACTGTACACACAATCATTCAACAACACCACTTGCACATTACTGAAGTTATTATCACACCTCTGTACAGTCCTGACCTCACTCCAAGCCATTTCCACAAGTTTGAGCTGTTAAAGGAGTTCCTGGGAGGCCAAGGTTTCAGATGTGAAGCAGGCAGTCTGGTCATTGCTCCGGCGTACTGAGAAAACTTTCTACCTTGATGGTGTCCAAGCACTAGAGAAAAACTGGGGTAAGTGCATTAGTGTAGCTAATTGTTTTCTTGTTCTTCACAATCAAAAGTCCCAGTTTGACTTGCATAGCCGTTGTAGAATGTGTATTATTCCTTACATAATGTGCTACATCCCTACCAATACTTTGTCACTGCACTATCTATAATATTACTGCATTATTAATAGTTACCTTAATAATACTGGCTGAAAACCTATTTGCACACTTGGCACATTTGTAATAATGCATGTGCTTGTATATATTTTATTTTATTATCTGGCTGAACCTACTGTCGCACAATCATTTCCACCATGATTCAATATGCTATTTTTTTTAATATCTTTATACATCACTGGTTTTTGGTTACATGTTTCATATTTATGTGTTCTGTTTCAAAGAAAGGAAAAGAAAAAATGAAAACCTGGATCTTAGACGTGCCTAGAGATTTCATGTAGGAGGTTTGGAATTTAGGAGAAAAACACAACAGAACACATTCAGTACTTCTAAGTTCCAGATGTCCTAAACAAAAACAGACACACACACGTACAGGGGTCTAACTCTACTGTGACACGTGGCTCACAGCAATTCTCCCTTTTTAACTTTGTGAACTCTGGGAAAATAAGTAAAACCTCATCGTAATGTCAATCTGATAACAGAGAGCGAGTAGAATGCGAATGTCGAGATGAGATCGGGTCTCGAGGAGTCGTGAGGCGATAATAAGAAATATGCCTTCTTTTCTGTCAGTTCTTTGTTTATTGCCTTCGGCCTCCTTCCTAAACCTTTCTGTCAACCCAACGCGCACACACAATCTGACACACACATACACACACGCAGTATGTCAGTATGCATCTCTTTCATCATTCATTCTCCTCAGTGCGGGAAGCTCCTGGCTGATTAGCTAAATATGCCTGCATTATAAATCATGCTGTGATAGTGAGGTCTTCTCCTCTCCATCTTTCCATCATTAGCCCTCCAGGAGATTTCTATAACCACACACATACACACACTTATACACTCACACATCATTTTAATCAAATGGAGATGCTAATCTACATGTTGTGTCTGATGACCCTTCACAATCCTTTGTTTAAATTGATGCATTTGCTTTATTTTCTCATTTTGCAAATATTGTGAGGCAAACATCTTCCATGCCCTCAAATCCTGTACTGCTATTTTGAAATTTAAATAGCACTCCATAAGGAATCCTCAGAACAGTTGATAAAGCCTTGTAAGGATAATAATAATGACACGATGCCAAAACCACTACTATAAGCTTGTCAACCGTTTGCTTATTGCTGTGCGATTTGAGTCAATTAGTGTATAACATTCAGGTTTAATCAAAAATTAAATATCATAGTCTAATATCATAGTTGAATGCACTTGGCCCTCCAAGACTTTAAGAATTATAATCTAAGAGCAGCCTTCAATAATTTACTAAATGACTATGGATAAGTAGGCTTTTATAATGATTTGGGACAAGGGTATGGAGACACAGAGTCTCTGTAGACTCTATGGTGATGGAAGTGTTTTATGAAATAGGGAACCTCTGTAGGTTAAAAGGAGATAGGAAGCTGGAAATGGACAGTGTGTCTCTGTAGACCGGCAGGGTATTATGAGCTTTAAAGGGGATTGTCAGCTGGAAAGAGATAGGAAACTTTGTCTATTATCAGGGGATTCGGGTTGGAAGCAGATAGGGAACCTCCGGAGACTAGCAGGAGATTGCGGCTTAAAAACAAAAAGGAGTCGTCTGTGGGCTGAAGGAGTTCAGGACCTGGAAGACATTAAGGACATTGTGTAGATTAAAAGGAAATAGGAAGCTGGAATGGGTGAAGAAACTTTGTTTACCTGAAAAAGGTATGTTGAAATAGGATCAGGAGCCTTTATGGACTGAAAAAGGTTAATGAACGATGCTAAAGGAGGTCCCCTCTGTAGGCTACAATATTAAATGGAGGTGGCAGTTTTCACTAAGTTCCTCTAGACTGAAATGTTATATGCATATGATATACAGTAGACTTGCAGGGAATAGGAAAATCCATTAAGTTATTAACCTCTGTAGACTGAACGGGCATGGGGATCTGAAAGGGCATCCGTAGTTATAAGAATAGGCAGCATAAAGGGGATAGTTAGGGCATTTTAACATTAGGCATGATTGATTTGTACTGTGTGCAGGAACAAATATACCCTCCCCCCCACTCCCATTCACATTATGTTTGCTCAGGCACACTAATGTATTTACACTGACAAAGCAGATGGTAGTATACTGTATATACTTGGTTTGTTGTTAGCCATCAGGCTATGTCTTAAATATTGATATTTTGGGGAAAAAATGTCAAGAGTAATGCTCTTGGGTCTTTTCCTACTTTATCAGCAATGGCTGTGTAGGTCAGAGGATGAGATTGAATTAAGACAGAACGACTGAGACAGACAGCACTGATGACGTCTCGTCTAAACAGTGATCTACTTCCATTCTCAGGCACAATTGGTTTCATATCTCAAATCTTCTTGAGACTCGGGCATGGTTCCAGAGTGTCGATTGAATGATTGTGTTCTTCCTGATCAAAATCAACCAGACTTTGAAGTCAAGTGTTCTCGGAAGCGATCCCGGGGCCATAATGTAAAACTGCAGGTACTACTGAGTATGTATTTGGTGAATGAGGCATATGCACAGGCTGCAATTATGGTGTTTTTTTCCTCCTCGTCCGTTTCTAAACCATGGTGACGTTTCGCCAACTTTGCATATATTGTAGAGCTAGCCTCAAGCATATTTCGCCTTCGTCCATCTTGGCTAGTGTGTAGCGTAAGAACCTCCCTTTAAGTATGTGCGATGTTTCAGATGGTATGGCAAGTGTAAACACTTGAATCGGATATAGGTCATAGTTAAAAGAACGTGTAAACAGACGGTCAAAAAAAATCAGATATAGGCAACAAATCAGAATTGGGCATCAAGACCTGCAGTGTAAACGAGGCAATTGAGTCTTGATTGAAGGTGTTAGGAGCTCAGGTTATCAACCATTTGTAGACAGCAAGGGGATAATGGTATAGTGGGACACTTGTTAGGTGCAGAAAAAGACAAAGCTTTTTTTTTTTTTTTTTACTGAAAACAGAGAAATCAGGAGAGCAAATATTCCTCTGTAGACTGGAATTGAGGTAAAGGGTTGTGAAAGTTTTGTGAACCTTTTGAGACTGGGTGTTTTTCGATGAGTGGAAAATGGATACAAGGATAAAGGATAATCAGTCTCTATAGAATAGAACTGATGACTGGTGATAACAGGGACCTGGAAAGAGATGTGAAGGAGGTAAGCAGCTAATGACAGTCACCTTTGTTGACTCCTAGTAGTAAAGGCAATAAAAAAGATAGGTTGGTATATACAAATAGAAGAGGATCAGAAATTGGGTGGAGATAGCAAGACTATATATCTGTCTATCCAATGACAGAAACATCAAAGCACTTTTTGTAAGTCTCTCTGGATAAGAGCATCTGCCAAATGCCTAAATGTAAATGTAATATTGAGCCTTTATAGACTAGAATGAGATGGGAAGTTAGTGATAATGACTATTTGTAGAATGCTAAGTGACAAGGAGGTCAAAAAAGATTGGTGGGCTCAGTGGATAGTAAAATACTTCTAGACTGGATGGTGATATGAATTTGGAAAAAGACAAGGAGTTTGAAAAAGACATATCTCCTGTAAAATGGAAGGAAAATGTTAGATTGATGATAGACTGTTCGTGTCTACTGAGTCCACATGCTCCCCCCACCCCCCATCCCTTGTCACCTAGCATTCTACCATCATTATCATGTTCTAGGCTTTATTGGCTCATTATCTTCTCCCAGGGTGCCACAGTGGCTTAGTGGTTAGCACTGTTTCTTTGCACTTCTAGGGAGTGGCAACACCAGGGACAGCCTCGAATATGAAAGTGGTGATGTTGAAATGTAAATGAAAAATGCTAATGGAGGCAGGATAAAGGCTTAGTGGTCAGCATTGTTGCCTCACATCTTTGCAGTTGGGAATTGGAATTTTGCCTTCTGTGTGTGGAATTTGCAAGCTTTCTCCATGCTTTGTGTGTCTCCCCCAATCCTCCAATTTCTTCTCACAGTCCAAAGATATGCATTATAGCTGGTCATAGTGCATGAATGGGTGTGTGAGCTTGTTTAAGGGTTGAAACCTCACCCAGAGCTTACCTTGCCTTGTACACCAAGTTCCTTGGGATAGGGCCCAGGCCTGCCAAAACCATACCCAGGAAACGATGTAAAGATAATAGACAGACCTACTTCCAGGTCTCTGTAACCTTCCAGCTATAGTGAGCTAATTATAATAATCATCTGGTGGAAAAGGCAGGCTTTGTAGACCTGGAAGCAAATGAGGAGATTCTGTAGACTGAAGGGGAGTACCAAGCTTCTGTAAACTGAAAGTGGATAACAAGTCTCAGTAAATCAGAATGTGACCATGTAGAAAAGAATGGGAAACAAAATGATGATAATGAGCCTCTGTAGACTGGGTGGAAGAGGATTTCAAGCCAGTGTCGACTGAAGGGGACTAAGGAGCCCAGAGGGGATAAGACCTCCTTTAGGTTCAAAAGAGAGCGCTAGAAATTAACAGGGAATCCATAAACTGGTAGGGAATGTGGAGATTTAAGGAGCTTTGTTTGTTTACTTGTTTCGTTTTGTTTTTTAATATTTTGAATCCTTCCAATCTTATCCACATTGATATAATTAAGTTAGATCCAAAAAATCGTAGCAAGATGGGAGTTTACGAATAAGGACTTCATCAGGGATCATGATTACAATAGATGGCATATTTATGACAGACATTTTGCTAATAAATTACATTTTAGCTTTATATAATTTTACAAGCAGCCAACATATTTACAATAAATCTACAGTAAACTGTTTTTCCCAAACACAACGATGTTTTATTCTTTCCTTTCATTTTTCTGACATCAAGCTTATTCTCTTTAAGAATAAAAGCAGACCAGAACTGATTTATAAGAGAAAGAGTGATGGAGAGACCAAAAGAGGAAGCCATAAAAACAAGTACAGTACAGTGCAATAAAATGATCTGCGGCGGGATTGAGAAGTAAAGTCGAAACAGTGAAAATAGAAAGGATCGTACAGGAAAGAAGGTGGCAGACAGACAACGTGCAGAAATAAGGCAGGGGTGAAAGATATAGATATCATAAAGAGACGGATAGATGGAAAGGGAAGGTAGTGAGGAAGCCTTTGTATGCAGCGCCAGGCCTACCAGCTGCTCTTTTGGCCTCGCTCAGAAACCCGATCTGTTTGTGCTGCTTTCTATCTGCTTTCTTTATTCTCTTAATCTCTTGCTTGCTCATCAGCTATGAGGCATAATGCTTTTACGTGGAGGCTTTGGAATGGCGTGATACACACCACATGGTCGAGCTAAATAATGACGACAATACAGTGGATATTGATACCGAGATTTATAAAAAATAAATAAATAAATAAAAAAAAAGAAACATTAGCGTATTCATTTGCATCTGTGATTCAAGGTCAGGTCTCATGACTTCATATGAAAATGAAGAAAGCTACGTTTTTAAGCTATTCAATGAAAATTAACGTCGTCTAATCGACTTGTTTGTCTGATTTTAAAGAAATAATGATGTAATATGAGAGGAAGGAATGATATATAAAGTAGCACCAGAAGGCAAAGGAGCAGAGAAAGATGGACATATGGAGAGAATGATGGATGATCGAGGCAAAGGAGCAGAAACCGAGCTTCGCTATGTAGCACATGAAAGTAGGCCAGGTTAGGAGCGTGTCCTCTGATGATAGTGTGCGGATGTGTATCCGTGTGGGTGTGTGATTCGGGATCCAGGTCTGAGCGGGGTCTGTGAGGCCATATGGCAAATCATTCAGTCTGGGAGCAGAAGCGAGGTCATTCCCTTGGTCATCTGGAGCGGCGATCGTAGGAGAGAGGCTGTACGGTACTAACACAACCCTTGCATGTCGGGGACCGTCTGTTGAAAGTAGTTAAACACAAACACACACACACACACACACACACACACACACACACACACTACATGCAGTAAACTATATATAAAATATATCTGTATACTGTATATAAGTACTTGCTTTCGAGGCATTTCTGCTTATTATTTATGAGCTCTGCAGAAAGAAAGAAAAAGCTAGAAAAAGAGAACGAGAATAAATTAAATAACCAGGAAAAGAGTAAAACAATGTTCTAATTTTTCTATTATTCTTCATTTGAAAACTATGCCCTCCAAACTTCAGGAATATAACCATATCCTTATTTTTTATTGCAATAAAAGAACTCTAGATTTAACTGAATTATACTGAGAAACAGAGGTAGAGAGTGAGAGAAAGGAAAAAAAGAAAGACTGGAGGTTGCAAACAGATAGACCGCATTGCTCTTATATCTGCTAGGCTATTGTCTGTGGGGTGAAAGGTCATCAGGAGGAAGGTTAGCATGCAGTCTGTGTGTGCGTGCATGTGTGTGTGCGTATGTTAGGGGTCCTGTGAGGCATGCATGAGGGTCAGTATTTCACTCAGGAAAACAAACATCACAGACAAGAAGAGCATCTCTTCCCTCCAAGACGAGTGGGACGGCGGGTCAGCTGTGGCCACGTATTTGGACATACACACACTTGCTCAGTCACTGAACCTTTCTCGGTAACCAAAGCGGTTATCTTTTCCTATCTTGGCAAAACACACTTGATCTCGCTCTTTTTTTGTTTGCCAAGCACCTCACACAGAGATGCACATGTTTTATATTCTCACACCTATTTTTTTGTACCAGGACAAACACTACAGAGCTTGTTTTCACACTTTCCATATCACTTTTGAAAGGAAAATGGAACGAAATATAGACGGAATCTTATTTTCTTTATAGAACACAATGAAAAGGTGTTGAGACAGACTGTCTCAAAAAAAAAAAAAAGACGTCAGATATGTATTCCTTGGAAAATCTAGAGCTGCAAGGCTGAAATTATTCAATTTAATTCAATTTTATTAATATAGTGCCTTTAAAAATGGTCATTGTCGCAAAGAAACCTAAAAAAAAATAGGGAAATAAGTTTAAGGAAATATGTGAAATAAGGAAAATCAATGATCAGATTGTCCCTGATGAGCAATAGAGAGAAACCTTGAGAGGAACCAGACTCAACAGGGAACCCATCCTCATCTGGGTGATAACGGATAGCAGAGATTGATCTG
>JAOTRS010000001.1:23833121-23845583 GCA_028565755.1 Dinotopterus cunningtoni | reverse complement strand
ACACCTTCAGGTTTATTTTACTACATCACCTGCCTCTATCACTTCAGCCATTGTGTTTGTTAGTGGGAATACATCATGTGATGTATTCGGCATGTCTTGTGAGCTTCCTTATCTATAACTTCATATGTTGTTTATCAACTTTGCACATTCCACCATTTTTATTACTGCCTGTTATTGATTTAACATTATCCCAATCATTATTTTAATCTATGCCCCCATCAGTTTACTGTTATTGCTGTACCTCTTTGGGATAGCCACCAATCCATAATTTCTCCCTTATTGCTAGTTGTATTCGTCAATCGTCCCCTTGTGACTTTGCCATTTTCTCATTTCAGCACAATCTACCACAATACAGCTTCGAAGTGATTCTACAAATAGTTAGAAATGTACTTTGAACAATAACACCATTTTCCCTAAAGAAGTGGGGGCATAGTTAGCAATGTCCCCTCATGCCAAATCTCACCTCCAGTCTGAGCGATGGATTTTACATGTCAGTGAGATTCCATCCTTGGTGAGTTTCCTTCAGGTTCTCCGGTTTCTCTCTCTTAGTCAAAAACATGTGGTGAGATGTATGAATGAGTTTGTGTTTATTGGTTGATTGGGTGGCACCCCATTCAGGGTGTACCACATCTTGCGCATTATGTTCCCTTGAATTGGCTCCAATCCCCTTGTGATCCTACACAGGATAAGTGGTTTAGACAGTGGATGAGACGTATGGACGTATGGAAGGATGGACGGGGTGCTTTGATGACACTGGTGGAGAGCGCGGTCCGACTCGTCGCTCCAAATCATTTGAAATTTGAGCTCCAAAATCCATTAGCAGTTAGTTACTTTAGAAATTGATCATGTTTTCACTTTCTCAACTGTAGCATCTTTGCAATGTCACTCGAGGACTCGCGCAAACTGGGTTAAACCCCTGCGACGCGCTGAAATCGATGAATTCTATTCAAAACCTTTCAGCATTGATTCTGGATCTGGTGCGAGAAAGAGAAACGAGATTCAATGAGAGATTCAGGAGTCGGCTGTATTGATCCGGAACGGATCCCGTGTGTGGGATGGAGACAAGCTGAAGCTGTGTCCAGGTGGTCCGCATTATCCCGGCTCCAAGCAGGAAGAAGCTTGAGAGACGTTGGCGATTGGGGATGTGGGTTGGATTAGCTCACATCGCGAGCTGATTTTGTGCCGTTTCCTGAAATAGCCTTCACAGCGTTCATCAATCTCAGGCTCTGATGTGTCCGAGACACAGAGCTTTCTCTTTTTTACTCCCATTACATTCAGTAGTTGCTCCTGGATGCCTATTTAAGCTTTTCAGTTTTTTAATATCAACACTATTTATCTTAATCCACGTTGTATACCTTATTTCCATTTCAATCTAAATTGACTTGAAGTGTGTAACCATGCTCAGGACAACTCCTTACACGGAAGACAATAGCATGCTGCTAAGATCGCCATTATATTTCCCATTCATAACAGAAAATGTTTTGATTTTATTTCATTTCAAGAGAACAGATAGCTCAGTGGACGATTGTCTGTCCTAGTGGTGGGTAAACCTTATTATAAAAGTGTTTCAGTCCTAAAATCAGATTTTGCGACTGTCGTACGCACACACACATGCACACACACACACACACACACACACACGCACACACACGACACATCGTGGTAATTGAATTGTGTGTTAATGCACCAGGAGTTACACTTAAGACATTGTTTTTTTCCTTGGGATATTGTAGCTTTTTTTGTTGCTTAGCAACCAGTGAAATTATTTATTTACTGCCATTGAGCACACACTCAAGTGGCTTATCGCATTTATACAGTAAAATAGTGATAAAAAATATAACCAAATACAGCATACTGTACATAAATATTTTTTTAAAATTCTTTAAAAAACAACTGAGCATGTAAATACAAATTCTCAGTGTACTGTAATGACATTGTCCGTGTTTGGATCTGCATCTGTTTACTGCTCCAGATGTTTATTACTCAATTTACAGCTAGACATTCGGATTTAAACATGAGTTTAAACTGCTGATTTAAACAAGCAGTTCCTTTTTCATTTAATTTTTAGTCAGTCTCATCTAGAAATTGGCGCAGAACTGTGTATTTGTTTTAAAAAATTAAAGATTGATAACCAAATTGACCAACAAGGACACAGCATCTCCCAGCAGCATCGCAGATCACATGACCTGTAAATATCCACACCTGCTTTGTGTTCTCGGCCCTATTTAAGTTCCTTAAGTTAGCTTTTGCAATTAGATATTCAGATGGGTCTCCAGTGTATATGAGTGGAGAAAAAAAAACAATCCCTTCTTTTTTGTCCTTTTTTTCTTTCTTTCTTATTTTTTGTGTTTATAAACAAACCAATTAGATTTCACCCCTATTGTGACCTCATTTAGGAAAAGCCCTCCCCTGACTTGTTGCTCAGCTCTGCTGCTCTCTGGAGGGGCGAGCTCAGCAGTGGTTCATTTCCATAGTCACATTTTAAATCTAAGAAATAGTAAAATATGGGACCTTTAAACTCACATGACCCTGACCAGGCAGTTACTAGTAAGAATGTTATAAATTGCACAATGCCACATGTCACACATGCGCGGTGATCAGTGTTTGTACTTTTAGCGAAATCGATATCCTAGCACTGCCCCTGGCTCATGCTGGTCCCCGGTCCTAATGCGGAAATTTAATCTGATAGAAAATGCTTCCAGTTTCTACGGAATATTGATTAAACAGGTCACACTACAGAAGACAGCTGTGTGTTTTAATTCATAAAAGAATGAGAAATAAAAAACTGACACGTTGTGTTAAAAAGCCAAGGCTGAGAGATTGACTGGAATTAGAGCGATGTGGGGTGCAGCCGCTTGAATGAGATGAACTGAAAAGGTATTTAGCAACAAGAACAAGGACGTTTCTTTTGGTTTTTCTGTTTTTAAGCTGCTCTCTGGAGTGCACACAAACACACACACACAAACTGAAAGGTCAGTACTAAAAAGCAGACGCTCCAGCAACACGGCCATTTTTCAATTCTCTTCTAAGATACATTATGGGAAAAACTGCATTAATGCTCGCTAGAGAAAAGCGCAGGCTAATTTCCTCGCTAAACCTACAGCCTCTTTATTAAATCAGCAGCAATTTGTAAATTATTTGGGAGGGAGTTGGTGTAAGGAGCTGGTATGGGAGTGTGTGTGTACTACCGTATCCATTGCATATAAAGGACAGCGAGTCCCGAGCCTTCCTGCTGAGCCGTGCTCCTTTGGAGCTACGCCTACAGAAGAGCTATAATCATTACATTTACAGTAATAATCATTAGAAATGAAAAGCGACCGAAGCGTTGGGTCTAATGAGCCCTGATTTTCCACAGCCCCTCTCTGACCAATAACACACATGCTGGAACTTATTAAGCTGCTTAACGTCCATCTAGCACAATTATGGGAATCGGAGGGCACAGGAGAAGCGAGGCGAAATTGGATTAGCCCGAGATGGAGAGGACGAGAAACTCAGTGAGTCCTGGACCAGATTCGACTGGATGACAGGAAGACAAAGATGACAGGAAGTCTTTGGGGTCCGGTAAATTGGACAGCCATATTGGAGGAGGTTTAAGAGCACTTTTGGCAGCTACTCCAGAGAGAGCAAGAGCGAGCTCGTGCTTTAGACAGAACTCGGCGCAGATCGGATCGAGACCAGCCCTGACGCGGAAAAGCACTCGATCCAGAAGCTGCAGGATCCTTAATCAAAGCAGCTGCACTGGATTTATTAAAATCTAATGAGCTGTAACGACTCTTAACGAGCAGATGATCAGTCCGTTCATAAAAACGCTGCAACCCGACCGTTTCAGAAATTGAAAAAAATCCTAGGGGTTTCGTCAAGACGTTGCGGCAAGAAGTGTGGGTCCTGCGATGAAGTAGCGTTAAGGCTGTCATGAAGTTCCAATACAAGTCTTTACAAGAGAATCTCATAACACCACCAGCGACAAAAAACATGTGAATTACTTGATGCAACATCACTAAGTGAGACATTTTGAGAGCTGTGACAGTTAAAGTATGGTCACTCACTCACTCATCATCTATAATGGTTTTATCCTGTATACAGGGTCACGGGGACCTGGAGCCAATCCCACGAAGCTTAGGGCATGAGATGGGGTACACCCTAGACAGGGTATGAAGATTACCACTACAGTAAGAAATGTAAATAAATTTATATATGAACATATTCAGGCTAATAGCAGAATTTCCACTTGAGTAAAATATGTAATTTGGACAAAAATAAATAGTAAAAAATCGGTATGTTTATGTTAAACTCATTAAATATAATTAGATACATTTACAATATTTTAGTATATTTTAATAAAATTGGCATAATATTAAAATGTAAAGGCTACACAAAGACAGACTTTTATTATTGCGAATAAAGATCAAAAACTTATACTACAAAATAATTACACTTACACTAAAATAATTATAATAATCATGATAAAATCAAAATTTCAAGACAAATTATTGAACTAGTTGATTGTGTTTTTAGGCTCAGAGAACTACATACAGTCGGAACAACTAATTATCTTTTATTCAGATCATTTATCTTGTCTGTGCTTCACTAAAAAACTTCAAATGTAAAGTTTTAGTTTTGAATTAATACCAACTAGGGAAAGTGAACTGCTTTCTCTGAGACATGTAATGAGGGGCGTTCAAGTCAATCCAGGACTTTTGATTGTACAGAATAACAGGACACAGTTCTAAGAGGAAACAATCCCTTTATTTCTCTATATAATCCTCTGCTACACTAATGCACTTATCCCAGCATTTCACTAGTGCTTGAAAGTCGATTTTCAAAGATCAGGCATTCCATTTGTTCACGGGAGTGACTGTAGAGGGCTGGAGATGGTCATTCACGGACGTACGGCCTTCTTTAAAACGTCTGCACCATTAAAATGTTTTACTGAGGCTTAGAGTCTCATCACCGTACTGTGCTTGAAGTCTTCTGTAAATGTAGATTTTTTTAGTATTAGTTATTATACTTTATGGTCTAGTAAAACATTTTTTTTTACTTGCTGTAACTTTACAACTCTCATAAACCCAGCAATTAGTTGTTTGCTTCTGAATTCATTATGAAAACCTAAAAGTCTTAACACTTTTAAAAAGCCAGGTGGTTAAAGCAACAAAAATAGATTGTATTTTTAGCGCCGTGTTGTGCATGTGGTTGTTATGACAATAAAAAACTCAACTGCTTTTACAATACTCGGTCTTTCTAAAATGCCATTCTGATCCCATATAAAGTCCTTATAATAAAAAAGCTTGTGTATGCAGTACTGTGTAAAAGTATGGACCCCCCCTTCATTTTTTTATGATAAATTACATTAAATTATGTAGATTTACACAATTTCCACAAACCATTGCAGCTTTGCACACACACTGTGGACTTTCTTTTTTTTACCCTCAAACAACCTGCGGACTTTTCCATACACTTGCGTCATTTGCACACTACATGCCTATGCATGTATAAGGCATGTATAATGCCTATTCTTTTTATACCTATATTTTAAGTTAGATGATTTTTTTGTTTAAATGGTTCATAATGTAGGTCACTGTGTGGCTTAAAAAACAAAAACTATTCCACTAAAACTGCTCAGGTAGTGAAAACGAGAGACAAAAAAAAAGACCAGGAAGCCTGATGAACTATTCCTCAAGACTATATTCAAAAAACATAAAAAAAGTCTGTTTCTCCCGAAGCAAAACAGAAGAGAATGAATGCGGCTCAAATGAAACATTCTGCTTAACAGTGACAAATCAATGATTAAATTAATTTGTGAATGAGCTGTTACCAAAGGAGTTAAACTGTATTAGAATGAGTGCATTAATGTATTTAAACTCTGCTGTGCTTTGTGGCTGCACTCTTGTCAGAGCTGCTGTTATAGAAAATTAATCAACACCTTCTGTCCAATTGGAATCAGTGGTTTATCACAATAACCACAAACAGTATTGACAAAAAGGCAAGAGGTTTGGGACAAATGTCAGGAGGTGACATTATAAAAGGCGTATTAGTAGATAAGCTCGAGTAGGTTGAGATTTGTGCGTGTGTGTGGGTGTGTGTGTGTGTGTGTGTGTATATTTGTGTGTGTGTGTGTGTGTGTGAGAGAGAGGCAGGCCCTAACAGGCATATGAATGAGTCAGGACTTGCTCCCTTTTACTAATGAAGGTTTCATCAGCTGGAGCCAGCTGGATGCTAACAAACTTTTAGCGAGGAAACAGAGAAGAGGAAATGAGCAGAAGATGGGAAACAAATGTGAGAGTCATCGTGCATGAAATTAAAAAAGATACCTCAAAATAGTCCTGCTAGCAACCACGGTCTGCGGTCTTGAACATCTTCACACATACACACAGACGCACACACACGCACGTTGACCTTCTGTTCCCCTCTTACACACTACCTACAACGTTCATTTATTTATACGCAATGATAAAACACTAGTGCCCCCCAGTACCCCCCCACCTCACCACACACATCATTTTCCCATAATGCAGCACTCGCAGGAAGATGAGCTTTAGCTCTGGTGCTGAAACATCACCCCGCAGCATTTCTCCCCATCTTCCATCCTTCTTCTTCCCTGAGCAGGTTTGCTGTCTCCGATGGCCCGAGGGGACGTCTCGGCTGTCTTGCTGCTGCTGATGGTCTGTGTGAATGTGAACCCGAGAGAAAAATGCAAAGGGACAGAGAGAGAGAAAGAGAGTGAGGAAATGACAAGGACTAAATGCAATTTTTAGCGCACTTTCACTTTCAGGCACACGAGTTTATGCTCGTGCTAACGGCCATCTTTGTTCTCTCAGTTTGTCCTCGAGAATCGATCCATCTTTCTAAACGATTCAGTGTCTCCATCACTTGCTGCTTGGGAAGGATGAGTAACCTTTACATAGTGTCCTCTCTCTATCTCTCTCTCTCTCTCTCTCTCTCTCTCTCTCTCTCTCGAAAACCTTTGCTCTCCTTCTTATGTTTTTACAAAGCACCATGCCTGTTACAAAATACTGACACTAGAGACTCCCTCCTATGTTTTTTAATTAACATATCTTACATTCCAATGACTATAATTTATTTATTTTTTTAATAGAAAATGGATGCACACCTTTTGATCAATCAGATTAAGGAATTCAACTGACCTGTAGTATGAAATAACATCATCATTATGATTATCAGGTATGATTAGATAAAATTACATTTTAAAAATGAATAAAATGAATCCCGCTTAACCACACCCACTTATGGCTACAGTACAGTATGTTAGCCGCATTGCTAAGCTAGGGGTAAAATATGTTTATCTTGCACAATCATGACATCTCTAGAGATTATTGACATGACACTGACTTCATTAAAATGAGAGGGTTGTGGCAGGAGGGGCATCCGGTGTAAAACCTGTGTGTAAAAGTTGTGTGTGGATCGGATGGTCGGCTGTGGCGACCCTTCGACGGTACCAGCCGAAAGACCACCAACAACAGCTCTTTTAATTCAATTTATTCATCTTCTATACTGCTTATCCTGTACAGTGTTGTGGGGAAGCCAATCCCAAGAGACTTTAGGCACAAGGCAGGTACACACTGGACAGGGTGCCAATCCAGCGTAGTGCACACACACACTCCGGGCAATTTGTGAACGCCAATCAGCTAATCTGCATGTTTTTGGACCATGGGAAGAAACCGGAGCACCGGATGGAAACCCACCAAGCACAGGGAGAACATGCAAACTACAAACACACAGACCGCGAGGTGAGAATCGAACTCTCGACCGTGAAGGTGCAGGGCGACAGTGCTGACCACTGTGTGACTTTTTAATATATATATATTTTTATTACAATTTAAATCTCTTCTTTATTTAAAAGAGACTTTTTTTTTCTTTTAAGATGACACTCTTTTAAAGCTGACTGTTGGTAATTAATGCTCACACTTTTTTTTAAAGCTGACTTTTTTTTCAAAACCAACTCTTTTTATTTAAGCTGACTTTTTTATTTAGAGATGACTTATTTTCATTAAGAAATGAAAATAATTTTTTATTTTTATTTAAAGCTAACACTTTTATTAAATGTTCACTCTTTTTTCTTTAAGATGACTAATTTGGATTTAAAACAGACTATTTTTAATATAAAAATGACTGTGTTATGTAAGTTTATTCTTTCTTTTTTTATTTAAAGCTGACTCTTTTCTTTTTATTCAAAGCTGCCTCCTTTTATTTAAAGTTAAAATAACTGGTTTAAATGCCCAAAATTAAGTTAGGAATTAAAATAAACCTGCAAATTAGAAACACCATGTTAATTAATTCAAGTAAGAGACACAGCTTTTCAGGCTTTAGCTATATTGTGGTGTTTCATTTCTGCATATAAACACTGAGCCTGAAAACTGAATATGGTTTGAGGAAGTTTTTTTTTTTTTTTTTTCAATAATAGAAAAGCTGGCTATTATTTATTCAAAACTAAAAGCTAAATATGCTGGTCATGTGACTTAATCAACCTTACGCTCATAACTCTCATTTCCCCAAAGCACAGATTTTAACCAAAAGTGCTTTTAAACTAATAGGAGAAATGCAGCTGCTTTTAACAAAGCACATGACCTTAATTACCATGGATACACTTTTTAAAGAAAAGGGAGCATTTCATATCTTCAAGGTTCAAATAAAATAAAAGCACAACCATTGTAACAGTAAAACTGCTTCTTGATATCTAATTATGTAATTTAAATGAGTTTTTTAAAAAGTACTTCACATTCCCCGGATCCTCTAACTAAAGGTGTAAAAGTTAGTGGTAGCCTTGAGGTTTGCACCCTAGTGATAACCATTTGTAGATGGTGTTTCAGCCCTCGGATCTAAATCAAACCATATTAAAGAAAGAGGTGGGTGAAATCTAATAAATTGAGCACAGTTAGTGGGCATATTGCAGGCAATTTCTAAAGAGTAACCGCAAAGTGGGGAGTCTCGCCAAGTTCAGATTGCAAAGAGATTTCCAGAGGAGTCAAATTAAATCTTGTCGCAGAAATATATAATTACATCCAGAAGTACTGTATTTGAACATTTTTTTTTTTTTTTTTTTTGTAATTTTACCTTTGTTTAGCATCCATAATGGAATTGAAATAAAGCAAATAAGATGTGACTGAAGTGTAGACTTGCATCTTTAATTCAAAGGGGTGTTAAAAAAAATAACTTGCATTTTAACTGTTTAAGAATTACAAAGCATTATGACGTAGTAGCTCCATCTGCACACGTTCAGAAGTAATTGGCAAACTGATAAGCAATTTCATGGCCAGGTGCAGCCTGTTTTCTCATTATTTTATGATAAAATAAAGAATATAAACACTTGGAATTGATTCCAACAGTTGATTTTGTATTCAGTAGCACAGCAGCCAAAGAAGTAGTCCAGCCTTAGCTTAAAAAAATAAAAGAAATGTACTGTTCTAGAAATATAACAGAAACTTCAGGAGTGTCCAAATAAACAAACTGGTGCATTCTTAAAAAGACGGAATGCACTGGCAAGCTCAGCGACACCAAAATACCTGGAAGATCATGAAAGACAGTTAAAGTGGATGATCACAGTATTATTCGCTCAGTGAAGAAAAACTCCTTCGCAACATCTAGCCGGGCCAAGAGCACTCTGGAGGAGGTAGGAGTATCGCTGTCAAAGTCTACACTCAAGAGATGTCTTCATGAATGTAAATACAGTGAGTTTACCTCAACATGCACACCACTGGGAACTGGGAAAACTTCTTACAAAGACTGTTCAGTTCTGATGTGAAAAACGACCATGCGCCAGAATGACTGGAAGAAAAAAGTATGGAGGAGGAAAGGAAGGGCTCATGTTGTACAGCACAGGTTCCCAACCATGACTCTGGAGGACCCCCAGTCCCTGCACAATTTTAGTAGTTTCCCTGTTCCCCAACGCATCTGAGCTAATTAGCAGCTTTTTCTGAATCAAAGTAGATACAATGCTGGTCCCAAGCCCGGATAAAATGGGAAGGTTGCATCCGGTGTAAAACCTGTGCCAAGTTGTTGTGTGGATCGGATGGTTCGCTGTGGTGACCCTTCAATGGGACCAGCTGAAAGACCAACAAATTAGTAGAGAAGGGACATGAGGTCTTCCAGGACCAGGTTTAGGAACCCATGAAAGCAGATCACATATGATTTCAAACACGATAGACTCAGTGTTATGCTATGAGCACATATGGCTGCCAATCAAACTGGGTCACTGGTGTTTATTGATTATGTGACTGCTGATAAAAGTAGCAGGATGAATTCTGACAAATCTCGAGACCTTCTTTCTGCTCAGATTCAGTCAAATTCCGCAAAAACTGATATGACAGCGCATCACAGGACAGATGGATAACGATCTGGAACATACTGTGAAATCAACCCGAGAGCTTCATTCAACAAAGAGATGGAATATTCTCATCCCAGAAAGACCCACTAACTGAGGTCAGATGCAGTAAAGAAAAGGCAAAGCAGCTTGAGGGAGGAAACTAAGCATTTGGTAATGCCTTCAGACTTCAGGCATTTGATTTCATTACAGTAACTGCAATGTTTTTGTATCTACTGTAGATATTAAAGATACTCCTAAAGTTTATGATTAGGTTAGGCTATCCAGTTACAGAACTCGTGAGCCTGTAAAAAAAAATTGAAGAACTGTGCAAGGAGGCTAGGGTATGGTATCTGCTGGATTTTGTTAGCATCAGCACCTACAGTAAACTAGCCATATTAACTGAATCAGTCACTACAGAGAGCTATAGGGAGAAACTTACTAAATGCAGCTTTATTTCACAATAGGTGCAAGGTTAACTAGCGTGTCGTTCATAACCAGATTAAGTAAGAATTTTGGTAACGTACACCAACAAACAAAATTTAACACTTATGCAATACCAACAGAAACCCCTCTATCTCTGGATTCAGTCTAGCAAGTTCTTTTGAGCGCCTGTCTTGAACTTGATATAATTGTCCCGTAAAACCCATCCTTCTTCTTAGAGTCAAATTTATAATTTAATGATCCTAATGAACAAATTAATCTACAAAGTTGTGATGTCATGTAATGACTTCTAGCTATGCTTTAGCTACATTTCCCTGAACAGAGAGTTGCTGAAACTGCACTCCCCAATTCACAAATGGGCAAATGAAATAAAAGCTGTGAAAGCCCTGTAAAGCAAACCTATGCTATCCCACACTCCTATGTCTATTGTGTTAATAAATCAGTTTGCACAATCTTTGCACTTTTTTGTGTGTGTTTTTACACCTGCACATCCTTAAACAAATATTTTCTGGATGTTTAAGACTCCAAAGGCAGCACGAATACTGCTCATCGGACTCAGTATTCAAGGCTTGCGAGGAACGGTTTGCTCAAAGAAAAGAGAAAATCTCTATGGACTCAGGAGTTTGACACCTCTCAGCAAGTCCTGTGTAAATGAACGAGCTAAAAAGAAGGCAAACAGAGCGGCGCAGAGACGGAAGATGAGATGGATGAAAGGGAAGGCGAGAAGAGAAAAGGAGAATGCTGGAAGAAAGAAGCCTGGCGAAAGTAAAAGGGCCTCTCCTGGCTGTTTCTCAAAGACGGCAGCAGAGACAGAGTAGCGGTCATGATGGGGTCTCGGGGGAGCGAAGAGGATGAGAGGAGAGGACAAATGGAGAGGAGAGGAGTCATCGATTGGTGTCTGAGATGAGCTACATGCTGCTCCGCAGGAACTTGATCGATCTGTCATATGTTTTAAATCTGATGTGGCGGCGAGGACGGAGGGCAGAGGACTGAATGATTACACGCAGCACCTCATGCTACACTCACACACACAATCGCACACACAAGCACATATGATGAGGGCATGGCAGTTGTCTGGAGTGAAGTATCACATGAGATCAAAAGTGCAGGAAGGCATTTTGTTCCACTGGGGTAAGTAAAGAATATTAGAACAGGAATTAACTTGTTTGCGAACGTTTCTCAATGTTATATTTACAGTAGTTATTAAAGCAGTAAAAGTATTGCTTAATTAGAATAAATAGCAAATTATATAAAATTTACAGTTTCACTTCAGGATGTGTTGTACAGTAGAACTCTTCTTTATTACACCATCCCATTGTTGATTATTTCTCTATAACAGCTTACCTGATAGTGGTTTAGTCCCCATTAATACACCACGAGATACATACAAAAAGTACAAGGTTTAACACCAATTCAGTAAGTAAATCTAAAAAAGTGTCTATTTTTATCTTACTGACTGGTAATAGATTATTATCTTAAAATTTAAAATATTATTTTCAATTTTAATACTTAAAGATTTCCAAATTCTTATACTTCTATTTAAACATAAATACAAAGTTTGGATTAAATTTCGAGAAGTACATTTAGAGTCACCATCCTCAGAAATCACCAATTAACAACCAGCCACTCAGATTAGAGGAGTTATGAAGTCTTTACAGAGCATAAGTAGCAGAAACATCTCAATATCAACTGTTCAAAGGAGA
>JAOTRS010000001.1:23755842-23766236 GCA_028565755.1 Dinotopterus cunningtoni | reverse complement strand
ATAATTATTATTATTATTATTATTATTATTATTGGTGGTGGTGGTTGTTTTCAAAAAAGTCAGGCTGTTTTAAGATGCTTCCTCTTCCACACTTCTTTCTTTCTTTTTATGAACAATTAAATTAATTAATTAATTAAATAATTAATTGATAAAATTCAACAACAACAATATAAAAGCATACCACAATTAACATCCTAAAATAAGCAAGAAAAAAAAAAGAAAAAACTTTTATTGATTTGTAATATTTTAGAATGTTGATTTGAGGTGTGTATTTCTGTAAGGGAAACTAATTTCTAATGTACAGGAGTTTAATTTTCCTCTTATTTATTTATTTATTTATTTATATAGGCATGTGTCTTAGTGGCTCAGTACTGTTGCCTCGCACTTCCAGGTACTGAGTTTAAATCTTGGGTCAGGTCTGTGTGCATGGGGTTTGCATGTTCTTCCCGTGCCTGGTTGGTTAACCCCAGGTTCTCCAGTTTCCTCCCACAGTCCAAAGACATGCAGATTAGGCCAACTGGTGTTTCCAGCTTGACCATGTGTGAATGTGCATGTGAATGTTCACCGGAGGTCCTACCACAGTCATACAAAATGGGAATAAATACAATGGTGACCATTGGCCTTCACGGCCTCTGGTTGGATTACAGAGCTTTATAGATGGATGGATGGATGGATGGATGGATGGATGGATGGATTTATTTATTCATTCATTTATTCATTTATTTATTTATGTTTGTTTGCTTGTAAATTAACAGATAATAGATAAATAAATAAATAAACAAACAAGTCTAATATTACAAGAAAAGCCAATATACTGTAAATAATAGAGTTTATAAGTGAATGAACAAAGTCTAGAATTGTTTGTTTATTTATTTTTAAATATTTTAGAATATTATGGATTGTGGACATGTGCTTTTTTTTGTATTGTCCAGCTTGGTTTTTATTTCATTTGTGTTAGTACAATTGGAATTTTATGGCAAATAATTTTTTTGGCAATTTTTACTGCTAATGCTATCCTTTACTTTAACACATCTGTTATTTTGGTTTATTTGTTTCAATTTTCCCCTTTTATCTGATTGATTGATTGATTGATTGATTGATTGAGTCACACATGCTATTGGAATTGTTACCCATTGTGTAAAATGATTCACACTGACACTAAAATCAACAAGTTCATACTTGAAAATTTATTTTCACAAGTTGCAAAAGTTCAAAAGAACACATGTCCTTGCAATCCTTGCACAGTCCCTGTGCTACACTGCTTTTCACAATGCACTTAAAATTTTACCAGTCTATTGTGAAATATTATTAAGTAAACCCACGTACTGTAGCAGAGGCACAATGGGTACTTAATAACCTTTCAAATAACATTTCAACACCTCTTCTGATGATGCTCAGTGGGCCGTATACCTGAGGAAAGCTTAATGTGCGGAACAAAGCAAAGCCAACCCCTGGGAGTCCAACACCTTCACTTAGTTGGCATAGTAGTGAAGATCAGCCAGCTTCTTCACACAAATATTTTCAATCTGCTTTCTGAAAGCACATCACTGTTGAAAGTATCGAAGGATTGCTATTTAAAGATGTAAAAGAATGCATGGCTCAAATCAAAAGAAAAGCCGAAACAACAAGAGAACAAGAGAAAAGATAAGTGGGTAGAAAAGACAGAAATGGCTGCTCTTGTAGCCGGTAATTGAGCACAACAGACTTGATGAAAAATAACAAAGCCAAACAGGCCTAAACTCAAATGCCAGCACATAAAGGCTAGAAATAACAATTGTATATGATAAACAAAATTATAGTCATGCAAGCAGAATAATAAGAGTCTGAGCTGCAGAAACTTAAGAAACAGAATTAGGAATAAAACAGTACTGTTGAGCATTACAGAGGAAGGCTGTAACTAAGAGTGAACAGAATTAGGAATAAAACAGTACTTTTGAGCGTTATAGAGAAAGGCTGTAACTAAGAGTGAACGCAAAAAGCCAGATACTAACTGAAGCACCCACTGTGAAGCACATCTACATTTTTAATTGAAGGGTCGAGATGAAATAGTAGGCTGAGTGACTGAATTTAGCATTGATGGATGCCATGTCTTGAATGTTAAGTATTACAAATTTAAGCAAGGCAAGTCAATGTGGTCATTTATAATCATTTCTGACTCAAGCTAAATGAATAGATATGAAGGCTAAGCTAGGAGTTTAGCAGTTTAACCTGCATACTTTCCTCTGCCGGGCTTCACAGGTTACAACCACATCTTTGGTTTAAATTTGTATAAATAAAAATGCATTTTAGGGAGTTACGTACTGTACATCCTAAGCTTGACGTATGCTTGTTAGTTCTAAATAGGTCAGTAAATAGGTCAACATTCAGACTTAATTCATTAAATTTATATTTAATTAATCAAATATTTAATTCACCTTATATTTGACCTGCTCTTGTAACTTGTACAAAAGCATTAGGAGAAAATATGCCATGTATTATAGCGCTCCCTGTGCGCAGAACAGGTGATTTTACTAATCAGTTCAACCCTATCTGGATAAAGAGTTGTGATAATTAAGCAGTATCACATGAAAAGAATCAGAATCAGTGCTGATATCCAGCACAACAGCTCGACCTTGAGTGTGATATTTATTTTATAAAACAGAATCACAAACACTGATTTATTATCAACAGATCTTACTTTGTTTCCTTATTTAACCAGTTATTTTGCTCCTCAAACAGAAATCCTACCACGCTTTGCTGAACTAACTAACTGCGACTAGCAGAGCTGCCGAGCGACAGGAATGAAAGTAGTTTCAAACTCTTCCCGGTACTCTGTAGCAAAAGGTGAGGATAATAAACCATGGAGGTGGTGGACAGTCCTGAGAAACTTACAAGATTTACTTTATATTTTCACTTATTCCTCTTTAGACTATCAGCTCTGTTAACTTTCGGGTTCTGGGGTCGAATACCAAATAGTGTTAAATGGAAAGCTAGTGTGCTATGTAGGGTGTACAATCGCTTGTTCCACACCCACAGTTGTGCCCTTGATCAGGGTTAGAGAGCAATTTGGGATTCAGCCTTGTGTTATAAGCTAGTTAGCTTTGTAGCTCGCGTTCACCTTAAACAGAACAACACGGTTCAGAGGCAATTCAGAACAACTTTAAAGCGATTAATGCAGAGACAGCGTGTTGTTTAAGATGACTAAATGTTATCAGATGTGTGTTCTTGCTAAAAGTGCTTCTTCGACTGTTTTTTGGCAGGTAGCTGCTCTCTCCTCAGTACTGCTGACCGTACAGACCTAGTCTCACCCATTCTGCGTTTTCTGCGTGAGTTTGTGTAATTAACAGTAGTTAGAACACTTGTGTGATACATCTAATCAAATATCTGAGTGTTGTTATGCTGTATTATCTCCACTCATGGAATGCCTCTTGTCCAATCAGATTACTTGGTCAGAACTATTTACTAATTACCTGTTTAGAATCAGCTTATTTAGATATTGGATGAAACAAACATGTGACAGGACTTTTATTTCCTAAAGTCGGCGTGTCCACCTCTGCACAAAAAAGGCTAAAACTAGGGAACTCCCAAGTAAATTGTGAACTTCTTGGGCAAATGTCTGTACTTGATTTCAGGAAGCAATAAAGCAGGTATTGACAGAGTCAGGGACAGCACTACAGACACTACAGACAGAGTACTACAGACGTCTTTTTGACTCTTAAAAAAAAATAAAAATTAATAAATAAAGGACTGAATATTGATTGTCGTGTAGTAATTTATTTGCATAATATAACAAATTATCGTTACTACCTCGATTGTCATTATTTAAAAAAAAATAGAATGTCATTAAAACGATTCACTTTTGTCTCAATATCTTTGGATCCCACTGCATATCAATGTTATTTCTAGTCTACACAAAGAAGTGTACTGTGTGATTATAAGAATTTTCACAGCCTTCTGAAGCGAATCATGCCATGTGGTGTGATGTAAATGTTCTTATTGTTTTTTTCCAGATAATAACTCTTGACTGACCCTACGCACTTAGAGTCGGCGTGGGGAATTTAAAACAAGACATTCCCGGTAAATGTCAGCCAGTTTGCACAGCTGACATACACATAAAATAAAAAAAGAAATCTAAATCCATTAAGCCAACCACTGAATTTCAAACCGTATCAAATGTCACTGCTATTGAGAGCAAAATAACGGTGTAGTTCTTTGAACAGTTCCATCAAAGTCTGTTTTGGTCCTGAAAAGCACTTCATTAAATTGTGTGTCTTTTGAAAACGCTTCATTTTACCTCCGTGAAGAACTCGTGCGGAACACGCCGTTCGTATTTCATGTCAATAAGCATCAGGAGAAGTTGGTTGATGATGCGTTAAAGCGAGCATGCTCCTCCATTTACTTTTTTTTTTTTGCACCATTTAAGTTATTTCATCTTCAATGGTGTAAAATCTGCAGAAGATTGAACATTGTCTGAAATACAGAAAACCGAATCTGCTTCAGCTCCAGTCCCTGAATAAAAGAGACAGCCTGGTTCTCCTTGAGGAAGCAAATCAGAGGTCATAATTTTTCCAAAAAACACGAAATAGCTCGAGGGCTCTGTTAAAAGGGGGATTTATTAGGGAAGATTTCGAAACCTTGTCAGATGTTGTATTGAAGGAAAATGATGTGGTACAGTATGGACACCATGATACCTTTCCATGAAATAAGTTAATATACTCACCATGACAACCTGACCGAGTTTTGGGAAAGGAAAGACATGCTTGTGCTCAGTGGATGAAAGTGTGACCGATATGATCTCTTTGATATGGAGGGAGAGAAAGGGTAGTTTGCTGAAATACTGTATACTAGAGGAGTTCAAGTCAAACCGGGACTTTTGATTGTACAGAATAACAGAACACAGTTCTGAGAGTAAAAACTCCCTTCATTTCTCTATAAAATCCCCTGATACACTAATGCACTTAACTAGTGTTTTACTAGTGTTTGGACACCATCAAGGTAGAAAGTTTTCTCAGTACATCAGAGCCATGATCGGACTGCCTGCTTCACGTCTGATACGCTGGCCTCCCAGGAACTCTTTTAATGGCCCAAACATGTGGAAATGGCTTAGAGCGAGGTCAGGACTGTACGGGGGATGTGGCAAATAACTGCCAGCGGAGTTCCTTTAATGTCTAAGTGGTGTTTGCTAATGTGAAAATGTATTAGTTATCACCTCTGTAACATAGTTTTTCAAATTTTATTCTGTAATAGTGAAATTAAAAAATGAAGGAGCATAATTTGTTCATGTAATCCAATTGTGGTGTTGTTATGTGGTGTGTTGTTGACATAGTTTTTTTTGTTGACAAGTGTATTTTTTATTTTTTTTTGCCTATGCTAAAAACACTAAAAACAAACAGGAAAATCCAAATCTGGCATTAGCTGAATCACATAGGAAACATAGACTATACACGAAGACCATAATCTTTAAGATACAAGAATCAAGATTCAAAGAACTTTATTAATCCCAGAGAGAAATTGCCTTGTCTTGGTCATACAGTTGCATTGATTAATTAAAAACAAAAGACAGAACAGTCCCCTGAGGAGCACCAGTGCTGCAGATCAATGTGTCGGACATGCAGTTTTGTAATATGACATACTGGGGACGGCATGTCAGATAGTCCATGATCCATGAGACCAGGGGAGTGTCAATTTGCATGATCCTTAGTTTCTCCCCCAGTACTGCTGGTCATATGGTGTTGAAGGCACAGGAGAAATCGAAGAACATAAAATTATTTTGAGACATTGGAAACTTTTAATGGAGATAGCAAGTGCACAGAAATGTAATAACTGCCATTCTGACATATTTTGACATTTGACATTTGACATAAAAAAATAAAATAAAATAAAATAATAATAATAATAATAATAATAAAAATAATAATAATAATAATAATAATAATATTCATTAAACTTAGATCACATGGAGCATTACAGAAATATAAGTACATACAAGTGTATAAAATGTTAATATACACTTGTGCTTTACAAACTGTGACACTTGGATCATGACCTTTGTACTTGTATTTGTATTGTGACAAGTAAATACATTTAATATCTGTGTGCATGGAGTTTGCATGTTCTCCCCATGCGTGGTGGGTTTCTTCCGGGTACTCCGGTTTCCTCCCACAGTCAAACATATGCAGATTAGGCTAATTGGTGTTCACAAATTACCTGTGGTGTGTGTGTGCCCTGCGATAAATTGGCAACTTGTCCAGGGGGTACCTTGCCTCATGCCCCTCCTTGGATAAGCTCAAGCCAGGATAAAGTGGTTTAGACAATAAATGAATAATTAATCACTCTTAATAAATGATCTACTATTTAAAGTAAAATTAAAACTTTCTTGCAAAAGAATTCTTAATACAACCTTACCACTTCCTGTTTACTTAGCTTTGCCCCCCCGCCCCCCAACTTCATGAAGAGCACAAATGTCATATCAGTTTAATATCAAGTGTCTACCAAAGAACTGCATCCAAATAACAAACAGAGAGAGAGACAAACATAGAGGACAGCCAAACTGCGCAGTAATACAACACCATTAAGCCATAAAACTCGAAAGTCACATCTCATCCTTACAGCCTTGAAAATACTTGGACAGCCAAAGACCGTTAAATTATTCACCTGACATCTTAAGTAAGCCAGGCTGTAAATGTTTACTCGGCTATTCATTTGTAAATAGGTTTCCGGCTTGTACGCAAGTTCTATTTCCCTTGAGTGTGATGTGCTCTCGTTTGGAAGTTGAGTGAGAAATGTAAATCACTAAACACAGTTAAATTTAGCATTAACAATTCATAATTATACCTAACTTGTTTTGATTGAGTACCTCTCTCCAGAAATGTACAGCAAACTGCATAAGTGTTTACCCCCCTTTTGAACTTTTCAACATTTTGTAGTGTTTAAACTTGGAACATGGACATGATTGGGTTTATATGGTACAAATCTGAACTGAATAAAGTACAATATTGATGTGCAGGGAAAACTTTTTTAACCTTGATGAAATTCAATCAGTTGTCAATCAGCCATGAGAATAACACCAATTAACATTAACACATTAACATTGATTATTAGGTATAAACAAAACAGGATGATGGTGACCGCCCCTGTGTCGGTTGGTGTGAAGTGACACCATGCTATGTGATAAGCAAGAAAAAAGACATTTTAAGCAATTTCTGTTGAAGTTCGCTAATATCCCGAGCTCTATCATTCCGAGCTCTTTAGCTCCTAGCTATTATTAGACTAACTATTCTACTCTGTGTACAGCAGTAATAATAGTTGCTAATGTTAAGATTCAGTTAGGCAGAATTGGAAGCACACTAGCTATCTCTGAAGTAACAGTGGCTAATGATTTTATTGAATTAAACAGTATTTCTAGCAAGAAGCTATTACCAAGGTGACAATTACTAACTTAATGATTCATTTGGCCAGGATTGCTAAAAAAACTAATTATCTCTAAATTAAAAAAAAAAAATTATTTGTCACATACACAGGCACACCGACAGTGACTTAAAATAAAGAAATTAAATGCGAAATAAGAGAAAATTATACAAATATGGAAAATCTTTATCTGTAAAATGTACAATATGTACATGTAATAAGATAGAATTGAAATAGAATTGTATCAGATGTTAAGTGTATAGGTTATGCATGATAAATTCCAACTTCATGCAATTAGTCCTCGTTTCTGTGAAAAATGAGCAATGCAATGTGCAAAGTCTCAGAGGTGTGTAACTTTTAGGCCGTGTGCAAATGTGTGTAAATGTGCAAATGTGCAAAGTGAGGTGTAGTGTCTGAATAGGGAGAGTGTTTATTGTGTGAGAGAACAAAGAAAGCAGATCAGGTTGAGTTCTGGTTGAGAGTCCGTATAGCCTGCGGGAACAAGCTTCTCCTTAGTCTCTCTGTGTTGGCCTTCAGGGAGCGGAAGCATTTTCCAGACCGCAACAGAGAGAACATTACATTTTTGGGGTGTCTGAGGTCCTTCACTATCTTCCTGGCCTCGGTCCAGCACTGCTACCTGTAGATTGAGTGCAGGTCTGGGAGTTTGGTAAGGATGATGCCCCACCCTCTGTAGAGCTTGTCTCTCTATGGTGCAGAAATTAAAGTTCCTAAGCACCTTGAAGGGCAGTCCAAAGTCCCCCAAGTGTCTGAGGTGGTACAGATGCTGCCGGGGGCTTTTACACCACGGTCTTGATGTGTCAACACCATGACAGATCCTGCGTGATGTGAACACTGAGGTATCTGAAGCTGTCCACTCTCCCCACTGGGCTTTTATTGATTAGGGGGGTTTGGTAGTTCTGCTCCTGCTTTGTACTGAAGTCCAATATCAATTCCTTTGTCTTGCTGATGTTACTGAGGAGGTTGTTCCTCTTGTACCAGTTTTCCAGATTTCCAATTTCCTCCAGGTAGGCCGTCTCATTAGTGTTTCCACATTATCTTCTATTCAAAAAGACATTTTAAGTCCATAGTGTAGGTTTCATGGTAGAACAATTTTACCAGTACCACATGCTGTAGTTGTTGTTAGTCCTTAAGGCTGTTTCCACACCACTCCCATTGCCCAAACCCCAGCCACTGGATGCAGTGCAGGTCCCAAGCCAGGATAAATTGGGAGGGTTGCATCAGGAAGGCCATCCAGCGTAAAATCTGTGTCATGTTGTGTGTTGTGATCGGATAGTCCGCTGTGGTGACATCTTGATGAGACCACCTGTACATCCAACAACCTGTACCATATAGTACCATGGTATTTTTCACAGTACCATAATATTTATTTGCCAATATAGTACACATAACATACTACAGTTTGTCGCCTACTTACAAATGAGTTCCATTCCAAGAGCATGCTTGTAAGTCAGATTTGTTTGTAAGTCAGACAAAGTAAGTCTTATAAGCCTTTAACACAAATATACAATATAAAGCATACCGATCCACTTAACTAAATCTGTCTCCTTCCCCAACACTGGCATTATGTGGCCATAAACTGAAACCACGCCTAAGGAAGTGAATTGCACAGTGAAATGTTGCCTCTGTCCCTTTAAATCATGAGGGGAATCCTGGACGCCATTTTATCTCAGAGCAAATTTCCCCATAAGAAATAATGGAAAACTCCAATGATTCATTTTCACAACCCAAAAATATCTATATAAAAATTATTAATAGAAAAATATAAAGTAAAAATAAAACAAATTAATCTGGTATTCAACAAAGTACTGAGGTACACACCATAGTAGTGTCACAGTACCACAGTACCTGAGGTCCCAGAGTACCTACCTAGGTACCCTGTAAAGGCCCATGATGCCTCCATGGTAATGTCTGAAGTACCATGGTAATACTATGGTATACTAATGTAAACCATGTGCTATAGTTTACCATATTAACAATTCTTAAGGGATTTCTTTCTATGTTCTTTCTGTGTTTTTATTATATATCTTTTTTTTTTTTTGATAGAAGCCTCTTTGTCACTTTTAAACATCCTTGTGCTGCTGTGGATCAATACACACAGGAGAGCAGGGGAGCCTGAAAAGTTCCACGCCACACCTTGGGTAATCTCCATTAGCCACTCAAACCCACTTTGGATTGATCCTTAGACAAGGTCTGAACATCAGTAATGCGCACACACATTCACACACACACACACACACACACACACACACACACACACACACACAAAGTGAAAGAAAGAGAGTGAAAATAAATTCTGCTCGATACTTCTCTTTTTTTCTTCAAAGTATTTAAAAACGACCCTCTTATCGAAAGTCATTTTGAGGTGTGTGTGTGTGTGTGTGTGGGTGGGTGTGTGTTTACATGCAGGGCTTTCCCTAGATAAGCGCTGCATCTTGTTTACAACTGTTAATTGTGATTATCCACTGATTAGCACTGACCTCTGAAAGCACAGCACTCCAAATCCACATTGCCTGAAATATAATAATAAATATGTGATGGATGGATGAAGCCGAGTTACCAGCGGTTTAACTTGTGGAAATGAATGTTTTCATGTCCCAAAGTGTTTGATTATTCTTACATCATACTGTAGCAACTGGCAAAGATGTTAATTTTTTGAGTTATTAACGAACATGTAGTACTTTTTAATCCAATTATAGTTACAAGTATTGTTGTGAAAGGTCTGTTAAACAGGTTTGTTTTATATACAGTATAGCAGCTATAAAAGTGGTTAGTTATCCAGGTTTCTTTTTCCTCTTTTTTGAAGTAAATAAGACAGAAAAAAAAGATGCAGCTTTTCAATTTACCAGGAAATTAAAGTGTTGATACTAAGAACTTCTCCCATGAACGTAACATTAATGCCTCCTTTATAATATGAACAATATATACTGAACAAAAATATAAACGCAACACTTTTGTTTTTGCTCCCATTTTTAATGAGATGAACTCAA
>JAOTRS010000001.1:23690658-23706000 GCA_028565755.1 Dinotopterus cunningtoni | reverse complement strand
GGTGCTTGCATGGTGTTATCTGAAGGCTACATAGTGACACAATTTTAGCTTTTAAATGTAATTCCAGTTCATACTAGTGGTACCTCAAATCCTCTATGTGCTACAAATATTTTTCTTTATTGGAAATTTTTCTATCTTTTTACCTTTCTCTGCTTCATTTATTTCAATATCGTTATACTTGAAAAAGAATTTAACCTCTGGTTTTTGTGGTCACACAAAGATCTGTTAGCATTCACATCACATCTTAGATTAGCACAAGCCCCTGTAATAATCACAGAAAGATGTGCTGATTGATTGGATCTTCATACCTACACTTAACGCTGTCCGTCTGCGATTGTATGACCTAAGATGGATCGAACGCGTAATTATCATGTGGCTTCACTCCTTAAATTAGCATACATGTGGCAGCCTAACCCTGTCACATGATTGTGTAAAAGGTAGTTAACATAGGGCTTTCCTACTTATAAAGTCTCCACTGATGTGTAGTGGTTGTAAAGATGATGTTGTGCAAAGAGCCAGATTAACAAATTAGGGCAGTAAAACAATTTGCTTTACGTCAGTTTGCATAAAGATGTCTGAATGTGATTTTGTTACATAGTGAATGCTAGTTTTAGGTAAAAACTAGCTCTCGGGTCCGAGAGCGTCTGAGTGAGGTGATCTCTCTGAGCTTCCAAGTAAACCCGAGACTCTGAGTCAACTCGACTGCACGTTTGGAAGTGAATCAAAGATGGAATGCTGTAGACTCTAAAGGGAACAGACTAAGCCAAAAAGAGTTCACGGTGCAACAACAGAAACAGAACACACAGTTGTGTTTTAAGGACCGATCCATGTGTGTAAAGGACAGGCGTGATGGGAGCGTCTACACAACGACATGACTATTGACCGAGCGAGTACGGAGCGCAATAGTGGCATTTAGTGAACTTAGACTCAAATCAGACCTGGAGAAAATGGCAGCAGACCAGGGCGGACTGCATGAAGGTTAATCCGATTAAAGTGTGTGCACAAGTGTGTGTGTGTGTGTGCGCGCATGTGTGTGTACGTGCACGATGGCGAGAGAGGACTTGTTTGTATCTATAGTGTGAGCCCGATGTTAGTAAAGGTCTCTCCGCACTGCGGAAGGTCGTTAATGCCAGGAGTGTGTGAGGAAGGATTAAAGGACTACTGATGATTAAGAATCCGGTGAGATCTCAGGAAGTTAATTACCTCTCTTTAGTCTGAAACACAAGTCTCTCTCCCTAAAATATACATAAAAATATATATTTTTTTGAAAGAATTGATCCCCTAGGTGTGTGTGAGTGTGGGTGTGGTCACTGATGTGCCATTCAGGGATTTAGTGATGGAGGCATGGCATCTTAGAGAAAAAAGTCGTGAATTTGCCGAAAAGAAACATGGCCTCGATGCTTGTTGGTCACATGAAAAGGGGTGTGGCCTCTATGCCTTTTCAGTAACAGAAAAGAGACATGGCCTTGGTGCCTGTTAGTCACAGTAAAGGAGGTGTGGCCTCTATGCCTGTCAGTCTTAGTGGAATGGGTGGCTTCTGAGGCGTGGCCTTTGTGTCTGTTAGTCCTGGTAAAGCAGGTGTGGACTCTATGAATGACAGACTCAGAAAACAGGCGTGGCCTTGATGCCTGTTAGTCACACTGAAAGAGGTGTGGCATCTATGCCTTTTGGTCACAGAAAAGAGGTGTGGCATCTATGCTTTTCATTTGCAGAAAAGAGGCGTGGCCTTGATGCCTGTCAGTCACACTGAAAGAGGTGTGGCCTCTATGCCTTTTGGTCACAGAAAAAAGGGTGTGGCCTTGTTGGTCACAGTAATGACCGTCAGTCCAAATGGAGGAGGCGTGCCCTGTGTGTGTTACAGCTGCAAAAAAGGAAGCTTGACCCCTGTGCCTGTTAATCACATAAAAAGAGGTGTGGTCTCTGTGCCTGTCAGTCATAGTAGAGGAGGTATGGCCTTTGAGGTGTGGCCTTTGTGTCTATTAATAACAGGGAAGCAGGTGTGGACTCTAAGTGTGTCAGTCCTACCAGAGGAGGTGTGGCCTTTGTACCTGTCTGTCACAGTAAAATAAGATGCAGCCTCGATGACTGTCAGTTCAAATGGAGGAGGCGTGGCCTCTGAGTGCTTCAGTTGCAAAAAAAGGATCCGTGGAACTTCAGCACACATGGCTTTAGTGGCTGTGAGTCCTACAGGAGGAGGTGGGGCATCTGTCAATCATAATAAAGGAGATGTGGCTTCTGTCTGTCTGCTCCCGGTAATGTTGAATAAAGACACAAATAAATGACAAATGAAAAAAAGATCTATATATCAACTGACATTATAGTTAAATATAGCTAAACAAACTTTAGAGTTATGACTGTTGAGAGTGTGGCCTTTTCCTCGAGTAAGGCGTGCCATCTCTAACAGAGACATGGCCTTCTGCACTGTTAGTGCGGGGAAGATTCGGGATGAGTTCAGTTATGAGTTATTTCTCCTGTCAGTTTTTGATCGTAATCTGAAGCCTGTAATGAATGTGCGATGTCTATGCTAAAGTTTATATCTTGATGCACTGCGATGTCCGTGGCATCAGTAGATTGTCATCAATTCACCATATGCCTGATTCACCGCACGGCTACGCTCTTCCATGCAGCTAGCTGATAGGCTTTTTTGTAAGAAAAAAATAAAACATTCATCGCATTGTTCTGCTTCGACGGCCCTCAGACGAGCCGCATGAAAAGAAACAGCGTTGGGCTAAAAAGCAAACTCATTATCCTCCGATGGTGACGCTGGCGTTTGAAAGCGGCGTCGGATTCTAACGTAGAGCAAGTCAATTTCTGCCTATGAAAGGACTTGTGGGAAGATAATACAAGGCCAATTTGCACTCAATCGAAACGTGTGTTTCCTTTTGAATTTGCCCCAGATTCATCCAGTCTCGCTGAAGTGCCTGAGCTGAATAACGAGCGCCGGAGAATTACAGGCCTTTCTTTATTTCGCGATACGAAAAGCCTTCATCTGAGCTTTAAACTTCTACATGCAGCAGGTCCCCAGGGCTTCCATGGTGTGAGACGTAATAATAAAACCAAATAGCGGCTTCATTTTTATTGTTATTCCACGCTTCTTTGCTCTGTTTAAATATCTCATGGTAATTTAAATCTCTTAGGAGGAATGAGCTGAAAGAAAGAGAAGAAGCCTGGTAATGAATGTTTATGCGTTTTTGGGACCCAGGGGGAGCCGTTCAGACAGGTGTTTGAGGCCCAGCTGTGTGTGTCTGCATCTGTGTGTGTGTGAGAGAAAGAGATTGCCTAATTAGAGCATGCAAGATATGATTTAGATTTCCTCATATTTGCCCCAGATTTCTAAATTCGCCCCGCTTGTTTTCTAAAACTTCCAAACACATAATGGCATACCGGTTGGAGCGTTGATTTCCCATCAATCAGCGAACAAAAACGGGAGTAAGACTCAATATGTGACTGAAAATAGAGAGGACTCAATCATCCAATCATCTAATCATGTGGCAGCGGCACATTGCCTAGATACAGCTCGGAAGAATTGGGAAAGACATGAAAAATGGAAAAGTCTCCATGGTGTGGTGGTGGATTTTTTCTTCAGAAGCTGACGATCTTATGGGATTTCCACACTCAATTTGCTTTACACGGACACTCAAGCTGTACAGTATATAGACCCCTGTGGTTTTATGATAAAACGTTTGCGGCGAAATGTTCCCCCTTTCTGAGAAACTAAGCTTGAAATTTAGCTATTAGTTCATTATTGTTTAAGAGCGACAACTCTTGTAGGCGGGGAAGGTTATTAGAGGGTTGTTTTGTTCTTCTCAACAGACCAGCAAATAGCAAGAAGACATTTTTGAGAAGACCCAGGTCGAGGAGATCATGACCATGTTGATGTTTGGCCCTTTCACTTTAGGATTCTTAGCTATGTGTCTCTGGGTATCCACCCTCAGACTGAACAACAATCCTTCCTCTTCCTCCTCAAAAATAAAAAATGTCCCATGTGGTTCAAACCCCAGCACCACCGAGTTGCCACTAGTGGGCCTTGGTCTCTCCGGCTGTGAGCTTGGTGAGCACGGCCCTTAAATGAACAAGCAGAGGAAGCTGATGCAGATGATCACCCAAACTGGACAAATAAACATCACCTTCAACATATTTGTATAATGTTTATTCTCTCCTTCTTTGTAAACCGTAAAATACAGCTCCCAGGATGATGAACAGGTTGAACATGTAGTTCTGTATAAGGAGCTGACCACACACACACACACACACACTCACACACACACAAAGCTGTTTCAGTCCAGGTTTGAGTGCTTTGATATAAGAGTTGACTGATGCACCACCCACACGATTTATAAAGCAGAACTTCTCTCTCTCTCTCTCTCTCTCATACACACACACACACACACACACACACACACTTCTTTGCTTTTCACATTTGATCATGAAGTAGAGTCAGTGTGCACAACTCTGTCTCTTTTCTTCTGATAGTGCAGGGCGAGGGAGAGAGAAAGAGAGAGAGAGAAGAGATAGCCAGTCCTCCACACACCCACTCTCTCTGTCTCTCTCTCTGTCCTGTCTTCATCTCTTCTGCTCTCATGTTATCTCACCTCTGCTTCTCTCATCTCATACCTCTTCTTTCTCAAACACTCCCCTTTACTTCACCCTTTGCACAATTTAATTTCTCTGTTGTCCTTCCTTACTTTCTTTATCTCTAATTTCCCCTTTCATACCTGTCTCTCTTTATCTCTTGTACTGTCTCTGTCTATCTTTACAGTTCTCTATTTTTCTTTCTGATGCTCTCATTCTTTCAGCTTTCTTGTTTATCTCCTTCTGTCTCTTTTGTTTCTCATCCCATTAGTCTACATCTCTTTATTTCCTGCTTTTTGTTTTCCCCTTTCTTTCTTTTCTCATCTTTCTCTCTCTCTATTCATATTTCACTTTATCTCCCATTCGATTTCTCTCCATTTCCTAAATTTACCCACCTCTCTTCCACATCCATATCTCACTATCTCTTCTATTTCATTTTAATAATTTTAATTTCACATATTTCTTTTTAATTTCATATTTCCACCTCTTTCTCCACCACTTTTACTTGTTTCATTTCCCACCTGTCTCTCTCTCTCTCTCTCTCTCTCGCGCGCGCGCTCTCTCTCGTCACATACTCCATTCTGACTGTTAGAAGCCACTTTTTCTTTATGTGTGTGTGCATGAGTGTGTGTGTCTGTAACCAATTGATGCCACACCTGTCACTCAATGCAGGTGTCAATCAACATACCATCTGTTACGCAACACACACTGAGTAAGATAGTTTGGAGGAGAGCCATGGCTCTTGACCATCATCCTCATTTTTCGTGATAATTGCTAAGCGTTGCCATGATTTCCTCCAACGCGTTTCGAACGCGTGATGACGGGCCACAAGTCACGTCTCTAACGTGGTCTATAATGAAGATAATGATGATGGATGGAGGCAGCTGTCCACGATTGTCCTTCGAACAATAGCAGCAAGCCATTCCTGCTTTTAAACAATCTCACGACCAAGCTGCAGCGTCATTGTCATGGCAACCAGGCCTCCGCACACGTGTGTGTGTGTGTGTGTGTGTGTGTATGTGTGTGAGAGAGTGTGTGCTCTCTCCGGCTGTGAGCTTGGTTAAATGCTCAGCGGTGAAATGGATGAGTGGTCAGGTGTGAAATTACAAACTCTACCCAAAGCCCCATCAAGCATAAGCACACACCTACACACACACACACACACACACACACACACACACACACACACACAGATATGTGCTCGATCTCACCTCCACCGGTGCTGGATTCAACACTTTAACAGCAAAACATACTGAAACTGTGATGAGTACACCGAACTTCATAACATGTAGAATTCTTTAATACTGTATGTGATTTAAAAAACCACGCCTGCCTGTTTGCATAAAACACTTTGGCCACGCCCATGTACATCACCAACACTCTGAGAATGTCCATCCAGTTTCACACTCCGCACTAACTCTAACCATGCCTGTCTGCTTCTACAGACTCTCTAAGCACACTCATTCTCACACTCTTAGAGGTCACTCTAATACCATCACTGTGATCACACTCTCATTTTCACAATCACTTTAACCAAACACATTCACATTCTCAGACACTCTGACCACACCCAACACACTCTGACCACACCCAACACACTCTGACCACACCCAACACACTCTGACCACACCCAAACAAATCACTCTGACCACACCTAACACACTTTGACCACACCTGACACATACTCTGACCACACCTGACACACACACACTGACCACACCCAACACATACTCTGACCACACCCGACACACACTCTGACCACACCTGACATCCACCTGACCACACCCAACACACTCTGACCACACCTGACACACACTGTAACCACACCTGACACAAACTCTGACCATGCCTGACATACACCTGACACACACTCTGCCCACACCTGACACACATTCTGACCACACCTGACATCCACAAGACCACACCCTATATACACTCTGACCACACCCGACATTCACTTTATAAACACCAGGCATACACATAAGGACACTCAACATACATTCAACCACACCCAACATACACCCTGATCACACCAGTATACACCTGACCACTCTGACATACACTTTGACAACACCCTACATATACTTTGACCACACCCTACCTACATTCTGACCACACCCTACATATACTCTGACCACAACCTTTATACATTCTGACCACACCCTACATACACTCTGATCACACCGACATACATAAAATGTGACCACACCCAACATACACTCTGACCATTATCTTATCTTTGAAATTCACTCTACAGTCACTCCCTCCTGCTGCCCTACTCACTCTAATCACACTCATCCACTTCCACAGACACTCTGGAATAAACACAAGAAGAAGAAAAAAGCTTTATTATTATTATTATTATTATTATTATTATTATTATTATTGTTGTTATTAATAGTATTTATTGAAGCTATTTACTCAAGTTATAGCAAGCCATAAATTATAACCCGGAATGTGAAAACAATTTTGCTGGTGAAAGGCCCAATTATTTGAATGTACAATGACAAAAAGAAGCAAATTTTGCCTCAAACCATACTCATCTTGGAGACCTTTTGACTTCTTAAAAATTGCAAAAGCTGGAAACAAGAGCCAAGTAAAGCCTGAGTGTATTAAAGAACAACAAAAAACATATACATAATGTGAAAAACAACCAAAAATAATTAACTATTGGACAAATTTACTGTATGCTCAATTAAAATAGCTTCAAGAACTGAACCTTATGAACTTTATGAAGCTGTTCACAGTAAGTTGGGAGGTACTAAATAAAACCCTCGAAACAGATTCTCTCCAAGAGCATTTCAAACCCAGATTTTCTGAAAGCACAATACACTTTCAATATTTTTTATCTTGCAGTGCTGCAGTGTCCATAGCAGCATGGGAGATGATGGTATTATCCAGTTTTATCCATAAGCACCCTGTAAGTTATTTATGTCGTACCTAAGATTGCTATAGGTTGTTTGTTGCAATCCATGTAAGGTGTAGACAGTCTCAGGAAAAGGAACTAATGAAGCAGGAATTGTGGTGGTAATGGTATGGATGTTGGAACGACATTGCTGTTAGGTTATTTTTAAAAAAGAACACTTTTGTTGAAATGACATTTGCACAACTAAATATTGATGGGATGCGACTTGAAAACAATATTAATACCAAACCGATGGCCTGATCGAGATTGAAAAACCCAAAGTTACACAAAAGCATAAAATATTCCAGATTTATATTAGGGTTTAATCATTCTAAAATCTCTTCTAAACCATTGTATAATTGTATAAAGCAGAGGGGGGAAATAAATCTTATAATAATGCCAATGTCTTGATACTTGAATATGTTTTTGCAGCATGTGATATCATTTCCTGTGCTTAGAGAAAAAAAGAGGCAATGTGAGATCTTTCCATCCAGATGCTGTTGATACTCCAGTGGTCATGAAATGGAGGTCAGACACGAGCTCAACATCAGGCGAAGCAATTAATCTGAGCGGGAAAGCTTGTCATCGGAGTAAACTGATCAGTCTATTCAACACACACACACACAGACACACTCTCATACACACAGCCTGGTGTTCCCGTCTGTCACTCCATCTAGCAGACGGATTGTGTGTCACGTTTGTCCTGTACACCGTGACACAACCCATTTGTAACGCTGACGTGTGTCAACACAAATGTCCATGATTCAAACTGAAACCTCAAACCACAAAAAAGATGTTCAACTGGCTTCCACCTCATTTGGAGAACCCCTTTCTTTTTCCATATAGATTCAGCTCTGTCTCCTCCTTTCATGCTGAATAACTTCATTTCTTCCTCTATGGAAACCAAATTAAAAAATAAATATATAAATAAATCTCCACCAGGATTCCTTGGCTCACTCACTCGCAGCACTCCCTTTACCTATCTGCTTATTTCTTTACCTCCATTCGTCTTTCAGCATCTCTCTCCATCATCCCGGCTTGCACTGCCTGCATGCATTACTGTTTGTGTTTCATCATTTCTTTCCACTTTCTCTTTGCCTGTCTCCTAATACCTCTGTCAGAGTAGAGCGTAACCTCTCCGTCTCTCCTTTGATCCTGTTTTTTCCCCTCCTCGTAATCCTTTTGAGTTCAACTTCTTGCCCTGCTCCTTGACTTTTTCTCACTCATCACTCATCACCGTCTTATATTTTTCCACTTTCCTCTCCTCGTGTAAGCATGTTAAAGTATGATCGCTGGCCCTCTGAAGTGTTACTTCTGCTTTTTACACCTGCTCCTGTCACTCTGGCGCCCACATACACACAGCAGCTTTGGCCCAAGAGTAGCTCACTTATAGTATAGGATATGACTTTTAATGGTTGAATGCTAAAATGTTCATTTTATCAAAATATTTTACAAAATCCTCAAATTCTAAGAATTTTTTCTCCAAATTTTAGTCTCCGTACTACCCAAACACTTAGGTTTCTAAAACCTTTGATTGCTAAATACTCAAAAACAAAATTCCCAAATTGTAAATTAGATTTTTTTTTAATGTTTAACTTTTCACCCAATTTAAAACACTGAATTTTTAAATGCTTAAATTTCACACATAACCAGAATTGTCAAATGCACAAACATTTACATGCCCAGATCAGATGACCAAATCTAATGCTTAAGCTTTTAAAAAAGTTTTCCAAGCTAATAGATGTCCAATTTACCAAATATTTAAATAAGCAAAATGTTTATACGAATTTGTATGAACAAATAACCCAATTCCCAACTGCCTAAATTCCAAAAGTTCCCAAGCACTAAGCCGTTCTGACTCAAGACCAGTCCTGGATAGATCTGAACTGTCAACATGGACTAATGATCCCTTTCTGAATAATAAATATAAGGCAACGGGTGTGTACAGTTATGAATGATTAAAGCCAAGGTGTTGCAGTCGCACCTTTATAGAAAGCAAAAAATAAATATCACAGAGTGCTCTCTCTCTCTTTCTCTCTCTCAAGGGATACAGAGATGGTGGCTAAGGAGGTGAGAGGTAGAGCTGTGGATGAGAAGTGTATGAGTGTGTACTGAGGCTGAAAAAAAAGTGTAAACAGTTTTAGCCTGAAGAAGTAGAACCTCAGCTCTCGGGTGTCAATCTGGTGTGTGTGTTCTGCTTCGAGCTGATTTCACAACCATTTTTTAAAGCTATCTTTAATGATCATGTTAGGATGTTCCTGCAGGGTGTGTTTGTGTGTGTGTGTGTGTGTGTGTGTGTGTGTGTGTGTGTGTGTGTGAGTTCTTTTTATTGTTAGCAATCCATCAGTCAGATGGAGATGATGAGTCTATTAATGTGGAAAGCTGTCAGGGAAACAGTTCATACATCGAGGTGTATATCTCAATGACATTTAAAACAGACAGACGTGTCCAAATGATGCCAGTGAAGATGCCTACTTCTGAATTGCATCATTTTCGACCTGTGAGTTCAAGCTACAAGTTGAGGAAAACATAGACTTATATGACTTACTATACAAGTCTAACTCATTTAAAGGTAAGAGGTGCTACTTTGTTTACTGTTAAGTGTGAGACGCCGTGTTGATTTTACGTCATGTACTGAATTTCATAGTCAAAGGTCAAGAAATCCGAGTTCAGTCAAATGAGGCAAAAACCCACACAGAGCTCCTTTTACTACACTGATACCTTGTTTTTAATCAGGTTTCACTCATAAATTCTGCTCCAGGCTACTACTTGGTGAATTTCTTGAGTAAAGTTATCCAGTGTACTCTCAAACAGCCCATTTCATGTGGTTTTAAATGTACTTGAGGTAATATCATTAGCCATAGTGCCTGGTTTCAACAAATCTCCTCCACCAACTATAACGTGAAATTTAGGAACTAAAAAAAGGGAATGATTTTTTATTCTATATATTTCACTCCAAAAATTCCCAAATAATCAAAAGCCTACTATACTGCCCCATTTAGTTACTAAATTTACAAACTCTCATACAGAGAGAGTTTGTATCTGGCAAAAGTCCAGATTCCTTCTGTCCTTAAATACACAAATGATCAAATTCTCAAGTGGACAAATAATTACATTTACAACTGGTTTAGAGTTATAAATTATCATATGGAAAAATTTCACATAATGAAAAAACTAAATGCCTAAATGAACAAAAGGCCAAATTTCCCAAAAATTCTAAAGTTGATACATGCACAAAAAAGCAATTTCTGCTCTCAATTTTTTTTCCTCTTTTTTTTAACCCAAAAAAATATCAAATGCATACTGTAGATAACGAAGTGGCAAATTCAATGTCTACTAGTTAAAATTTTACCAGCAAATATCATTATTTCCATTTTAGTTCGACACCACTTATCCTCCGTAGGTTAAATAAGTTCCAAAAATTTCTTATGCAAAACTTTGACATGCTTAAACAGCCAAATTCACAAATAACAAAATCTGCACATGCTCAACAGCTAAAATTTTGAAAAGGCCAAATGCACAACAAAAAAGCCAACATTCTCTGTACATGCCATTTCTGCTTATAAAATGTCTATGTTTGTAAAAATGTGCAGTTCTGTGACCCCTCCTTTATTTCTTCATATTAAATTACAGTAGATGATGTAGATTAAATTAATACTGTAAAAACAGAATCAAATGTTTTACTGCAAGAGGCTGTAAAGTACCTAAAGATACGATTTTAAGAACTGGTTGTTTATGTAAGATCCTCAGCAGCGACCTCATTTCCCCTCTCGTCTGTTCCAACCACTCAGCATTCAGCATCAGCAGTATACTAATCACCTCCTGATCATCTGTCATCATCTGCACCTGTTTCTCACTAGGTCAGGATATAAGTTAAATATTTTTTTATGCTTGAATGATTTATAGGTCACTGTGTGGCTTAACAAACAAAAAGCATTCCTCTAAAACTGCTCAGGTACAGGGAATGGAGTGAAAATGAGAGACAAAAACGTCCTTCAGGAAGCCTGGAGAAAACTATTCCTCAAGACTACATTAAAAATACAAGAGAGGCTTATGCTTTGGGAGCAAAATGTGAAGAAGTGGGGATATTAGAAGAAATTAGGATTATTTTCTTTAAAAAACATCAGATTTCATCCCAACTACAGTACACTGTGTGTATGGCGTTGTAGGATCCTCATATGAGGTCTATTGTTGTTGTTTTTTTCCCTCATTTACAAAAACTTTTTCCTGTTTAAAGATATTATATTTTGGGGCTCAACAAAATAAAAATAAAAAAAATCCAATCTGGCAACTCTATAATGTACTGGCCGTGGTGCAGCTTGATTCCTGCACAAATAGGTCTCTGTTAGTGTTTGTTACAGTTCCTGTTTTTGACCACTAGGAGCAGTAGTAACTATAGAGCTAAATGATGCAGTGAGCAAACCAAACCAATGATTGTTCAACATCTGGATATCAATTTATATCTGTGAAGGAGCGATGGTTTTAGAACGAGGTTGTCTGAGCTCAGCTCTGTGCTTCAATTAAATTTGCTCAATTTTGTATCTAGTTAGTAAATGAATAAAAATTCAATAAGAAAAAACTTTTTTGGAAAGATGTTCTCAAACATCACACTCGCACTGAGAAATGAAGCTCGATTGGAACTCCTACTAACGAATTTGCTTTATTTTAATTTAAAACTAAAAATAGTGAATCACTCTTATAACCTGCAGCACAAATGCATCCTTGTTGAGTCTCTCTCTCACACATACTCACACACTCACACACACTCACATACTCACACACACACACATTGATAGGAGAAAAAAGCCCTGAAGCTTGACCTCAGATCTCACACCTCATCCCTCCGACATCCTTTTGCTCTCAGACGTTTCTAACACACACACAGATACACACACACACACACACACACACACACACACACACACACACACACACACATATCCATCCGTATGCACGTTCTGACTGATTTGGAGCTTTTCCCTGATTTATGGGTCGGTGCTGTTCGTCTTTATTACGCCGTAAACATCGTGAGACTCCTCTCTTTCATTTTTCAGCCCCATGGTATCGATTTAGCAGCTAATCATATGAATAGCGACTTTGTTTTATGAAAAATGAAGCCGTCCATCGTGAATATTGGCATGTGTGGGGGAAAAAAACCCAATACCCCTGATATCCTTAAGTCAAAAAAGCTGTCAGATTACTGTGATAAATACGAGTCAGAATGATGGAACTGTACTTTTTTATTATTATTTTGAAATGCCAGAGGGTGAACTGCATATTCTGATACAGACGCTTGCTGGATTTCCTTCCCATTTCCTTCTTCTTGTTGTGGCAATGAGTAATACGTACGTAATTACACCGCGTATACGTAATCTGGGTAATGAACACTTAAAGACAAGTTCACAATTAAGGAAACCCTTGTTTAGTTACTAAACAGTTACAGTAACTACACTTTATCACACCACTCTATTGTTGATTATTTAACTATAACAGTCTGTTACAGATGTGATTTTTCTTATCCTTACATAAAGTATACAAAGTTCACTAAACTTGCTTGTCGTTCTAGGTGCACTTTAATTTCCTGTAAAAATACATTGTCATTTTGCCTAAGTTTAGAAATGTTATTATTACGATTTTAAATGTTATTATTAAGATTTGCATTTAACTTAAAATCCATAAAAAGCTTAAATGATTTAACACATTAAATGAATTAGAATTTCTCAAACGTTCTTGGTGTTACCGCGAACAAAAACAGTTCTACAAGGGCCGCTCAAGTCAAACCGAGACTTGTGATGAAATTTATGGTAAATAGAGGCATAAAAGTGAAATTTACAGAAGACTTCAGGCACAGTGCGGTGATGAGACTCTTAGCCACAGTAACACATTTAAATCATGCAAACATTTTAAATAAGGCCGTACATCACCAACTTGTGAAAGCATGCATCTGCATTTGTCCGTGTGAACTGTACTCACAATCAATAACCAACACCACTTGCACATTACAGGAACTCGGCTGGGAGATATTGCCGGATCCCCCGTACAGTCCTGACCATGCTCTAAGCCATTTCCACATGTTTAGGTTTCCAGGAGTTCCTGGGAGGCCGGCGTTTCCGACATGAAGCAAGCAGTCCGATCATGGCTCTGTGTACTGAGAAAACTTTCTACCTTGATGGTGTTCAAGCACTAGTGAAACACTGAGATAAGTGCATAAGTGTATCAGGAGAGTATACAGAGAAATAAAGAGAGTTTTTAACACACAAAAGTCCTGGTTTGACTTGAACAGCCCTTTTAGAATTGAACCAGGTATGCGATTCTAGAACTGTTCTATTAGACTTTAGACTTAAGATTAATCAGACTTCTGGTTTAAAAGCGCATTTAATGAGATGGATTCTGCATCAAATTCAGGACGTTTAGAGAATTTAAATTAATTTTAAAGCCACTGAAAAAATTAATCCATCAAAAGTGGATATTATTTATTATTTATAATTTATTATTTATGGCTTGTTGCTCTTTTACCACTTTATATTTGTTAAATGAAATCTTTGCTAAGATGCCGTAGCTCACATTAGATGCTCGTTACTCTTTGACGGGATTAACATCATTTTCATTGTTATAGTAACTTTTCCTGGGTTTATATGACATAGAGATTTTAAATCCTTTGCTAAATGATTAAATACACTTAAACCTCACAAAACTGTTCGCATTTCAAGTTTCAAGTTTTCCCCCCTGAAGCTATTGGGTAACGCGTTTTTTAAACAAAGCCGTCGCCTCATCTCAGATCGGACTAATGCATCTCTTTATATAGACCGACTTTATAATTCATGACTGGCTATAACATTATTATCAGCTTTGTCATGTCAAAAGCGAGGAGAGTTAAATATCTACTACAGCAGTCATTAGTTAAAAACTCATTTAGCTTCTCCTCTCCTGTTCCACACTGAGATATGATAAAGCCTTAATTAATAATTCAACCTAATTAAACACTCATATTTAAAGAGGGCTAGGCCTGAGCGCTATTAATTGTTTCTGGCAGAAGCGTGCTGCTATTCCTATTTCTCATGAGGACACTCTCATTCGTAACGTCGTCTATTTCTTTTCCAGCCAGATGCCGTGTAGGCTCAACGTCAGCACCGAGCCCTCGAGTCCGAGTGTAATAACGAGAAGTCACTCGCACTCGCATGGACCTTGTTGCCAGCGCTTGTTGTTTGACTTCTCCTCTAAGTGCGTTTAGGGCTTCACACGTAACGTTGTGACATTTTCCTCTCCGCCTAACGCCTGAGATATGAGACAAACCTAATAACGCCGGAGCTCCGTTCTTAGATTAGGCTCATCCGCTCGAAAATATCGGAGCGTGTTGTTCAGGCAGGGAAACCATATTTTACCCTGATGTTAATCTGACATAATACGCTAATGTAACATAATACCTGTAGAACGCATTAGGCCGTTTCGTAAGGAGCGAACGTTGGTGCACATTTATAAAAAGCTCCGTAACGAAATCACGACAGGACGCTCCGATCACGATGATGCTCGATCAAACCCGTTCCGCCTGCTGAGCGTACGCAGCAATAAAACCGTATTATAATAAATACACACACATACACACGTACCAGTCGTTTTATTTGTTTGGGTGCACACGATGGAACAGAATCAAAATGGTAACCTTTTAAGACCTGTTTATTTATTTAGTTATTTAAACACGTTTGCTTCAAACATTATTTATTTATAGTGTTTATTGTTTTTTTCTTACATGCAAACATTATACATATATTTTTAATTTTCAACAAAAGAAATAAAAAAAAAAAAAACATTGTATCTCTCTGCATACTGTACATACAGGCAGTATACACGCATATATGCATGACTCT
>JAOTRS010000001.1:23628400-23641080 GCA_028565755.1 Dinotopterus cunningtoni | reverse complement strand
TTATTTTCATCGACATATCATATGCAAGTGTTAAAAATTTTATATCATGCTAATCAAATATTCTGAAGATCATTAAAAAATATATCTCTTGGAATAATAAAAAAAAATCTTTAGATTTTTAAATGCCTGAATTTAAACCTTTTCCATTTACTGAATTTAATCAATTTCCATTTACTATATGTATAAGCTGTGTAAAATAAAGTGCCATTACGTTGTTGGCAAATTACACGTTATGCATAACTAGATGATAAATTGCAAAACTTTGCACGTCCTCAGGACAAATCCAAGAAATGTACTTCACACCACATTTCTTTTTCAGAATTACACACAAACAACTTGTGACATTATAGGTATATATTTTTTTATTCCTTGTTAAATTAATGTGCCAAATTTTCACAAAAAAAAGTGAAGGCACAATGAACACACGTGTAGTTTAATACACAAAAGCTCAGCAGTGAGATTCTGTTAAAAAAGCATCTCAAGTCATTCGAGTTTCAGCATGCCTGTGTACCTACGCATAGATAGCAGAACTATGTACTGTACTGTGATTTTGCAATTTGATTCTGCTGGATTTTTTCCAAAGGAGCCGCTATAACACACAAAACCTGATCGATTAGTGACTGAACCCAACGACCCAGCAGTCATGACCGAGCTTGCCAAAGCAGATGTTGAGCGGTTGGCTTGAAACGGGAGTCTGGCTCGTTCTCAAGCACCAGAAATAACTCAGAGAGCTTCTGTTATCAGAGTCAGATATCAGCACATCGTTTTCTCTTACGGTCTGAGCCATGTGATCATGTACATTCTTTATAATTTATATATATGCTCACGTTTAACATACGATTCTATTTAAAGTGTTCTTAAAGCATGGATGATTCCCCCCATAACTGTGTAGCTGTGTATATATAGATGAATAGATATGCAGACACACAGAGGTATATTAAAACCTTGTGCTTGCAGTTACAGTGAGATGCTTATTGAAGAGTTGAAGCCTAAACTTAAACACAAAGGACTGTGCTATTGCTAGTGCTACTGGTATCCAATTACTCGTAAAACTTCACTCATATTATATTTTATAATGTATAATAATGTATGTAAAGATTTTCAACACAGGTTAGGTTTCCTTCCTCTACCCATGTTACAGATAGATCACTTAAGCATTAAAAGAAATATTTTTTTTAAATCCTCACACAGCACTTTACCTGTCCCAGCCCACTACGAGTACACTTTAACCTTAAAATAAAAACTTTTCATAAATTGGACTTTTGTAGTATTATGCGAACCTGCTTAATCTCACATGCCCAGTTACCCCTAGACTATATTTGGAACATTTCACAAGTCACATGGTGAACAGGAAGTTACATAATCCCAATTTCCTGACGATTGTAGGGAAAAAAGAAAAGCATGGTATGTTCTCTTTTTTTATTTTATTTTTAGTAATATTAACTGACTATCTTAAGTACCCGTCGTTGATGGTTAAAGAGTTAAAAAGGTTAAAGCTAATAATAATCTGATGAGCTTTAATGTAATCAGTGATATTATTATTTCAGGTTGAAGCCCATTTAGATGTCTGTCTGTCTGTCTGTCTTTTTGTACAGCAGAACTCTCTGTCTAACTTATTAATACAAATAATTGTTTTTGTGTTTTCTATGTCTGTGCTACTAATTAAACTGCAGAAATGAATAAATGAAGGCTTGCTTGTTTTCTGTTACTGCTGTAATGCTTGTTTTCTGTTACTGCTGTAATGCAGTTCAGTGTTAGAGTTTTCTTTGGCACTAGTAAATTTCCTACCTACCAATTTCATGAGAGGTTTCTGCTTTAAATACCATGACAGAATTGTGAATGTTTAAATGTATTTTTTCCAGATAAAGGTAGAGTTTTTTATAGTTACAAATACTGAACATATGTACAATCATGTAATCACCCTGACAACGTTAAAATTAAGAGCTAATGATGTCCTGGAAGGTAATAAAATTTCACTTTTCAATCGTAAACACGTTCTGTCTGTATTTTGACTGAAAGATCTGTGCGTGTTTTCCATGTTTGTGCTTCCCTCATGTCCTTAAGGAAAGAGCAAAGTGCCTACAAACCTCATGTCCTCGGGTCCCTGCAAAACATTTACCACCAAATGTTAAAGCTATATATGTGTTACCAAGGAAAGGGCTCCTATTAGGACAGACAGTAAATTATAGTATATCATGAACACCATAGTTTACGTTAGTAGTCTGATGCACACGTCATTAACCATGTCTTCTGTCTAACTGTGTGTGTATGTTTGTGTTTATTTTATAACAAAGAACAGAAAATATACGTGTATTTACATAATTACATAATTAATATTATTAATTTATATTACTTAAATTTTAAAATAAATTTAATTTGCTGTTTCTTTATTATTTATTAGCCACTACACTAGCTAGTTTTTCATGTCCATTTAACATCCAGACAACAAAAAAACAGTAGTACATTGTACCTGATGTACCTGGATGCTTTAACTATGGCGTATCTGTTCTGAATCCCACCACCTGCTGCACCCATATATATATATATATATAGAAGGGATGCTATTCAGACTGTATGTGAGATATGATGAGCTTTTTTGTTAAGGGCGAAACCATTATACACTAAATCATTTTCAATGCACTTGAAATTTTCTACCACGTTTTAAGCAGTGTGATGGTTTATAATGTGGTTTGTGCATACATACACATATATACAACTAACTAGCCTGAAATACATTTTTACATTGTTAGCTAACACTTCGGATAGGTATGAGATCAAGAAATTTAGATTTTTTTCTTTTTTACTTTTTGGTTCTGAAAAGAACAATTTTTGTTTGTTTGTTTAAAATACCAGCTTTAATAAGAGTGATTTAAATCATTCATCAAAGTTGTTGGGTTAAAATGATGTATTAGACAAATATAGTGGAACCTCTGCATACGAATACCTTCCCTTAGGAATTTCTGAAGAAATTTGCATCAGCATATGAAGCATTTTTGTTATATGAACAATCAAACCGCACCGAACCAAATGCTGGCAAATTTGCATGTACGTACCTTTTAAAACTTGTTTGCATCAGTTGAAAGGCAAGTGAAGCGGTTTATGATTTTTTAGATGTTTTTTTTTCCATTTTATGCAAGATTTAGTGAAGACATAGCACCATGGGTCCCAAGAATGTTAGCAAGGACGGTAGCAAAAAGAAGAGGGAGCCGCTTTCAGTTTGGTTTTTAAAGCAGCTGGTGCCAGGAGGAATCATATATTATGGTTAAGTGAGGTTTAATGTCTAATTATTTTATATTTTCATATTTCATATTACATGTCTTTTTCAAAATGTTTTGATTGTTTTTATATGTAAAAATATGATTATAGTGTTGGGAATTGGCAATATTTATAATATTTTTGGGTGGCCGGAACGGATTATCTGCATTTACATTAATTTCTCAAGAAATATGTTTCGTAATACGAAATTTCACCTTAAGAACTCGCCTCTGGAACGAATTAAATTTGTATCCCGAGGTTCATCTTTATGGGTAAAAATGTACTACCAAAAATTTATAAAAAAAGACATATTATTGAGGCAATTCATCTAAAATCCAATAGGAAGTGTTGATCATAACTAATTTTGTTATTTCTACTTGTAGTCTCTTGCCTTAAGATCCTTTCTACATGTTTACACTCTGTCTCTCAGGACACTGAAGTGCTGAAAATAAAGCTGAAGTCATCAGGAACTTTCCCCCCCTGCAGGTCTGCTTTTCCAGTGTAAATATATGTAACTTGACAGGCTAACTTTAGACTTTACCCACCTTGAGGGCATTTAAAATTCTTACCCTCTTTTACTATGTCAGCAGTTTTTACATGTTTTGTTTTTTCCAACAATGCCAGAAGATGAAAGAATAACTCGGACATGAACAACATCAACAATAATTTCTAGGAAGATTACTGTTTATGAATCGTGTGTCTATAAGTGTGTGGCTGTGTATGTATGTGTGTGAGTGTATGTGGGAACAGCACATCAGCAGCATCTCCAGAAGATAATGACCATGTAACCATAAACACCATTATAGCGCTAAGAACACATGCTAAGTGCTGACCTCAGTGTATTCATATAAACAATTCTGATGTGTGCAATAAAACTAAAATAAAATACTCATTAATATTACTGATATGAAACACTACACACTTGCACAAACCAACATGCACACACACACACACCCTTCTGAGTCATGGATTTTAGTATACTATAGTGCTGAGTACATGCAAAATGATTGTTCATTTCCAAAGCATGAAGACGAAGACCTGCAGAAAATGACTGAATCAGCAAATGTCCTCCAACTTTAAGGACAAATACGGGACACTGAGTTGCAAAATCAGACATTTGTGTTGACTCAAATGCAGTGTGAGATGTTACATCATTGTGGTCACATGAATTTGCACTGATAGCTTTTCTCAACAATTAAAGTGCAGTAAGTAGTGAGTTATCACGAGCTCGGTCTGGTTTCATAATTAGACTGACACACTAAAAGACAGATGAAGCAGTCATGAATCATGCACTATTTCACATTTGGAAAAGTGTTTTGAATCTGCACTAATCAGCCATACCATTATGACCACCTGCCTAATATTGAGGTCCTCCCCTTTGCCACCAAAACAGTGATGTGCTACTGAATGTGTTCTGACTCCTTTCTGTTGGAACCAGCATTAACCTTTTCAACAATTTGATCTACACTAGCGCATCTATTGAATCAGACTACACGGGCCAGCCTTTACTCCCCATGTGCATCAAGTGAGCCCTGGGCGCCAATGACCCTGTCACCAGTTGACCGGTTTCCCTTTCTTGGATCACTTTTGGTTTGTCCTGACCACCGCAGCCTGGGGACATCCCACAAGAGCTGCAGTTTTGGAGTTGCTCTGACCCAGTGCTCTAGCCATCACAATCTGGCCCTTCTCACAGTAGCTACAGGTTCAATATCTCGTTACAATGGTGGCTGGATGTGGGTGGGATATACTGTATTAGGCAGCAAGTGAACCTTTTTTTCCTGAAGTTGATGTGTTAGAAGCAGAATAAATGGGCAAGCATAAGGATTTGAGTGACTTTGATAAGAGCCAAATTGTGAATAAATCAAAATCAATCAAAACAAATCAAAGCTAAAGCGGTCAATGAAATCTTGAAGTGTTGAGGTGGGTGCTTTTTTTTTGGCTGGGCAGTGTATTACAAAGCGTGTGATCCCTTTTGCGCACTCCTCTGGCCACAAGCTTACAAATCATGAAGTATGCAATCTGATTAGCTCTGCACTTCCATGTGCTCTTTTTTTTTAACAGCAAAATATAATCACAGGACGGATTTAAGTTCTTATTTTTATAAGCTGTTGAAGTGGTTTGTTTGAAGCAATCAGTGATGAGCAAATAAGCTCTTGTGTGTAAATGTATATGGCTCTAAACTGTGTTTTTAAAAAAAATTATAAAGATTTATGTTATCTTAATATTTCATATTGAATGTTATTAGACACTCTGGTGATTGCTGTATCTAATATGCGAGTGCAGTTTCACACAGAAGGAAGTTATGTTTATTTGTATTTCATTCTTCCAGACTGACATCATCATGATGTGAACTGTGCAATTCTTATTTAACTTTAGACACACACTCTGTCTCTGTGCCTTTCTGTCTCTTGTACATGCACACACACGTGTTAGATTTAAAGGCCCGTGGCCTTCAGGCTCCTCTGGGAAACTGAGAACACACCTTTTTTTCTTGGAAGAGCCTCTGCACATTTCCTTCTTAAGGAAGAAGTAATGGTTTAAAAAAAAAACACACGTAGCTAGAATTCTTTGTAAATAATTAGTATTAAGATTTTGCATTAGTATGTTTTTTCATGTTGAATATGTTGAAAACTATCTTTATTTTTTAAACCTTATATGTTTTCAAATATATTTAACTATACGCATCTTAATACATCATATTTATTTACATTTCCATAAGGAAAACTTTTCTGAAACATATGAAAAGAATATTTTTTATTAACTGATTACATCATTTATTCATGTTCAATATTATTATCCACAAAGGTCAATGTTGTAACGATGATAAATTAATGATATACTGTGCGTTAAACAAGAGTCTAGAGAAAATGAGAGAGATCTATAGAAACACACTATTGAGTGTAAGAGGTTCTTTAAACAGGTGACTGGTTTGGAAGGTTTACTTGCAGGATGGTCATGTAATTATATAATAACCTCAGGCCAATTCCATGTGATTACAGTTTAGCTTACAGACCCATCATTGCATGAGGACAGCTGCAGAAAGTAAACTGACTCACCAACAGATTATGACCCTTATGAAACACACAAACACAGAGAAAAGACCTCACACACAGCCTGCTGCTAAATAAATTATTAACAGAATGCACATATAAAGTGACAGAGCAATAAAGTAATAAAGGATGTGAGGGTGAACAGTCCTAATTCAAATATTTTTATTATGCTTGTGTGTCTATGGAACATAAGAGATTTTTTCCCCTCTGTATATTTTTATAACTTTTTCCACCTCTCCACCTCGCATGCTGTTTCAAGGTTGTTGATCGCTGACTGCTCGTCCACGCCAGAACCTTAACCGGGCCTCGTTTATAATTCACATGAAATGAAACAACATTTTCCTAAAAAAATAGCAATTTCTGGACAGATTGTTTTCTTCTTTCAGTTGTTTACTTTCAGTTGTTTACTGTTTTTCTTCATTACTCTTTTACTTATTTTATTAGTTGATACATTTTTACTTTGACTCCACGACATCTACAACTACTATCTGTACTTCTACTTCACTACATTTCTGTAAGGCGTTATGTTGCGTAACCTCACTGGTGTGTAAGATTTGAAGTAGTAATTTCGTCAACTGCTAATTATTCTTAAAATTTGTCTTTTTTAGAAGATTTGTCTTTCCTCTGTAAAATGCGCAGTTATGTTGCAGGTTTTTGGAATCAGTAGCGGAGATGGTTGGAGTTGGGACATGCAGACAGACAAGAGAGACAGACAGACAGACAGACAGACAGATAGAGAGACACTTACTGTGAGCTAATAGAAGCTCAGTATATTTGATACTTACGTAATAGAAATATTACTATTACAAGAAATATTTTAATACAGAAATACAAATGGAGGACTTCTGCTTTTACACAAGTAATATTTTACCTTGGGTATTTCCACTTTTATTCAAGTTAATGATTTGTGATACTTTGCACCACTCACTGTCTGCTTGACAATTTAGAAAAGGCGCCAGAGCACATTTGATGTGGCACAGGTTTTATACCAGATTCCCCGTCCTGACAGAACACTCCCAATTTATCCAGGTTTGTTGTCCAGCACTAGAAGAGCACTGGCTTGTGAACCCACCAGTGCTTGGGGTTGGTTCCCTGACCAGGAACCAAACCCGGTTCACAGTGTTGAGGACACCAGATGCTATAAAATCATCCATCTGAGGATATCAGGACTGGTCTGTTTATCACAAATGAAACTTATCCCATTGTCTCAGGCTCGCTGCCTCTGATGGCCCCGTGTGGTCTGCTTGGGTTTTGTGTGGCGACTGAGGACGGTTCCACTTTACCATGAAGACGGTATAACCTTCTAACACACACTGTGCACGCAGATCAATCTCTGCTATCCATTATTATCTAAATGAGGATGGGTTCCCTATTGAGTCTGGGTCCTCTCGAGGTTTCTCTCTGTTGCCATCTCAGGGAGTTTTTTCCTCACCACCGTCGCCCTTGGCTCGATCATCAGGGACTATCTGATCATTATAGTTCATACAACTTTAATATTATTGAGCTGACTTCCTATATTTCTTGTTGCCGGTTCTGTAAAGCTGCTTTGCGGAAATAAGTAGTGTTAAAAATCCTATATACATAAAATTAAATTGAATTGAACTGAATTAAAACTTTTTCAGCCGTTTAATGATAAAGGAAGCAACACATTTACAATTTACAGATTAAAAATGAAACCTAAACCTAATCAGAAACATAACATGCAGATCCTCCATGTTGTCTGACTCAAACACATGACTCACATTCACACTAACAGCTCAGATTTAGAAAAGAGTCTTTCATGGAAGCATTTTGATTAAATTACACTTTGAAAGTAAGTGCGATGTGAATATTTACTTGAATTGAAATGAATAATAATGATATGAGTCACTTCTGAAAAACCTAAAAGAGCCAACGCAACGAGCTGAAACTTGCACAATGAGGGATATTAACGGTTTACTCACCTGTGTGTCACTGGGCATTTCACCATTTCCCAGGAGTGAGCATGCTAATTACAGACTGGCTGTAAAGTGCAGGGTGTAAAAGGAAACTTATAGGGAGGCAGTTTTTGGTCACAGATCATATTTTACCACAGTGAATGTAGTGGAGGCAGCAGGCAGCAGGGACGGAGGGATTCGTGGCCTTCTCTAATGCGACAGGGAGAATTATAGCCATCAACTCACCAGTCATTTAGACTTAGATCTTTCAAATGTGTGCTTATTCATTTCAACCTACCACTGAGATGACTAAAGAAACTAATCAGTGGGGTTTGTGAAGAATGTTACACAGCCTTGAGGAGGAAGAAGAAAAAGAAGAATGTTTTTCTTTGTCCAACCAGACTTTTTGGCTGTCTTTGTTTTCTTACTTTGTATGTCTGTTTAATTTTTATTATACAATTACTTATTACTTATTTAACTTATTAAGTAAAAATAAAGTGGCACAAATCTGTGCTAGCAACACAGCATAGGCCAATGATGATTTAAAATATCCATATTTATGTGTTTATATGTAAGCCTTGCTGGTGTGTGTTAACACCGAGGCTTCAGACATCAAACTCTGCATTTGGGTTCTCGGATGTCAGGTAGAACCAAAGTTATCATACTTTCATTCTCATTCAACTTATATAATGAGTCATTTTCACTGCTACCATAATGTGGTAGTGGTTAAAAAAACAGTTTTTACTCTGTACAGTGAAACCTTGGATTGTGAGCATAATTTGATCCAGAAGTGTCCTTGTATATCAAAGCACTCATATATCAAAGCAAATTTCCCTATAAAAAATGATGACAGTTTGTTCCACAACCCAAAAATATTCATATAAAAATAATTAATAAAAATTATAAAGCAATAAAAATAATAAATAAATTGTACCTGCACTTTACCCTTGAAAAGAATTCCGACAGAACAGTGTTTCTGTTAGTGTGTGTGTGTGTGTGTGTGTGTGTGTGTGTGTGGTTATACAGTCCATGTTTGCTGTACATAGCATGGGCCTTAAGGCATACTGTATATCGGTGTTTACGCTTGACACATTTTTCAAAAGCTGTAAAACAGACAAAATTCCCCTGTGTGTATGACTCATTCCTTTGACTTTTTATTAACCAAACAGTGATCTCATGGAGTAATTAAACACACACACACACACACACACACACGTGCATGCACTCATCCACGCACGCATGCACACACATAGACTCATTCGTCGCATTCAAGTCATACAGTACAGGATAGGTCACAGTGTGGACTAAACTCTTCTGTCCTTGGCACATCCTGGCACTGGTGGTCATGTTTACAGAAAATTCATACCATGTATTAATTTAGCGAGGTGATGAAGCAACACTCGCTCTCTCCTTCTGTGTCTCTGTGGTACAGTGAAATCACCATGGCGACCGCTTTTTTGTCAGTTTATGTCTGCTTACAAATGAGTGTGTGTCAGTGTGTGGGTAAATAGTACTCAGGAAGGACGACACTAAAAAAACACCATACTGTAGATAGATAGATAGATAGATAGATAGATAAACAGATGGACTGAGCACAATACCCTGCAATACTGTAACACTAATGCAGTAAAACTGTAATATTGTACTCTAACACAGAAACACAATTATACAATAATACAGTATTTTTTCTGTATTATTGTAATTTTATGTGCAGTAATATTGTAGAACTGCACTTTACTAATATAACATTAGAAATTTATGCTGCAACATTGTATTATATTAAATTGTATACTTTGTTTCTGTATTAGTGTAATACCGAGTTATTATTTTAACTCTGTGTTGTTGTATGCAGTATAACAGTAACATTGTAGCACTATTATTCTACGCTATAACAGTGCATTATTGTAACACTGTATTTATGTACGCTGTAATGCTGTAATATTTCAATACTAATATTATATTCTGCAACAATGTAACACTGCATTATTGTACACTATACTTCCATAAAATGCTAACACTGTATTACTCTAACACTGTATTAGTGCATACTGTAACACTTGTCGTACAACCCGAATTTCTGAAAAGTTAGAACCTTTTTTAAATTTGAATAAAATGCAAAAATAAAAGACTTTCAAATCACATGAGCCAGTATTTCACCCCCAATAGAACGTAGAGAACAAAACAAATGTTTAAACTGAGAGATTTTATACTTTTATTCACTAAATAAGCTTATTTCAAAATTGGGTTAAAAAAGCAAGAAATCTTTAAAAAAGGTTCAGCCAAGTTTATTGACATCAGGTCTGTAACATGATTAGCTAAAAAAGGGATGTATTAGAGAGGCAGAGTCTCTCCGAAGTAAAGATGGGCAGAGGCTCTCCAATCTGTGAAAGAGTGCGTAAAAAGATTGTGTAATACCTTAAAAATCAACATTCCTCAACATCAAATTGCAAAGGTTTTGCAAATCTCTTCATCTACAGTGCAAGACATTATCAAAAGATTCAGAGAAACTAGAGAAATCTCTGTGTGTAAGCGACAAGGCCAAAGACCTTTGTTGGATGCCTGTGGTCTTTGGGCCCTCAGATGACATTGCGTCACTCATCGTTATGATTGTGTCATTGACGTTACTAAATGGGCCCAGGAATATGTCCAGAAACCACTGTCAGTAAACACAATCCGCTGTGCCATCTGCAGATGCCAATTAAAGGTTTTCTGGGTTTTCTGGTGCCTTTCTTTCGTGGCCAGCAATGACTTTTTTGTAGGATCGGACTGAATGGAATAGACTTTGGTCCATGCAGGCATGAGGTACTGTAAGCCTCAGAAATTGCTTACCCATTCCTGTTTTGTTAAAAATGCTACCCTGTATGTGCATTGGTCTTAGCTTTTATTTCATTACAGGTGCAAAAATGTCTTTGTTATGATACTATTTCAATGTATCTTTTGCTGTGTTAAAAAAAATCCACATGTATCAAATATAAATCTATTATTTGATATAACGTTCTATGTTATACCATCCACATAAATTAGTTATTTAAAAACAAAAAAATATATGTTAGTAATGAGAGCCAGCTCCAGGCTCTGGGGTTCGATCTTGAGCTCTGCTTATTATCTGTGTTCTTTTTCCTTCAAATTTTTCCTTCTAATGTAAGTGTATATATATATATACAAACAGGCACAGAAAAACACTCATTCCTCAAGTGTGTTTTTAGAATAACTCAGCAGTCAAAGACAAGCAACTATCGCCGACCTTTCATCAAATCCACCAACTTCAGAACAAACCGAAGTTGAGAAAAAAGAAATAAATATCACTGTGTGTGTGTTTTTTTTTTCCTTTGGAAGAGCTGCTGCCTCTTCAGATCGATGCCATCAGCCAACAGAAGAGCTCCTGGAGGAGATATGAAGAGGGCCAGTATCTCTTTTCTCCTTTTCTCAGAAGTTCAGCCACTTCAGTCTTTTGGTCCCGGAGCCTACGCATCTCTTGCTGCTGGCAGGAAAGAATAATCAATCAATCACTAGCTGATGGGAAAACACACACACACACACACACACACTAAGCTAAGAAATTAGAATCCAAATTCCCGCCAACTTATTTAATAGCAATAATATTACAAGTGTGTTTTCAATTCCTCCATCATCACCGCCTTCTCCAGCTCATCACCGTGTCTGCTGTCTGATCGATAGCTTATAAAACACTGAAGCCTGTTTATTAAATTCTAAATTTAACAGGATTTAACATCCTTCTCGACTTCCCCATCCCCTTCTTGGGTCCTCTTGTAGGAACAGCTATCACTGCCTGAAATGCATTTCCAATATTTTATTGATTTTCATTAGTACAGCTTGTTAAACTGTACCTCACAGACCCCCAAGAATCGAAAAAGCATCAGAAAAGATCAAACCATGTCCAGGGGGTTGTGGTTCGTGATCTGGTCTGATTCTTTTCTAAATGTTTATAAATAAACTAGGAGCAAAATAGTATTAAAGGAAAAAATAGCACTGTAGCTAGCTGTGTAAAGCAGAGAGAGAGAGTGTGTATGTGTCTGTGCAGATGAAAGTAGGAGGGGTCTGTGTGTGTGTGTGTGGCACAAGACACAAACACAACACAAACACAGACACAAAGAGCAGGCTGATAGAGAGAGAGAAAATGGATCTTTAACCTCTCTAATGAGACTCGCTTTTGCTTCACATGCACGCTGTACACACACGCATACAGACACAAAATAAAATATGTTTTACACACACACACATGTGGTCACAGTGTTATAGTAAACAGTACACGCGTGCATGGATGTTGATTATACCAGTAAAAGGTGCGCACTAAGACCGAGTGGGGGAGACAATTACCCACAATTCCACAGCGCAAGAGAGAGAAAAACCGTTGGCTCAGATGTGATCACGTGACGCTTGGCGTCAAAAAAAGAAGCGCATGCGTGATACATGATACTCGGTACTCGTGAACCAAGAC
>JAOTRS010000001.1:23556710-23577831 GCA_028565755.1 Dinotopterus cunningtoni | reverse complement strand
CCAGCTATTATTTCCAGCTGTGGTCAAATAATGGATGAAATAATTATTCAATACTGGACACAAACATCAAAATACATGATTATTATTATAAAAAGCCCGAAGCACTTTGTGTTCATATAAGAATATATTTTATATTTAGAATATATATTTACTTATATATTATTATTATTATTATTATTATTTATTTATTTATTTATTTATTTATTTTTTGTTCATTCATGTCTTCTGATGGTGCTCAATGTCGACACATTTTTATGTTTTAAATAAAATATGTTGGCATATTCATGAACCAGGACATTCGCATAGTTAACTATCAAATGCCCTACTATCAGGAAATTAATTAATTTCAAGACCATTTAAACCAGGCATTGCCATTTCTTTCATTGTTTTGTCCCTGTTAAGACATTACAAAAACTATATAAGAAACATATTATGAATTTCAAAGCACGAATTTGGGCATCTCATTTCATCATTATGAAAATAATATGAAGCACATATACGCACATTCATCATGAAAGATCTATTGTAAAACAAAAAAAAATTCATGTTTGCTTCAGCATTGGAAACAATATTGTTTTAGGCTAACTAATTGTACACAATTCTTCGTTGTACTTGGTCTGGCTTTTAGATAAAGTCCTTCCATGCGCCATCTGGCAGGTATTTAGTGAAGCACAACACATTTAATTAAATTCCCGAATGTTGCTTATGGTATTTAGCGGCATGGCACGCGCCGAATTGCGGCATTTTGCGGGGAAAAATGTGCATTCTTAATGGCCACATCTTTATTTGGGGTAAAGTAACTGATGTGCTTAACATTTTTTCACCAGAGCCTCTGTTTCACTGAATAATTCACGATTTTTCATGAATATGTAAGACCTATTGAAACCTGGCTCAGGTGACACCCCACACACACACACACACACACACACTCAACACACTTAGGTCACAAAGAGTGGCAACTGCCGAAAAGCAGACCAAACGTCATCAGCACGTCACTCCCCCAAACAGCGCAGCAAACTGTATTTACTTACATCTGAACAGAGTCCCTTACACAAATTAATGATAAGTAGCTCATGATACATACATTTAAACAATTTATTCATACAGATGTACCTGTTTTACATAGAAATATACAGGGTTGTCGCCAAATATGACAAAGAGCCATATAGGAACAGTGGCAGAAATAGATGCACAATCATTTTTTATAGCCTAAATAAAATGTTTTTTCTAAACATGGACTATTGTTGTTTACTTACAATATTTGTAACTTTAGTTTAAATGAGATTTGGGGTCCAGGATGTTGAGCCGGCATTGTGATCCCCCTCTTTAATTTCCTTTGTAGTCTAATCAGCGCTCAACCGCACGCATAAAGTTTGTCAGAGCGCACCGGCAGAAGTAAACTAATAATTATGAATGCGTCAGGGAAAAACAGCAAGTGACTCTGACAATTTTAATAATTCATTGATAAATTAACATCCGATGAGGTCGACTGCCATTACGACTGCTTCGACCCACTTTTCTTTGTTTTTATTTTTTAAGTCAGTTTTTTTTTTAAAACCAGTCAAATCATCACCATTGAGTACATTAGGTATAATAGAGACACTCTTGTTTCTATTGGTATACAATGTAATCACAATTCGACGTTTTTAACTCCGGATCCGAGCTGGCCGAGTGAGATCCTGAGGGAGAACGGATGAAAGGATGCGACGCGAAGTGGCGGCCCCGACGGAAATGAGCCGGCGTCAGGAACAGGCTGAGAGCCTGTGCACACCGCACACCTCTGCCTAGCATCCTGCTCACCAACTTCCAGTCACTGGAGAACAAGCTCAATGACCTCAGGGCCAGGGTAAAGTTTCAGAGAGACATTCGGGACTGCAATCTCCTCTGCTTCACCGAGACATGGCTGAACCCATTGGTGCCGGACCACACCATCTAGCCGGCCGAGTTCCTCTTAGTTCACCGCATGGACAGGACACGGGACTCGGGAAAAGTCAAGGAGAGGCGGCGTGTGCTTAATGGTGAACAACAGCTGGTGCAACAGCGCAAGCGTTGTTCCTCTTACACGCTCCTGCACACCCAACCTGGAATTACTGTTCATCATGTTTCGTCCTTTTTACCTTCCTCAGGAGTTCACATCACATCATAATCAGCGCCGTTTATATCCCTTCTCAAGCGGACACGGACACTGCCTTATGCGAGCTGCATGAGGCACTCACACAGCACCAAACACAGCACCGGGACGCTGCGCTTATTGTGGCAGGGGACTTTATTAGTGCCAGCCTCAAACGCGAAATGCCAAACTTTCATCAACACATCACCTGCCCCACCAGGGGCGAAAAGACACTGGATCATTGTTATACAACGGTCAAGGACGGCTACAAGGCACAATCTCGCCCTCCGTTTGGGAAATCCGACCACGCCGCCATCTTCCTCATGTCAAAATACAAACAAAGGCTAAAACACAAAGTTTCAGTTCAGAGGGAGGTCGCGTGCTAGACGGACCAATCGGTGGCCGTGTTACAGGACGCACTTGATGACGCAGACTGGGACATGTTCCAAAACAGCGCCAATGACATCAGCGTGTTTACGGAAGCAGTTGTGGGATTCATTGGGAAACTAGCGGATGATACTGTGGAAAAAAAGACTATCATAACGTTTCCCAAACAGAAGCCGTGGGTGGATAAAACCATCCGCGATGCTCTGAGATCTTGCACCGCTGCCTATAACACGGGACTTGCGTCGGGGGACATAGAACCGTACAAGGCTGCGTCTTATAACGTGCGGAAGGCGGTGAAAGAGGCGAAGCAGCGCTATGGGAGGAAACTAGAGTCACAGCTCCAACAGAGTGACTCTAGGAGCCTGTGGCAGGGACTAAGGATAATAACGGACTATAAAGCACCAACATCCGGTATGACGAACGCGGACGCGACTCTGGCAGATGAGCTGAACACATTCTATGCTCACTTCGAGGCTACAGCTAAAGACGCTAGCAATGCTAATGCGGCAGCATCTCTACCACCTCAGACGCTTGAGAGTCTTCAGACTGCCCTCCAAGGTGCTCAGGAATTTTTATTCCTGCACCATAGAGAGCATCCTGACGGGAAACATCACGACCTGGTTCGGGAACAGCACCATGCAGGACAGACGAGCTCTACAGAGGGTGGTGCAATCAGCTAAGCGCATCATCCGCACTCGATCTACAGCAAGCAGTGCTGGACCAAGGCCAGGAAGATCGTGAAGGACCTCAGCCATCCCAACAATGGACTGTTCACTCTGTTGCGGTCTGGAAAGCGATTCCGCTCCCTGAAGGCCAATACAGAGAGACTGAGGAGGAGCTTCTTCCCGCAGGCAATAAGGTCTCTCAACCACAACACCATGCAGAACTAATACAATCTTTTTAACATCCATGGACACTATGGACACATTCACGCACACCTACACTTACATATTCATGTTTACATTCTGGACCATTGCACAAAGACACTTTAATAAGTCACCTTAATAAGACACTTTTTATGCATATTTGCACACCCTCTTTCTTTCACCAAATTTCAAAATTTTTAAATGTTCTATTGTACAGTATATTTCTATTTTTATTTCTATTTTTATGTACAGTGTATTTCTATTTTTATTTCAATTTTTATCCTAGTTAAATTTAATTTTCTATCGTATTTTTTTTATTCATATTTATTTCTTATTATAAGCTTTAATTCTCTTTTTAAGGTCACGGGCGGTCGTATAAGCATTTCACTGCATATCGTGACTGTGTCTGTGACAAATAAAATTAAAATTTGAATTTAATAAGTGGTTTTTATTTAGACACACAGCTGTTTAGTCTCAATCCTGTGAGTTCTCATTACATTGTGTGTGTATAGAAATGTTATTACTGTCACCATTAAACATACTTCATCAAGTGTTTAAGTGATCTAACAGATATATTTTTCATGTGATGTGACTTCTGCCAAAATTGCCTTCTACCAGGAAAAGCTGCACATGATCCTGGCAAATTTTACAATATCTTTTCCTCACTACTCAATCCACCAGTCCTTTGCTCCCAACCCAACCCCTATAACTGTATCTCAGGACCTTCCCTCTCCTTATCAGAAATCTCCAACCTGTCATTTGATGAGATTCATCAGATAATCTTGTCCTCCAATTCCAACACCTGTTCATTAGACCCAATCCCTTCCACAATGCTCCAGGCTTATGAGACCTCCTTTCCTTCATCACAACCATCATCAAGCATTCCATATCATCTGGTCATGTTCCTGCTGTTCTTAAGAAGGCAAGGGTTATTCGCCTTCTCAAGAAACCCTTCCTGGATCCAGCAGATGTCAGCAACTATTGCCCGCTATCACTTCTCTCTTTTATTTCCAAAATTCTTAAAAGGATTATTTTTAACCAAATGTTTCTTTATCCCTCACAGAACAACCTTAATGATCCCAACCAATCCGCATTCAAAGTGGCACATTCTACACAGACTGCCCTTCTGTCAGTCACTGAGAAGCTCCATGCTGCTAGATCAGCTAAACTATCATCTGTCTTCATCCTCCTGGACCTGTCAGCTGCATTTGACACGGTGAACCACAAGATTCTATTATCTATTCTTACAAGCCTAGGAATCTGTGGAACAGTGTGGCAATGGTTTACTTTTTACCTAGAAGATAGGTCATATAAGATAACATGTAGGGGATCTACATCTGCTCCATCTCTACTGGTGTCCCACAGGGCACAGGGCACACCTCTATAACAGGTTTCTTGGTAAGGTCATATCATCGTATGACTTTTCATGCCATTGTTATGCAGATGACATGCATCTTATTCTCTCCCTCCCTCCCTCAGACACTCAGGTTTCCACCCTGATCTCAGCATGTCTGGCAGACATCTCATCCTGGATGGCAGCTCATCAGCTAAAGCTCAGTCTGAGTAAAACCGAACTGCTGTTCATTCCTGTTGATTCATCCCCCAGTCAAGAACTTGTGATCTCCCTGGACAACAATCAGATACCTCCTACAGCCACTGCCCGCAATCTTGGGGTAACTGTAGACAATCAACGGTAATTTTTCCCACCCATTGCTAAACGTACTCACTCTTGTCAATTTCTTCTTTACAACATCAGACGAATCCGCTCATTTCTTTCCTTACAGGCTACTCAGGTGCTTGTTCAGTCTCTTGTTATTTTAAGACTAGACTACTGCAACTCACTACTGCCAAGTCTGCCTCTGTCCACCATTTTCCCTCTGCAGCTGATCCAGAATGCAGCTGCACGTTTTGTATTTAACCTTCCCAAGTTCTCCCACACCACCCCACTTCTCCACTTCCTGCACTGGCTTCCTGTATCAGCCCGCATCAAATTCAAAATCCTGATTCTTGCCTACAAAGCTAAAAATGGCCCAGCACCCATTTATCTCTCAGCTCTAATCACACCATGCACCGCACCACGTTCCCTCTGATCCTCCAATCACACTATGCACCGCACCACATTCCCTCCGATCCTCTGCTTGCCTCATCCCACCATCCCCTTAGGGATCAAAGAAGACAGACTCTTTTCTGTTCTGGCACCTAGGTGGTGGTGAGTCTCTGACAATCTTTAAACGATGACTCAAGGCACATCTGTTTCTTCAATACGTGGACTAATTCCCCCCCGCTCTAAAAAAAAAAAAAAACCCTTTTCAACTGTGTTTGTCTGATGGTTCTTAGTTGGTAACCTAGTAACCCAATGTATCTGTCCAATGACGGAAACTTCAAAGCACTTTTTGTAAGTCGCTCTGGATAAGAGCGTCTGCCAAATGCCTAAATGTAAATGTAAATATATGCATTTGCTGTTCGGTTTTCCCCTTCAGCAATTTGACACTATTTGTTTTTTAGAGATTCAGTCTTGTCTTTTTTTCAGGAACAACAGGCAAGCACCATTTTCACATTTATATAAACTTTCATGTGTCAGATTAGCTTATAAATTGGCATTCAGAATTTTGTTAATATATTCCAAAATTGTTTACATCTGAAATCCCCTTCCTATCGACACCACTGGTTTGATGATTCTTTAGTGTTTATGTATTAAAACAAGTGCAATAATAATTCACCCCTACCAGTTTTCATTAAAAAAAATGAAGTAAATGATACATATTTCTTTTTCCATTTCATCACCTGGTTCTTTTTCAGTTTGCTCACATTACTGGGCACTGCAGGCCCAGCTGCCCACAGAGAAAACAAAGCAAATCGAGCACAAAATGTGGTTTTCCTGACAATCACACCTCACCACGGGAGCACCAGCAGCTCTCCGTCCGCACAAACACAGCCTCACTGTCACTGAGCCTGAAACCACCGAGCCGCTCCACAGCTCACTCACTGTAAAAATAATGCTCGCGACAGAGGTCACATAAAGTCAGAAACACACTGGATGTCATTTAAGATGCAAAAAAAAAACAATCATAAATGTTCCTTTTTTGTGTCATATCTGAGTTTGAGATTATATCTAGTAATTTTTTTTTGTTTTGTTTTAGTTTTATTTTAACGCCTTCCTTCTCCACCATATTCCCTTTTTCATGTAAGCTTTCACCTTGTGAAATAAAAATAATAATTAAAAACATGAACACAATTACTGCCCCTAAACTTCCTCCTCTGGTTTAAACATTGTATTTTTGTCTCTGCCCCATTTTCTTACATTAGTCCCTCTCTCTTAGATCTGGACATACCCCTTTAATTCTGTACTGCGCCATCTATTGTCTCATTTCCATGTAAATACATAACATTACAACAGCATTCCAATAAAAAGGTGCAGTGATTTGTACAACTTTAAAAAAGCAAGAGTTATACAGTTTACAAATGAAGTCATACAAAACTTAAAAGCTTTCATCTGGCTCCACCCCTCAATGACCCCACCCTCTTAGCATACAGTATTTAAGTGCTAACTTTGCCAGGAATATCATTAGAAAAATTCACAAATGCAAAAATGATACATAGCTCCGCCCCCTCTATTCACTTAAACCTTTTTTATTGGGCTCCACCCACTGTCCACCTTGAGGTCAATCCCCGCCCCTACAGCTCTCTGGCCATCTAGTCCCATTCTTGAAATTCTTTGGAGCTCTGCAAACCTTTTCCAAACCTTGTGCATGTGCATGCACACACACACACACACACACACATACACACACACACACACAGAAAACATTGAGAATTTGATGGTGTGGTCACCATTTATAAGTAAAAGAAAATGGAGGCATAGAAAAACAGGCTACTGATAAAACTGTGTGTATGTGTGTGTGTGTGTGTGTGTGTGTGTGTGTGTGTGTGTGTGTGTTATTCTGTTCGATTCACGTGCTGATATTCCATCAGCACGAGAAGAATGTTCATACCGAAACCAAGTGTGTGTTTGTGTGTCCATTTGCTTTCTGCAGTGAGAAGAAACACTGAAAGAGAAATCACACTGATGATGGCCCTCAGCCTTGGTATGGTACGCACACACACACACACACACACACACACACACACACACTAGAGTGCAGATGAAGGGGTGGTCAGATTACCACTGAGTGATTGTAAGTTTTTGGTTAAAGAGCAAATGGATGAATAAGAACAATCAACTCAAATCAAATAAACAATACAATATAAATGCAAGCAGCGATAACAGGGGGCCAATCACCGAGTCTCAGTTAGGGGGATTTGAAGCCTGATTTATGGTCAGAATAGTTTCTGAGAAAAAAATATGTGAAATAAAAAATAAAGTAAATAAATAAATAAAGCCTCTGTGAGTTTCAGACCAGCCAGGGGATGTTAGCTGTCTATCAAATGAGACGTCTGAGAGTAAACAATGCACTGTGATGTGTGTTTCATTGTCTGTTCAAATAAAACGTTGGCGTCTTGACTGTAGTCAGGGTGATGCCATTTTTGCTGAAAGATTGCACGCAGTCACATCATCGAATGGGAGATTCGTCATCAAAAGCACGATCTGTCCAGAAAGTGATTGAATTCTTGATTAAAGCTGAACGATTTGTATGATTCTTAGTCTGATTTATTAGTCAAGCGATTCTGTAAGAAACAGATTAATCAAGTTGATTCTTAAAGAAAGGAAGAAAGAAAGAAAGAAAGAAAGAAAGGAGACACTTGTTTTTGCCCATGTGAGTGTTTTTATTTATGTTTCCCATGTTTTCATTTTTCCAGATTTGTCTTTGTTTTGTGGTAATAAGTTTTTAAACTTATGTGGTAATACAGTAAGTGTTTTAAAGTTCCCTCTTTTTCCATTCTGACTGCTGAGCACAGCAGAGCTGAGCAAGAAGCTGTGGAAGGGGAATCTTCTTACATGAAGTCACAATAGGCGAGGATCCATTTGGCTTGTGTAGCCCATACAGTAATAAGCCATGGTTACACAGGTGTCACAAATCCTCTAAATGTTCTGGAAAGTTCCTTATTCACCTTTATCTGTAGTCCCTAGGTGAGTAAGATGTCAGGGAAAATGTCATATAACGTCTTTCAAAATATGTTCTATGTGGTCTATTTGGTCTCTATTATATTCCCCTAATTAGGAGAAATTGATCTGGGCTCTTATATTAAGCTCTAGCCATTACAAAATAATGTTCCTTTTATTTGTTTCGTACAAATAACAAAATTAGAGACCAAAAAATTAATTTTGCATATTAGGTCTCCTATAATAACCATAAAAAAAAAAGAATAACCAAGAAAAAGTTAGATTTTTTGTTTGTCTATAAGCTTTACAATAGAAAATTTGCTTAAAACAAGAAAATATTAATTATACTAACAAGAAACACAATAGGTTTCTGAACAGGTGCCTTGGCGCATGTTTCTCTTAAACTAAAAAATAAAACCAGATGTCTTGCTTTGAAAGACGATACAACAAAACCGTGCAACAACTGGTCTCCGTTATTAATTGCATATATTAATTACACAGTGCTCACGATGGCAAACTAGAAACACCACAACATCTGGTGTGTTAGCTGATTAGCTGATTAGCTGTTAGCTTATTGACCTGCATGAGTGATGCATTTCCTTTCACTTTAATTATATGAACATGCCAAATGAGATGGTATTCTGATTATGCGAAGTATTACAGCCTGAAGATTGATTACATGTTTACATGCGAAGACAACGAGATGAGCATTTGTAATTAGAAAAGTGCAAGACATGATTGAAAGGGTCAGCGATGTACCTGAGATAAACCTGCTTTCTGGGTTAAGGAAGGATAATCGTAATAATAATAATAGTAATAATAATAATAATAATAAATGTTATAGTAAGGAATTGAACATTCCTTGCAGTGTTGGTGATTGAAGTCTTGTGTCATTGATGAGAGAGTTGACATCTGAAACTAAATCACTGAGTCAGTGTTGAGCCGCAGAGTAAAGACCGTTAACCTTTAATTACTCAGCTTTTAGCTTTGATTAGACTTTGCTTTCAAGTTACTTTGGATTAAATCATTGTCCAAGTGATTAACTGTAAATGAATGCAAACAGACATCTTTGACATCACAATTATAAAGCACACAAACAAAAGAAAGAAGAAACAAATACAGGAATAGATTGAGTAAGTAATATTTGTACTTATATCGCAGTTCTGCTGTAAATGTCACTATAGAGGAGTCTGATATAAAAGGCAAAGGTTAATTAATCATGCGTGAGACAAAAATAGGATAACCAATTCAGCAATGAGAAATGAGGAAATAGTAAGAACCAGAAACCCATAAAAAGCGCTCAAAAGTTAAAAAAATAAATAAATAAAAGTAGTGGAAAGAAATATTTTCTATATTTTCATCATATTTTGAACATGAGAGAATACATGTGAGTAAATATGTAGGTAACAATCTGAAAAAAGAAATCTGTCTAAGGATGTTTTCACATTAGGCGTGATTGATTTGTACCAAGCCCAGGAACAATTCCTCCACCCCTCCCCACTTGTCAGCATTCACATTAACTTTGTTCTTTGTTCCTAGGTACACGTGTATTTGCACTCTCCAATACAGCAGATGGCAGTATGCACAAAAGAAGAAGAAAATGGGAAAGTTAACCTGCACTCTATGCCTAATTATTATTGGTATTTCAGATGGCAAATATATTGATAAGAGTAACCCTCTTACATGCCCTCCTACTGTGACAGCTATAGCTGTGTATGTCAGAAGATGAGATTGATGATGTTACAGTACGTCCAAAAGCCGATCTACATCCGTGCTCAGATACGATTGGCTTCTGTACCTGATTTGATCTGTGCCCGAGTGCGCTTTGCTGTGTCTGATACGTCCTCTTCAAGCAAACTTGAGCACAGTTCCTGAGCCCGGAACCATTTCTTTCTTGCTAATAAAAATCAGCCGGACTTTGGGGTCAAGTGTTCTCTGGTATGTTCCCGGGCCCCTAATGTAAACACACCCTAAGAGACAGAAGCAAAACCAGGAAGTCAAACAGAATGACAAAACAACTGGATCTACACTGCGTATGCTAAAGGTCATATCTCAGAATGAAAAACAAATAAATCACTCCATCATCTTAGAATTAGTCTTTTCAAAACTGAGTTCAGGAAATGACATTAAACCAACATGGCTGCTCACAGCATTGACAAAGAAAACACAGCAACACTTCGTACTTGTGAATGAGTAATATCGCAATAACAGGGAAGCTTAAACCACTTTTATTGGTTCCTGACTTCTTGGACTGCTTTTACAGCTGAACGTACAGTAGAGGCATCCAGGTTTTCCCCACTTGTTAACTTGATTGCACACAGGTTGAAAAATGACTTAACCTTCATGTTGTGTCCGGTTTTGGCTCACACTCTTAATATTCCCGGTTATTTTTGACCAGATCATTTTATTTTATTATAAATACACAATAATACATATATTATCATCTAATGTTGTATTAGATCATTTTATCAACTTCAGCTTTTGTAAACATAAGTTTTGAACTTGTATTTGCTGTGTACGTCCTGCAGGCCTCTTTTACCTGAGCTCATACCACTTTGTTGTTTTAGGAAAAAAAAAAAAAAAAAAAAAACTCTGTGGAAACACAATGGAGTCCGTAAAGAAAAGTTGAAAACAGGACTTGATGTCATCCACTTGGGAAGTGGCATATCGGGTTACGGTTGGGGTTGTATGTTTGTTGACAATGTTGCAGTTTTGGTTTTTAACAGGTGTCGTTAAATTTTTATGTTGTGTGTGTGTCTGCTCAAAGACAAAGTCATTGAACTTCATTAAAAATGTATCTAGTTTACTGCACTTTTTAGAGAGGAAACACAACATGCGGGTTAAATCCTAAGTTCTAACTTTCATTTTGAATGCAGCCATAGTACCAAAAAAATCTGTGACATACACCGACACCATTATGCTTCTGAAAAGCCTGGAAAACACTGGGGAAAAAAAAAAAACATCAGATATAGAAATGTCAGCAGTTTTATCAGAGTGTGTGAATTTTGCCTTTGACAGTTTCTCACCACCTTTGTGCCTCTGCAACTCTGGAATACTTGACTGACATGGTCAACACTTCAAAGGCATGGCTCTTGACATGGCAAAAAGGCAAGACTGTCATTTGTAAATAATGTGCCAATCACTGTAAAGCCAGCTGGGGTTGGTTGGTAGGGGGATAACATCTACTGTACCACAAAGCATGGGAGGGGAGCACAAGGGGAACGCAGATTGGCACTCTGAGGATGGCTGGGAGACAAGGGGATACTCATAGGTGTGCAAGCAGACACAGAGGCATTCTGAGGCAGTCAGGAAGGAAGGACGATGTTTCGTCTAAACTGTGCTTGAAAGCAACTGTCTGTGCTAGTACATCTGTTGCACTTTCCTGAAACTATAAATACATGATGTAAATACATATCTTAGTGCTTACTCCTGCTTGTATAACTTCTGCACATGTCCTGTACCAACACCTAGCACCCTCTGTCTCTGGAAGAGAAAAAAAAAGGAAAAGTGAGCTGTGCCATCTGGATTGGAGTTGCTTACTTTCTCTCCTGTTAATTATAAGATTATATGAAAGAAATTAACTGGACAAAACCTCAATGAGATCACCCATAGATTTCTGAAGAGTAGTTTTCAAGGTCAACTGTGGGAGCTCTGGTCATCCTCATCCTAAACATCTGGCTAACACATAAATAAGCAGAACAATTGGAGCCTGGTTGTTAGTTGGAACATGGCTACTTTATCCACTAAAAAAAAATAAAACACAAAATTCCCCAGAATGTTTATTAGAACAATTAACCCCCCAGCAAGCCACATCATCTGTAAAAAAAAAAAAAAAAAAAAAAAGAATTAGAATGCTCTGCAAGGTCTACACAGCAGAAAGGTTCACCGATTCCAGTTAGCTGGTTAGTCAAAGTGACGCATAGCAGACAGCTAGTGGTTTGATAGCATGGTTGATTTGAGTGACACCTGACAATGCCGCTGTCACTCAAATCAAACATGCCCCTAACCATGCATATTTTTATGGTTAATGTAATTTTAACTGATGAATTACAGTACCTGAAGAGAGAGATCAAAATTACAGGAGATCAAAACCATTTTAACCATTTCATACCAGGATGCAAACATGTTTATTTATGTTGTCAACTCGGAGATTTTAATAAGAGCGTCTATGGGGATTGACTCACTTTTGAAGCCTAGTGGTCATTATATGAACTGCACGTTTTGGACAATTTTTCAGAACTGGAGGTCATCCCCTGGTTAATCACAGTGATATTAGCTCCATGTATGAAGAAGGGGGCGGATATCTCTGTCCTTGCAGTGTGGTACCCTGCCATGTTTCAGTGTTTTTGGGCACACAGACATGCGTAATGCTCATTCTACTTAAATTACATTATTAATTACGAATATTCATATTCAATTAGATCTTGAATGAACATTTCTACCTGCATGTGTACTTTTGGTCATTTTACAATTTATTAAGTAAACACATTTACAGACACGAGTTAATAAAAATATATAGGTTACTGGTACTCAGGAATTATTTGTACAATATAAAGCTTACTGTATACCATCATTATAGCAACACAGAGAACAATACAAATATACGTAAAATTCTGATCACAGTCAAAGTGGATCCGAAGCCCTGGACAGAAAAACATGACACAAACTCAGAATTGACGCCGTGATTCCAGTCTAACACAAACAATATAATTATGCTACAGTATGAATGAGTTGATGTAATCAGAATATGAAGTTTTGTTTTAACCTCTGTCATTTAGGAATAACATTATAACTATGTAGAGTGGAGTGCAGGCAGTTGTGTGAGTGTGTGTTTGTGCATTGTGTGTACGTATTTGGAGTCAGCCCCACCTGTGTCGGCACCTGGGCTCTAATTAACGCCGCCAAGCTGTCACTCATCTCACCTGTCAGTCAGTGGTGTGTACATGTCGCCTTCCCAAAGGACGCCGTCTCACTAATAAGCTCCATTCACACCTCATTATGATTTAATGACGGATTTAACACACTTAATGGCGACGCACAAGCCGAGACTGCCTTTAACTCTGACGAATAAACCAATCCTGGGAAAAATTTACTCACACAAACATAAGATGGCACCACGGCCCAGTTTTTCCCTTTGCTTTTTTACTTTTTATTTCATTAATCAGTGCGGAGAGGAGCATTCTCTGTCTGTTGCTTGAGTTTACTTTAATCATAATGATTGTAAGAAAAGAAAATAATTTAAAAAGTAATGTAATGTTGGGTGTATTTACTGTGAACCAACTTATAGTTTAGATTTTCTTAGAATTTTTGTGAGTTAAGTGAATTCTTGTTCTTTTCCAGCTTCACATTGAGTTTACTGCTTTTTAATATAATTATATACTTATACTTAAGGTTTATTTTTTGTATTATTGCTAATATTTATTTAATTATTATTATTACTTTTTAAAGTAACCAATTACCTTACAAAATCACTGTCTTTAAAAAGTAATCAGTTTCATTACTTTCTAGTAAAAGTAACTAGTTAGAGTACTTTTCCATTGCAGAAAATAAAAACTCCTTTATAATTATTCTACCATCATCGCGAAGTTTGGCCCACAATCTGTTAACTAATCTCATCTATGCGGTTTCGCGCGGTGGCCGTAAGTACGGTTCATCATGATTCACTGCGAGTTTTGGCTCTGTGATTATGTTTCCATCTTTCCGCGTTTCTGTCCTCGCATAGTCAAACCGCAGAGGTGAGATAGGGGTATAACAGCAGGAATAACAGAGGGGGGCAGGTTATCGGAGGCGGGGCTTGTAGGACGACTTTCACACACACACACCAATGGATTGGGAATGACTGCTGTCTGGCTCATGGATTACATAAATTGTCTGGATAACGGATTACAATTTTGAAAAAATGAACTAAATAACTGAATACCTAAATGGCGGACCTAACGCGTTAGATTACTCGTTACATCAAAAAATAATCCAAGTTACACCCAACACTGTTCTCCAAGTCACCAGACAGCTCACTTTATACATCCAGATGACATGTAGTGACCTACCGTGTCCTTCCTTAGAGATACAAGAACCGAGCAGAGTAACTGAAAGGAGAGGGATATTTGCCCTCTTCCACATACTGTACCTGGACGTGTAATTGAGAGGGAAGGGTGAATATACCTGGCATAGGAAAAGGTTTATATTTGGCAAGTTGCTAAAATAAATAAATGTGATATAAGAGAAATTAAATCCTGCAGGATGTACAAACAAATAATAATAATAATAATAATAATAATAATAATAATAATAATAATTCCACCTTAATTACAACTGAGAACAACTGATCATTTTGTGCATAGTTTTCGCATTTTTGCTGCATTTGTGTTTATTCAAGTAAGAGATTGAACATTGTTGAAATCCCAGGAATGCCCGAGTGCCACCATGGCCCCTAAGTGAGGGGGCCCTTAACCTTCACCTGCTTCCTCTCTGAGCTTGGATTCAATTCTTTCTTACTCATGAGTCACTCTCCATGAATAAATTCTGCTCCATGGTCCTCAGGCTGCAACATGTCACCTTTCCATATACAATATACAGTATATGTTTACACTCAGACTTTTTCTAAGCAGAATTCTCAACTATTCTTAACTGCCACCTACTGCATTATCTAGAGCCCTTGTCTTTATCCAACTTCTATCTTGATCTAACGTCCTGCCTGAACCTGTTTCATAACTGTCATCTCTGCAGAAACGTGTCTGAATGATGGCTGCTCAGATGCACCGGAGACATTCCTATACATCAGCGAAATGTCTAACTTCATGTCAGAGGCCCAGAAGCGTAAACAGTGTTGCTGTAAATTGACAGCACTCTCAGGAGAGCTCTTCCAGACTCGGACGCTTGAAACTAAGTGATGATAAAGAAAATCATCACAAAACTATATACTGTATATACAGGTCAGTTCCAGAATTATTGGCACAAGGTGTTCTTACACAATATACTGGAGTGTATTTAGGTAACATACAGTAGTTTCTTTGGCCAAAAAAACTAAAATTATTTAAATTATTAAGATAAGTATATACATATATTTGTATACTTAATTGTTTTAAAAGAAAAATGTTTTTCTTTTAAATGTTAATTTCTAAAAGAACTATTTTCAGCTTTTTTGAATTATTTTTTTCTTTAAAATTAAATACAAAATTCTAGACATTATTTTGACATTATTATTTTGTATGATTTATTTATTACACATATCAATTTCTATTTGATATTTTTACTTTTAGTTTTAAATTATCATATGTGCTATGTAGATTATTATTAGGGCCAGAGCACTATAACATCACACCCATGTACAGTAAATAAATAGATTTTTAAATCTATTGGTATGTCCCCTATAATGCATGTGCTCACTGTACCCATCGTCTTTCTCATGCGCCCAGGTGCCGATGACACAGGGTGCTGGGGCCCGGTTATTTTTGTTTGCAATTATTATTTTATTATTATTATTATTATTATTATTATTATTATTATTATTATCAACTTATTATCATCAACTATGTATGAAAATTAATTATATTAGATACATTTTAAATATTCATAGTGTTAATATACAGTACATTATATTAAGGGTACAATATTTTTTTTCTGAAAAGATTAATTTTTAGTCAATCAAAAATACAAAAATACTAAAAAAATAGTATTGAATTATTATTATTATTATTATTATTATTATATAGCCATTTTCCCCAAGAAAATGAAGGGTGCCAATACATTTCAGGGCCGATAATGTGATTGTATACATGAATAAAGTAAATGTTTGTTTTACATCATCTGAAATAAGACAAGCAAGGGAGAAAATGCATCATAATTATAACAAATATGGATACATTCCTAGATAAATAATGCCAGAATAAAACAGTATAATGATAGAAAATAACAAAGAGAGAGAGGGAACGCTGGAGTTTGCCTCTCCTGTGACCCGAGTGCTACAGCAAATACCTCCTGTAAAATCCCTCACGCACAAAACCACCAGCTTATATATCGATAAGGCTTTTTCTTCTTCCACACTCCAAGGTAACAGTCTATTGCTGCATGCAGCAAGAGAAATTACGAGATCCATTCTGGCCGTGCGTAGATACCACATACCGACTGGGCAATGTTGCAGCACGCAGATAAGAATCTGCCTGCTTTATGCAAGGGCGAATTCAATGACGCATTTTCTTTTGTGTCTAAGAATGTGCACTTTACATTTTATTATGCTCACGATGCCACAGGAGATGTTGCAAATGGCCCCAATTTGACTATTACGATCTTGTGCATGCTGTTTTCTTTTCGCCACAAGTAATGTCCTAATTTTTGAGAATGATACATCATTATAATGTAATTAAGGACAAAAAGAGGAAAAAGGGACAAAAATAAATATTCCTGAAGAACCATGATGCTAAATACATACAACTGTCAAACTGTGCTCTGGAGCTGTTATGAGGGAATGATAAGGATTTAATCCGAATCAGTATTAATATATCATTATTAATACATACATAAAAATGTATCCACTATTCAGTTCTAAACAACTCTGATGTTTAAATTAAATACATTTGTCTCGTATCACAGTCTGACAGTTTGGTATAAAAAACAATGCATTATGTTGAAGCTTGAGGCAGTCAAAACACTATGATTGTCATTTGAGGTTAGCATTAAATATTCTCCTGTCGTGTAATTCGCTGCAGCACTCAGACTCTTACTGTGACATGTTCACTGTTTTTTGCCTGGTGAAAAGCAGAACCTCTGTCACTGGGTTGTCCATCCAGCCAAGTCACTGGCGATCTTTAAGCAATGTCTAAAAAATAAAAATTTTAATTTGATTTTATTTGTATAACGCTTTAACAATGATTATGGCAGGTAATGACGGAAATGTGTGAGGACATCAATCAAAATGAGACAGTGGCATGGAAAAACTGCCTGAGACGACAATTGGAAGAAACCTTGGGAGGAACCAACTCAACCATCCTCATTTGGGTGATGACTGATAGCAGAAATTGTTTTTCAGTCATACTGTACTGTGTGTTATTAGTACATTATCCTTCCTAATCCCAAAAGTGTTTGACTGATGGTAATTCTAATCATTAACCTAGTGAACCAGTGTAAAAATGTAATAATGGAAACTTCAAAGCACTTATGTAAGTCATTCTAGATAAGAGTGTCTGCCAAATGCTTAAATGTAAATTTAAATGTATTCAAGTGTGTGTGTGTGTGTGTGTGTGTAAGTGTTGCTTTGTGCACTGGTGCGCTGTCATGTTGGAACTGGTGTGGGGTTGTTTTTCAGGAATTGGGCTCGGTCCCTTACTCCCAGTGAAAGGAACTCTTAATGCTTCACCATCGCAAGACATTTTCATGCTCCGAACTTTGTGGGGACAGTTTGAGGATGGCCCCTTCCTGTTCCAACATGACTGCGCACCAATGCCCAAAGCCAGGTCCATAAAGACATGGATGAGTGAGTTTGGTGTGGAAGAACTTGACTGGCCTGCACAGAGTCCTGACCTCAACCCGATAGAACACCTTTAAGATAAATTAGAGCAGCGACTGAGAGCCACGCCTTCTCGTCCAACATCAGTGTCTGACCTCACAAATGCGCTTCTGGAAGGATGATCAAAAATTCTCATAAACACATTCCTAAACCTTGTGGAAAGCTTGTCCAGAAGAGTTAAAGCTTATATGAATGTGAAGGCAGGCCAGTGAATACTTTTGGCAATACACTGTAGCTTACATGGTTTCATTAATTTGTCACAGCGTGATACAAATAAAATCCAGAAGAATGGGTTGAACTGGATCAAGTGCTATTTTATTTCATATATCAGAGCTACGTACATTGTTAAACTAAACAATATTTACAGTGTTAAACCATTTTAGTTCTTGCCATCTAAACAATATAATAAAATTGGTGATATATTTTATTTATTTATTCTGTTTTTCAGGCTTTAAGTCGAGTGGTTTTCAGAAAAAAATAAAAAATAAAATCCAGCGGTGTAAAGTAAACACAGTCAATTTGTATAATCTAAATGAAAATCCCAGGAAATCAACTTGAGTATTTGTGTAAGCAGTCTCTGATTATGCTGAACTTTATCCTTTTTTTATTATTCTCCTAATACATTTAATATTCTTGAATAATGTATAATGCATGAGTGCATGATTTTTGCGTAGGTCTAATCTGTAAGAGCGTTTCCAGATACAAGATCTGAGTAGGCGATGTAAGCAACACACACACATGCATGAGATGGATGGCTACGTGACAGTGAGCAGATGCGAGAAGCTGATGAATAGTAGGTGCATCCGAAGTGAGAGACAAACAGCACTCAAAAGGCCGTCTGCTTCAGTATGCACGCACTCGCAGGTGGCAACCTCGCCCAGCAGTCACATCTTGGGACATTATTGCCTCTAGCTAACTTCTACCCGCTAGCAAAATGTAAAAAAGAATGAGATAAAGCGCAAAAATCTTCAGCCATCTGTCAGAAATGCGCACAGACCCCGAGTATCTGTCATTCAAAACCCAGGCTTCGGAGCAATCGCACTTCTCTAATGGTGATTTTGAGGGATGATGATTAAGGTTTAATGATGTTCGCTGAAGATTAATAGCGCGGGAGTGCTATGGGTTAGGCTGCTTTCATGACAAATTTAAAGATGGTGTTCACTGGGTTATTTTCACATTTGTAGGTTTATGTGCTGGAGCACTTACTCTCAGCCACTTTGCGTTATTTTTTGCATTGGGTTTCAGATGTAATTACGATGCATCTGTTATCATTCATTAATCTTTGGTAACCTTTATGCTGGTCAGGGTGGAGGTGGATCTGGAGCCTAGGGCAGGAACGGGATTGAGATCGAGATCTAGACAAAACCACAGCCAGCATCAATATAAAATCACCCAGAGAAATGGCTGACCCTAAAGACTCGGGTGTTCGTTATGGGGCCTCCCATGACCTGAACAGGATATGCAAAGTGTAGGATGAACGAATGAATGAATGAAAGGTAGAATAGAAAGTTCATTTTACCAGATTTAAACTGACATGAAAGAATTATGATAACAGACACCCACAAGTTTATAATAAAGTCGTTAAATTTTTCTTTAAGAGCAACAGCTGGCCTATGCTTGGTATAACGAGAGGGTTTTTTTTCTTCTTAACAGATCCTTAAACAGCATGGAGATGCCATTCAGAAAGCCTAGGTTAAAGAGCTCACGTTCATGAAATTTCTTTTCTTTTAAACTGAACTATATTTCTCCTTCTGCCAAAAAAAGATATTTCCTAGCCATGTGTCTCTGGGACAATCCACCCTCAGATTCACCAACAATCTGGCCTCTTTGGAAATCAGACAATTATTTGGCATGCTTAAAGATGGGTCTATTCTTATCTGAGAAGAATGAAACGAGCAGTAGTCATAATAATACCAACACATTTAGATGAATATATTTAATATAAAACTATATACTGTATACAGTATATAAATTTTTCAATATCTGTAAACATTAATACTATATCTTCTATCCAGGATGTAAAAAAGCTGGGGTGTCGTGTAGTCATGGGGACGACATAAAGGTTACAGAAAGAACAAATAAAGTTAACACTGTGGAACAAATTGTACAGTTGGGAACAACGGTAATCAATTATTGGTCGATGCAAGAAAGTAGCTAAAGTCTGCTAAAAAAGGATGCACCGATTTATCGGCTGTACATCAGTATCGGCAAACAACTTGGCGTTCACCAACGGCAATGTCTCACGTTTTTCTGTTTGATTGTTTTACATCAACTTTAGGTAGCGCTGATTAAATGTTGTCTTGGTTAATTGTGATCTGACTTGGACAACAGTATCCTGCCTAGCTGGCACTATAATAACTGGCATAATAACACCCATAATACCACCCTTTGTCATGATGATTTTTAACACCAGGATAGCTTACAGGATAGGTATCACAGAGAGCTGTAACTGTAGCTTTATTCTGACAAAAATAAACATTATGACCATGAGTCCAGTCTCAATGACACTACATTCACTATATCATACATGACTGGAATGTGGAATATGACTACAGAGCGTTCCATACAATGGTTGTTACAGTGGAAAAAGTACAGTGGTTAATTAAAACAGTAGTGTAGCACGCTTCTTCTCTTGAAGTCTAGTCTATGGGAGTCTTACCATAATAAATATTGTTGCCATTGTGGAATTTCTTTTCATTCATTTTCTATATTACTTTTTTTGTACAGAGTCACAGGAAGCCTTCCACCTTTCTCAGGAGACTTTGAGCACGAGACGGGATACATCCTGAAAAGGGTGTCAATCCAATATTGGGCATATACTGTATGTATACACACACTCATTTACACAACAGGCCATTTGGGGATGCCAATTAGCCTAATTTACATACAGTCGAACCCTGGAATGTGGAGGTGCGAAGCCTCAGCAGTAACCACTGTGCATTTGTCCCGCCCCACATCCCTTTTGTTTTTGTGGTTACCCCTTTTAATTTTCCTGGCACAAAAGGGAGATAAGTATAAAAACAAACAAACAAACAAACAAACAAATGACATCTGTATTACCATCGATCGAATTATAATTTTAAACATTGGTATCTTATTGGCCCAGAACCACATTTAAATGATTCAGATCATCAAACACAATGTAATATTACACCAAGACAACATTAAAGTAAACTAGTAAGTTATCTGACTGCTAATTTATTAGTGTTAGTGTT
>JAOTRS010000001.1:23543060-23553840 GCA_028565755.1 Dinotopterus cunningtoni | reverse complement strand
AAGTATTTGGTGAAAAGACTACTCAAGTACTGAGTAACTGTTTTAATTGTAATTTCCCATTATTATTTTTTTTTTTAGCAGCCAGACAAAATGATAAAATAATGTACAAATTCTGACATTTCCAAATAATTAAATAAATGAAATAATTAAAATAAAATAAATATTTTTATAAAGCAGCAAATTAAGGAACAAGAAACACAAATTTTCAATTTTTTTAGCCTTATTTGCTAATTAAATATGCTAGCATTGCAACATTAAATGAAACAGTATAACTTACCGCAACATGTTTTCTCAGGTTAGACGTCGAGTTTTTATTTGCGGTTTGTTTTGGCAGACAGAGAAGACACCGCAGTATGAAGCTCTTCTTTTGTAAATTTTGGTAAATTTTTATGTTTTCATTTCCTGTCTACCCTTGACACGCCGCGAATTTGTGTGTGGTCATGTGACTACATAAGGATCTTGTTATTGCAGCTGATTGGTCAAACAGAGTCACGTGATTATCGTTGCTATGTCTGATTGGTGAAACACAGTCATATGGTAGATCCACCGGCTGCATTTCTCTGGCAAAAATAAAGAATATCTAATGTGTAAAATAAAAGGTAAGAAAAATAAAAGAGTCGAGTGTAACCAAATGTAGCTGAGCAAGAGTTTCTTCTTTGCAAATTTACTCAAGTAAAAGTAAAATGTATAAAGGTATGGTGCAGTAAAACTACTCATAGAAGTAAAACATTTTTTCAAAAAGTTACTTAAATAAATGTAACGGAGTAAATGTAACTCGTTACTACCCACCTCTGTATGTTATACATATAATACAGAAAATGTGTGGACCAAAGAAGATACTTTTACAAATTTATGCAGCTTGAAGTGACCAATCTTGCTTTCTAAAAAAATTTCAAGTTGCTAACTTCAGCCATTTTGAAAAGATGATTTTATATGTGCCCTAAAAATGGCCATTTTTCAGCATTTTACTGTCTCACTTCAAACAAGAATAATAATTAAAAATACTAATTATTTATACAGTATTTCTTTATAGTATCAAGCTTTATTGGAACTAAAAGTGGTGTAAGCTTATAAAAGCATATGACCTGTAAAAAATGTTGTGTAAATTACAGCTTTTCATGCAAAATAAATTTTTCCCCCCAAATTACTAACAACCTTGGTTTTGTTTAAATGATCCAAATTAGACACACACCTTGTGTTATGTGGCCATAAATCAGTTTATTCAGTCAAAAATGCTTTTAGAGGGCATCCAAGTGGCGCAGTGGTAAAGTGCTCGTCCTATCGTCCGCAAGTTCGATTCCCGGTGATGCTGTAACCTCACGCAGCTCGAGACCTAGAGAGCTGATTGGCCGAGCTCTCTCACAGGGGAGGGATGAGAGGTATTTAGTGCTCCCACATTAATCATGGCTCTACAATCAATCAGGGGCGTCTGTGAGCTCATGCAGGTGGAAGGAGCGGATAGCGCTGTCCTCCGATTGTGTTACTCCACCCCCAATGGTGTGTGCGTGTGGTTTGGAGGAAACACGTTATAGTCTTCGGCCCTCCCGACTAAGTGGTAGTAGTAGCTTAATGTGGGAGTTGCCCAATAATTATTGTTAAAACATACACCTTTAAAATTCCAGCTATCTCAGTGCTTTGCATGAGAGATTAAAAAAAAAAAAAAAAAAAATTTAATAATAATAATTTTGCCATGTTGCCTAACTAAAGTTAGACAAAAACTAACATGGAAATGTCAATGTAGCTTAATTAGTCTACATGAAGATAATTATTATTTCTCAATTCAGTTTTTTTTTTTTACCCTAATGTGACACAGATCTGATGTTTTTCAAATGTTGAGTCACTTTCTTATGTGGCGCTAAATGAGATATACATAGTCATGTTACTTCACTAAGAATGGACAGATTAGAATTCATGCAACTTTTTTGTCTCTGTGCTCGCTGATGTAATCAGTGAGTGCCAGCAGTGCAGGGATTTTGTAGCAGCTCTAGCAATACCCAATAAAACCGCTAAAGTGAGGCACCTGCACAATACTCTATTCACTATATCACTATATATACCATAACTCTATTATGATTATTAAGATTATTATTTTCCATCAGTTAATCGGCTTATAAGAAGGAGTGAGGAGTTTACTGGAACTGAAAAAGTAATTTACAATACATATTGGATAAAACAACAACAACAACAAGAATAACAGCATTTCCATGTGAAAGGCTTTCAAAAGCCATGCCACAAATCGCAGACATGACGTACCCTGAAACCTCACTATCACCATGACCACTGCCTTTCTCTCTCCCTCTTTCCATTTCTAAGCCCATTAAAACACATCTAGCCTGTTTTAGCTGCCACAGTTTCTGCCTGTTTATCGTTCCATCAATTTACCTCCATCTACCTGACTAATGAGTGGAACGGAGAGAGCTGGGAACACAGAACAAATGGGGCAGCTTCATAATTAAGCTTGTGCTACAGCATTAGACAGTAGGCAGTGTTCTCGCTGCTCTCTGTGGCCGACTCATTCGCTAATTTAACACGATGTGTGAGCTTCTCTCACAGGAAAACATATCAGCGGGAGAAAGAGACAGAGAGTACGTAACCCTGTGTGTGGCCTTTATTTTTTACACACATTTCATAAAGCAAAAGGGCATTTTGGTTGGGAATGCGGACAGCACTTCCTACGCTGGCCGGCTATTGTGTTGTCCCACACATTTAATTCACGCCACCCCCGTCTCTCAGAGTGTATGGATGGATATCTCTGGGGATGCGGCATGGAGAGAGGATAATAAAAGTCTATCTTTCAGCAGGGTTCGGCGCCCGCAGGCGGTTTTGTGTTTGTAAACAAGAGGGACAGTGCTAACGCTGGATTTCTAGCTTGCTGTGATTAAATGCATGGCTCACTGGCTTTTGGAAAAAGTTTCTGAAAAAACAGTGTGAATTAGCTTTTATAATGCCAACATTTAAATTATTGTTATGAAAAAAAAATAAGGAAAATTAAATCTTTTAAAATTGATGAAAGTAATTTGTGTGACTTTTTGAAACAATGCACTTGTAAGGACATATGTTTTTTTTTTTTTCTTTTTTGAGGCAGAATTCGATGTATATATTCAATAAATGTTGACTGACTGCCAAGGGGCTATATAAAACAAACACTCATTAACACATTGCAACACACTGCATTACATTCAAGGAAACTGATGATAGAATTCTGACCACCCAATGCTCACCCATGGCTGCAGACACCAAAGGCCAGCCTTTTTCTGATCCCAGAAAATAGCCAGTACAGCACAATTTAATACTACAATATACCACAAAAGTCGATGCTGAACACAATAGAAAGGCACCAGAACACCCAGTGCACCACTTGTCTGCCACACAACACATGGTGGCCAGCAATCAAAAAGCCTAAAGCTGCTATCCCAGCCATCAAACTCCCCAGATCTTAATCCAACTGAGCACCCATGAAATGCGCCAGACAAACAAGTCCAGTCCACAGAAGCCCTACTGTACTTCACAATCCACAGTACCCGAAGGATCTGCTGTCAACATCCTGGTGCCAGACACCCCATAAACCCTAGAAGGGGTGGATCCTGACCTGAATTAAAATCTTCCATATTGCATTCTCTATATTGGGTTATCTTTGGCCCAAGTTTCTGTTCTGTCCCTTTACTATTCGATAACATTTTTTTGTAATGCAGGTGTTGTACTGGACCATTACAGTGAATAAGCGGCTAAACCCTAAAGCAATATGCTCAATGTTACCAGTTCATCTACATTCCAGCCCTCACCCACGATCACAAGCTTTGGGTACAGAACAAAAGACTAAGGGCCTCAGGGTGCCAAAGAAGAAGCTGAAAAATCTTCCTGGGAAGTGGGACCCTGATCTGCCCTACTGTACCTCTGGCCACTGCAACCCACCCCTGGATAAAATCTGATGGATGGGTGGATGGATTAATGACAGATTCATCTATATTGTGTGTTGTTGATGAGTTAAGTAAACTTGACTTACAACTGAGACAGGATGCGGCTGAGCATTTGAGTTTTAAGGTCTTCGTCCAAGGATCCAGTAGGAGCAACTTGGTGTTTTCTTAAATCTAAGCTCACAATTTAAAGTAAATTTCTCAATATTGAGCTGCCATTGCCAGGATAAAAAGAAACATCTTTTCTTCTCTCACTCTTTTTGGTAGCATAAAAGATCTTTTACCTTTGTCCTATTGCTTGTTCTGCATGCTTTATGTTGCTTACAATAGCTTCATTAACATTTCTCATCAAGTTAAAAATAAATGCTAAGTTGCATTACATCATTGCTGGAGTAACTGTAGGGTAAATATGAGTAGCAGACAGTTAAGAGAACTTTGGACACCTTTTCACTCATCTAAGACATGCAGTTTAGTGGATAACTCCATAGACTGGTGTAACACCTGTAGTGGTCACCAATGAGTCCTTGCAATCTCTCTCTCTCTCTCTCTCTCTGTCCACTTCCATCATGGCAATCACAGCACTAAACAAATATGGCCTTTCTTTTGGCACAGTGCAATAACTTATGGAATTGATCTCCTGAAACAGCAGTCGTGTTAACAGAAAAGCTGTTGCAGTTTAAATTCATCACGCAGCACCCATATTCAAGCCGTGCCAGGTGTTGACTCAGAAATGGTCGCAATGCTAATGTCTCCCCATGCTGGGTGCCATGTGGAATATAAAATGTTGCGGTTAAAAGCGTGCTATCTTTCATCAGCCATCCATCCATAGTACGCCACGACGCTCAATGATTTCCCATCTGTCTTTTCATCTATCACTAATATACTGACAAGATCACTTAGGCAAATCGTGCATTGGCTCCCGCTGCCTCTTGGAAGGTTCCGGTACTCCATCATGGCACCATCCGATAATGGCAATTTGGATGTTTTGTCATTGTAACACCTGTCCATCGATACAATACAGTAGGTCTCACCTGCACTCTTAGACTGCACGTAGATTCCATTTAGTGTTGGCAAGATATCTTACATATGAATCAATATTTGCAGCCAATGATTATCGCCTTTGTGTTGGCGGATTCTAATTTAATTACTGTTGCTTTAATCTCTAAAGAAGGGCCACATCTCTGAAATGAATCAAACCTCACAAAGCCACAAACACTGATTCCTATAACTGCACTGTCCTAGAAGACATATAAAACTCTATATTTGTGCCAGATTGTTGGATGGTTCACTGATTCTTGAAAGTTAAATTGTAAGCCGTCCTTTGCATTTTGTTGCATTCTGTTTTTCACAACGTTCATTTATAACTGGAGTGAAATGATCGTCCATGAACCGCCTCTCTCCTTCCTTTCAGTCTTACTTCGTTCCTCCTCTTCACTTGGGGTGATTTACAATCATGCATCTTTAATCCATCCATGCATTTAATGAAATGCACAACAAAAGCTTCATCAATTTATATTAGCAGTTCTCTGTCCTTTTCCGAGTCTTTGCTCATTCTTGGTTCTGAGTCGAAGCGCAAGCCTAATATGTATTAATACTAGAAAATAATCTGAGGTGTGAATCCAAGGATGACGCTACCAGATACAAAAAGAACACACAGGAACATGTATTCGCTAACATTTTTCTGTCAGTCCCTTCATTTATTAAGGTTAACATCACAGAAAGACTATTCATGTATTCAATCTGACAGTTCTAATAGATATATAACTTTATGTCTAAATAGTAATGGCACTAGAGTTTAGCTAATATTATACTTTAAGTCACTTAAGTAGATAAGGAAAAAATGGTGTAAGAGGTTTATTGATCGCAGTACGATGTCAAAGAATGAGTGCTGATCTTCAATAGACTGCTGTAAGTGGAATTTACGTCAAGTTTTTTTTTTTCTTACAAATCATATTCAAAGCTTAAGGGTCAAGAGATAATAATGTCATTGTCGTTCTTTCGGCTGCTCCTGTAAAGGGGTCACCACATCGGATCACCCAATCCGCACACAGCTGGGCACTGGTTTAACGCCGGATTCTTCTTCCTGATGCAATCCTCAGTTTTATTCAATTCAATTCAATTCAACTTTATTTGTATATAGCTTTTAACAATGGTCATTATCTCAAAGGAGCTTCACAAAACCAAAAGAAAATTATAAAAATGTTTATGAAATGTGAGAAAATGTGTATAATATTATAATGATCAGATTGTCCCTGATGAGCAAACCAAGGGCGATGGTGGCAAGGAATAACTCCCTGAGATGCCAATAAGAATAAACCTTGAGAGGAACCAGACTCAACAGGGAACCCATCCTCATTCGGGTGATAACGCATACTGTAGCAGGGATTGTAGTGCAGTCATACTGTGAGTTAGGCAGCTGGAAGTTTTAATATAACAGGAGATATATTAGATTATATAGTCCAGTTTGACACCAGGATGGCACCAGGATAAGTCAGGCTTGGGACTGGCACTGCAACCAACACGTAATTTTAAGAAAAAAAAAAAAAAAAACATGACGAAATAACGGCTAAATAAAATGATTAAAGCAACGTCAAAGTCAATTTCTGATATACCGTATATGTGCCCACCGTAAACATACCGGTTAATGCTGTACAGGGTCATGGAAGGACCTTGCCCCAGGGGACTCGGGGCACACCCTTTATGAGGTGCCAATCCATCACAGGTCACACTACGTGCAGTTTGGGAATGCCAGTTAGCTTACTCTGCATGTCTTTAGACTGTAGGAGGGACCCAGAGTACATGGAGGAAACCCACAAAGCATGTGGAGGAGGTAAAAACTCCTTACCTGAGGGATTCGAACCCTAGCTCTGGAGGTGTGAGGTCACAGTGCTAACCAGTACGCCACCAAGCTGCCCCATCAATGATAATGTTTTAGAGAAAAAAGAAATAAATAAAAATAGTTGTCCATATTGAATCTACTCAAGGTTGAATTTGTTTTGTAACTAACTGATTATTTAGTTCTGTAAATAAATTCATATTGTGTTTAACTAACGAACTAAATAAATAAATTGATAAATAAACACATTTCAATTTGATTTAAACTACATTCATATTTTTTTTACTAAGCAATAAACATTGATTTTACCTTAATAATTCCTGCAAACTCCCTCATATCAATCATTTCTGTTTCTTTCCTCCTGTTTTTTTATATGTTGCATTTGTATTGAAAATCTTGTAAATTCTACATTATAATTGCACATATTTTCACACGAGCCTCATCCTGCTTTATAATATATTTATTCAGTTCTTATGAATATCTTATAAATGCAATTTGCACAAACATAGTGTTAATTGACTTTCCTCCCCAAGCAGGCATTTATACAGAAAGTTTTACTTCCTAATTAAAGTTGTATTAATAAATGAATGAATTAGTTTATTTATTTTTACTCTGAAATAACTCTGGACACTCCAGTAGGGATTAGCTGCTGTGCTAAACGATGCATTTATGGTAAATACATCCTTTGTTGGAGTGGATGTGCAGTGGAACTTTCAGCGGTGGTTTAAAAGCACGGACTGATAAAAACATTCAGACGGCAGTAAGACGATGTTGGAGATGAAAGATAAAGAGCGGATTCATTTCACGGAATCGATTTAAAGCAGAACACTGATACAAGTTAATGTGTAGAATTATCTTTGTTGTGATAAAGCCGAGCAGATGGACCGTTCGTTATGAATGCTAATGAAGTGGCTGATTGTCTCCTTAGTATATAATAACGATAATCAGTGTTTTGTTCAATTTATACCCTATCCTTCTGGACATTTCTTCCAATCCAGATTAATTTCACTTTGCTTCTATAACACACTCCACACTCTTCTCTTCTGATTTTGAAGCACCTGTATGGGGATTTGTGTTCATTTAGCTACAAGAGCGTTAGTGAGCTCAGGTGCAGGTTTGGATATTGAGACGCCTCCAGTTCCAGGTCATCCCAAATGTGATGGGTTTAGTGGGGTTGAGTTCACTCCAACTTTAACACACCTTTCCTACAGCTGTTGTTCTGGATCTCAGCAGATCCAGGACCTGAGGGTTTGGACCTTTTGGTTCCAGTGAAGGGATACTGTAATACAACCGCACAGTGAGACATTTTAAAGTGTTTGCTTTGAGTTTTGTAGCGACAGGTTATATCAGTCATAGACATACTCACACACACACACACACACACAGACTTGACTGCAGATTTATGTATCTGAAAGTGTCCGACCATGAACGGTCTCAGCTCGTTATCACTCCATCAATCACACACTAACACACTCCCACTGCTTTAGGCTGCGTTTTGTGTTTGTGTTTGCGTTGGAAGATATATTAATCCTGCTATATTCTCTCTCTCTCTTTCTCTCTCTGACTAACCTCACTCCACCTCTTTGATTCATGTATATGCGTCTAGTCTATGCGTAACTGTGTGTGCGTGTGTGTGTTGATGATCTCAGTGTTTGGATGAGGTTAATGCTCTCCGCAACTCATCAGTTGATTCTCCCCATGAACAGAAACAATCAGCAGACGGCGCGTCCATGTGTTCAGTGATGGACAGCAGATCGGCAGTAAAGCACTCATGATGAGGAGATTTTTCTGACAGTTTGAGCTGCAACAGCAAGGAAGCAACAATTGGATAAAAAGAACACTTTTCAGGAGAACTTGCATTTTTAAAGTGATTTTTGTTTTTTTATGTATATTGTACCTTTTAGTGCTATCTCTGTGCCTTCAAACTTGCAGCTAGTGAATGCTCACTAAAAATAAGTAGTACATACAGAAGTGCCAGGATTGAAGTTTTAAATTAGACACTTAGTGTATAAGTTTAAATGTACAGTATATAAACTGATTTTAAATATTGTCAGTAAAATAACTCAGTAATATATACAGTTATGTATTATTGTCTAAAAACATGTAAGGAAAATCAGTATGTAATATTTATGTTTATTTAAAAAAGAAAAAAAATCTAAATTAAGAAAAAACAGGCTGTCACATCATGCCACACCAACAGGTGGCGATATGATCTTAAGCATAAGCCATGTTGGCCAATCAGAAGCCTGAAATTGTTATTGCTGGTTATGTCACACACATAAGTCAATCAATGGAGATTACTCTTTGAGGGTTCTCTCCTGGTACCCTGGTTTCCTCCTGCAGTCAAAAGCCAAAAAACCCAGTTATACCTGTACACACTGAAAAAAGAGTTCCTAAACATCATTAACCTGGAAGCAGTTTTCCAAAAGGGTCATTTTCATTTACTTTTACATTTACATTTACACAAGGGTCAGAACACAAAGAAAATCTTTCATTTTAAAACTACCAATGAATGAACTATAAACATTTTTTATTATACAGTACAGTATGTCTGACTTTGCCGTGATGTGAAACACTAACAGTTCTTATAAAGCCATCATTCTAAATCTAATCTAGCTAAAATGTCTAAAATCTTGCTAGATAATTGTGATGATTTGATCAATATTTGATTCATTTCTGACACAAGTTGTATCTTAGTTTACATTCAGAAAAAAATAAAAATAAATAAATGGCTGCCAAAATGTCCACTATGCTCGTTCTCCATTTCATTGCTTTTTAAACAGAGAAGAAGACAATCAATCACAGCATGCACACTTTTCAAATGTTTTAATTAACTACTGTAATAAGAAGACATTAAGAACAGTAAATTTATCTCGTTACGCAGAAGTGAGTAAATGACTCAGCGTTTTTTTTCTCCCCTCACTAATGTTTTGCACAAACAGAGAACCGTGGAGTGATGAGGCGCAGGATTTTTACCCATGGACTATATAAAAAAAGAAGCGGACAAACTCTCCATGATGTCACACGTAGGTTTTCTTAAGAGCGGTTTTGAAGCTGTGAGGAGCTCTGGTCATCACTGTCTTGTCAGGAGCTGACTTCCCCTAAACTCCGGTTAATCCTTAAATGGGCAAATGGGCTGATCGAACAGAGTCTGGTTGTTTGATGAAGCATGTCTACTTACCTCTGTTACTACAGTCCTGCTAGCTTAGCTTTAGCTCAGCTAAAATGCTAGGATGGTGATTGTTAATGTATACACTAACATTACTTTGCATTTTTTTAAACTCAGTCATCCATATGTACCTTCCACGTCATCCCATTTCACATTTTTGTGGAAAGTTAATCTACAATGATTTCTGTTCGCTGCTTCGATAAAATGTTGCAGAGCAGACAGCTAATAATCAGCCAATAATTATGTATAATTTTACGGCTTTTTAAACTGATTTAAACTGATAAGTTACATAAAAATTCACAACTGTACAGTTGTCATGAATGGGAATTCTAGCCATGGGAATCAAAATTATCGTGTTTAAACATGTTTATTTCAGTTATAAATTTAACATTTTAACATGTGGATCTAATGTGATTGACTCACAATTCTTAGTGGTCATTTAAGGAACTGCACATTTTAGAACCTCTGTGTTGGACTAATTTTTCAGAACCTTAGTTCATATGCATCATGATGAGAACTTATTTCCTACTACAAAATAAAATAATTAAAATGTCCTTCCAAAGTTGTAGAATCAGTAGATTTGGTCAGTCAGTGGAATCTGAAATAGACTCATTAAATGTAATGATTTTCTACATTTTCACTTTTTAAATGCTGGTATTTTTCTTCAGATTGAAATTCAAGCAAAGGACAAATATAATCAGTAGTATTTAAAGCAACATTTCATTTAAATGTTAAACAAAATGATGCTGATGATATCCTTATTAAATATAAAATTATCTGATTTATTCATTCATTGAATTAATTATTTATATTTGTGCAATCCTTTTTATATATAAAGTTATTAAGAGTGAGGTTAATACA
>JAOTRS010000001.1:23486021-23498704 GCA_028565755.1 Dinotopterus cunningtoni | reverse complement strand
TATCTATTGTCTGTCATTTCTTACATACATATATAAGTTAAATAATAATTAGGAGGGTATTCTAAGATGTATTAACTGGCATATTTTTATTTTAGAAAAATACAGTGGCACGTAATAAGATATTTCTTAAATACATACTTCCTAAATTCTGTCTTTCCAAAAAAAACACTGCACTTTGCTGCCAGTTACTAACTATGTGTTCATTTCCTGGTTGTCAGAGCAGTGTGGAAATGTTAAATTGGCAATGTTATGAGCACTGGGATAACATCTGGGAAATAAACATGTAGTTGGTAACTGGTAGGAAAGTGCAGTGTTTTTTCTGGTAAGACAGATGTAATATGTTAATAATATGTAATGTAATATAATAAAATGTAATATTGTTCACCAAAACATTGTGACAATGTTGTTTTTAAAAAGTTAAAATGATTTTATCTTTCATTACTTTTCACCTTGTGTTGCAGACATTGTTTTAACCTTATCCCAACATTATGTCGAACAATATTACATTTCAATTATGCAGGGCGTTCAAGTCAAACTGGAACTTGTGATGAATTTCTGAAGAAGCAGTAAAAAATTGCAATGTACACAACAGCATAGTCTCAAGAGGATCTAGGGTTATTGTAGTTGAATTATAAACAACAGAACGGTGTGACGGATCCGAGTTTCTGTTTCTGCCTCAAAGATAATTAATTTCTTACAAGATTCCATCATGAGAAGTTTTATTCTATTAATACCACACCAATTCACCCTGAAATGCAGATTGGGCTAAGTGGAGTCCCCAAATTGCCCGTAATGTGTGAATAAGCGTGTGAATGTGTGTCTGTGTGTGCCATTTAATGGACTGGCACCCCATCCAGGATGTACCACGCCTCATACCCTATGTCTTCTAGGATAGGCTCCAGGCCCCTTGCAGCCCTGTATACAGGATAAAGCGGTATAGATGATGAGTGAGTGAGTGATAAATAATACTTTTGTTATGATAACATTTACAAACATCAAGTCACAAAGCCAGGACAATCCTAAGAAATTTTAAGCAAATAAAAGCAGAAAAACATGGTGATCTTATTTGAGGTTTCTATAGCAACACTGAGTGTTTATTTTCCTCACAGACATGTGAATCTCATTAAGTTGTTTATTAGACAGATGTGATGACATGGCATTATGTGTGTGTGTGTGTGTGTGTGTGTGTGTGTGTGTGTGACTCTGAGTTCTTTAGCAACCGAGTGCAATATAAGCTGTTCTGAGTCTAGGCTTAGTAATGTAGCAAGTTATCTCAGATAAATGTTTTGTGTTTATTTTTGTTTCAATGATGGCTACACGATAGTTAGCGAAACTGTCAAGCTCAGCCTTTAACAAGCTTATGCACAGCAGCCATGTTTAACAATGTGAATTGCAACACTTTGGCTAATCAGTGAAGGAGCTGTGGTAGTATAAACTGCCCGGCCAAAAAAACAAAAAACAAAAAAAAACCCACCAACCGGATTTAACTAAGAAAATAGGTAAGAGCCTTCCCTAGGATAATTACTGCAGTGATTAATACGGTTCAGCTGCTTCAGCAAGTTATTTAACCCTAACTGATGCACTGAGTATCATTTCTTACACAACCATGTCAGAAGACATATCCTGGGGTTGTGGCAAAGACCTAACGCTGTTCCAGAAGAGTTAAATTATTATCCTGCATCAAGCAAAGAAAACAACTAAGAGATTGTTGAAACTACTGAAACTGGGTTAAGAACTGTCCACCACATTATTAAAACCTGGAAGGATAGTGGTGACCTGTCATCTTCAAGGAGGAAATGTCATTCGAAAAACATCCTGAATAAGCATGATGTGAGATCACTTGAATGCATTGTGAATTACGATCATTAAAAAAATGCAACAGTAAAACAGAATAGCAAAAATAACAGCATTTCCACATGTAAGATGCAAGGGAACTTAAAAGATTGGGACTAAACATCTGTGCAACCTTAAAAAAAAATGTGTGAGGTTAATCAGAAACAACAGTCTACGGGTAACTAGGAAGCATAAAGAAATGACTGTGGAACATTGAAAAAGATCGTGTGGTCTGATGAGTTTAGATTTACCCTGGTCCAGAGTGATGGGTGCATCAGGAGAGGTAGAGAGGTGCTGAAGTATGAATTGTACCCAACTGTACAAGCCTGTGGGGGCAGTGTTATGATCGCCCCAACAGGTTGCTTCTGTTGGTCAGGTCTAGGCTCATCAATGTTATCTACACAAAAAACAAGATCAGTTGATGACCTGAATGAACTGAATTACCAGGATGGCATGGGTATATTCCGAGAGGGAGATGTGAATGATTGGTTCAGGGAGCACGTGGGTTGGTCCTGACTTTAACCCAACTGAGAATCTTTGGTGCTGGAGGAGACTTTACACAGCAGTCCAACTTTTCCATAATCAACACAAAATCATTGGAGAGAAATGAATGTGACTCGGAACTAAATGTTGTGACGTTGCATAAGCTTATCGAAACAATGCTACTATCGCAATCAAAGCAAAAGTTCGTCCAATGAAATATTCGAGTGTGTGACTTATTCCTTTGGTTAAGCAGTGTAGTACTGTACAGTATAATCTAGCTTGGATATTGCTAGCTACTTAATGGTCTAGAGTATGAAAACAAGCTGCTTAACAAAGCTAGTCAAACAGCTAGAAAGCTAAAATAAGCTGCAATAAGTGCAAATGGTTTTATACTTGAAATCTAACAGTGTAGCCTGAGTTTCCAAGTCACTGCAGAGGAAATGAATTAAGACAACACAACCAGAGAGAAGCTTAGCACAGCAACAAGGCCAACATGGCATCTCGTTTGTCATCAATTCTGTCGCTTTTCTTACAAACAAGGTTTGTCGCTGCTCACTTTTCGTCTGCACACTACAAATGTGCGGTGTTATCCAAATACTAATTAAACACGACTGACTGAATGGTTTAATCCGTAACAAAAACAAGACACTGTTGTAAAGCGTGAATCAGACAGCTGATGCATCATTACACAGAGAACGCCACATCATTAACTGAGTCGATAAAATGTGTAACAAAACTAATTAAATACCAGACTCGCCAAATTTATCGACGTTCCAGAGACACGAGGAATCAGCCGATGTGTCGCATTAATCGCCGTGTCCAAGAGGCTCACACGTACCTAGTTCTCCCCCCAGATGCAAGACGCAAACTGCAACAAGAAAGATGAACTTCCAGATGGCAGAAGAAATAACGAACAAACAGCAAACAGCGGCAGACGTCGATTTGGGAAACAGAGCAGATTTTGTTCTTTCTGAAAAAAATGTGACACCAACTATTTGAAGATGGAAATCAGTGACGGGTATGTGAGCAAGAAAGGCTGTGTGTATGTGTGTGCCTGTGTGTGTGGGTGTGTGTGTATGTGTGTGTGTGTGTGTGTGTGTGTGAAGGTGGAGGGTGCTAACAAACATTACACATTAAAAGAGATTAAGGTCCAAATCAGGCCTGGTGTTGCCATGGAAACATAGATCAAAGGTAATCATGTCTATGGAGTGATTTTCTCTCTGCGTGTCAATCTTTCTTTCTTATTTTTTTCTATAATACTTTATCTTTTTTTGTCTTGTTTTCTTTCACAGATTTATTCTTTCTCTGTCTTGAATGATACTCCTTTACACCACATTCAATTATGTTTTAAATATTTGTTTGATTGATTGATTAATTGATAATAGCTTGGACATACAGTATATTTTAGTATTATTTTTATACTCTGTTAATTTTTTCATGTCCGTATCCAGAGATTATCTCAGGAACCTTGGGTATGAAGTGGGAATACATCGATAAAGGAGATCTTTCAAAAAATTAAGAGTATAAATTAAGATTTATATATGGTGTCAGCATTGCCGCTATTTTTCCACAGCATGAAACAAGACAGCTGACTTCTTAGTCTTAGATTATACAGTACTACTCCAACTTTGGAAATAATCAACGTCTTCTGTAGATTATATTTCCAACTTGGGGACTGAACCTGATCATATCCACAACTATGTAACACTGCACCAAGCATCGTCATTTGTATTTGGGTACCTACATGAACAATGTTTCAACTCTACAGCAATACAGCAATTTTTTGCAAAAGTCCCAGAAATGGGTATTTAGATTCACATGCTACAATATTGCTATCTCAATGAGTAATTAAAAAGAAATAAACCATAAATATATTCCATTATATAACAAAAAGATTAGCAATAATCAAAACATTGTAAAACAATCATTAATCAAAGGCTTTTTAGGAAACAAAAAGGTTCCTCTTAAAGGCTTAAACCTTCAATAAACCTGTTGTTTTAGACATTTTGCATTTCAGTGTAATTAACGTTGGTTTTTAATTGTTATATGTAATGTTGATTCTTTTTTTTTCATTCTTACCTAGCTCTCTCACTCTTTTTGTGTCTCATTTCACAAAATTCTTATCATAATCCTTTACAGTGAATCAAGTCATTTGACTTGACTCACCTATGAATCTACTCTTTGGTTTTCCCAAGTGATTTGTTACCAGTTTATTCTAAATTAGGTATAAAAATGTCACATTCTTTTGCCTGTAAATTGAGACACGTTTCAGCGCTATGTCTAATCAGGTTTAATTAACATATGCAGACACAACTCTGACAAGGAATCATGTACTGAAGATGAATAAATTTACACTAACAAATAAACAGCTCACAAGTTGGAAAAATATGTTCCATAGATGGATTTTGAGTAAATTTTACAGCAACAGTAATATTAAAGACAGAAATGAAAAACAAAACAAATAATAATAATAATAATAAAATGAAATGTATTTTGATGAAGTCATCTCTTAAAGTTCCAAACTGTCGACTCACTAGTGAACAAAACTTTACAGTTTCTTATTCTCGCTCTATCTATCTCCCGCACTCAGACTATCTTACTCATTCTTTACATCTCCGTCCTTCTCATTCTCTCTCCGCAATTTCTCTTAATAGTTCTGCCCGGAAACATTGAAGTGATGTGATAGAATTATGGAAGCTTTAACTACTTCATTTTAAATAATCATAAAGAGAAAGTATCTGCTTAACAGCTAACAGGCTGACACACGAGCCTTACAATAACTGTTATAAAATAATAACTGCACTTCCATTATGCTATCAACGTATAGAAGTGTACTTACACACACCAGCCTAATAGAAAACGTGTGAGTTTTTTTTTCTATTGCTTTAATCGCATCAGTATATATTACAGAAAAGTTCAGCAGGAACATCTGGTCAACTTCAGGACTTGTTCTCTTCCTGTAGAGGAGTCAGTGTATATTTTTACCCACAAATCCACACACACACACACACACACTAACACACAAACACAGAATATGCGGTACGGTCCCCAAACCCATTTTCGCTCCACACTCGCGTCCTTTCGGCTCAGCGGTAATGGAGCGGCACTTTATTTTGATAAAGACATCAACTTCAGACAGACTCGAGCCCGTCAGCACTCATAACTGTGCACGGTTTCCCGGGAAGGCCAGGACAGGACCCTGAGGAGAAAACGCAATCACTTTAAGAGTGCTTGCTCACTCGCTTTTCTCTCTCTCTCCCTCCATCGTTCGTCTCAGGTGTGGCTCTGAGATCAAGAGTCTATACGACTAGTGAATATAGAACAGTCTACCAAAGAAACTTATAAGAAATAAACTACTCACTACAGCAATTTTCAGAGCAAACTTTAACTTTTCTTTTAAATAAAATTAACACGATATTAACACTCCGACTGTTTTTTTTTTTTGTTATATTTAATGCTGTCGAAACATCTACAAGACAACGCAGTTCCTCATTCAAATTATAGCAGTTAGAAACGGTTCTTCTCTCAACAGCTCGATGTTTTTGATTTTTTGATGTTATAACGAGGAAAAGAAAACCCTTCTTGGTGAGCTTTGGATTCGAACCTGCGCCACATCAGTGAAAGCGCCAAATGCTAGCTACTAATCCATCTGGGAACCTAGTAACTCCTGTCCCAATCCGCACCACTAAATAAGGATGGAATTTTCTTTGCAGGGTTCTCCACACTCTCCACCTGGTGCATTTGAAAATCAATTTCAACAGGAACGAAAGAACTAACTTACATTTACAGGATTTGGCAGACGCCCTTAACCAGAGTGACTTACATTTATCTCATTATACACCCAAGCAGTTGAGGGTTAAAGGCCTTGCTCAAGGGCCCAACAGTGCAAGCGTGGTGCTACTAGGGTTTAAAATTCTGACCTTCTGGACACTAGTGCAACCTCTTACGCATTGACCTAAAACCTGCATTAGAGAGCGAACAAACAAATGCCTGCAGGCTTTCTGCCAAATAAATCTACACAAGTCTATAGGCAGATTTCTCCAGTTACAAATGTTGAAGCCAAGGCAATCTATAACTCATAAAATAATGAGCAATGATTTTTAAATTATTAAGGAAGAAGAAGAAGAGTTCTTGTATAACTTGTGGATATTTTATAGAAATTCAGTGTAAAAATAAGAGAAATTTTAAAAACAGATGGGATTTTGCTTAGCAGGAAATATTCAATAGACAAAGTAAAAGTCCAATTGTACCTTCATGTTTCAGAGTCCAAATTCTGAACATCAACATCATAGCAAACGTTTTTTAAAGCTTTATTGTGAGTCTATAGAGTTCTAAGGAACAAAATAAAAATGGTATAGAACATGCATCATGAATTAAAGGTATTATTTTATTCATCTTCTATAAAGCTTATCCTGCGCAGAGGGTCGAGCGGACCTGGAGGCTCTCCCAGAAGACACATGCCAGAAAACTGTCTAAAAGCTTTTACAGTTGTTAATGTATATAAAAGCTTTGTTTGTATATCCAACATTAAATATTAATGTAAACTAATACATTTTATGTAGTTTTTGTATATTGGGGACTTTGCTGTGGTGTAAGAGGAGTAACACACTTTACAGTATGTATGCTTTGCAAACTGTTAACTATCCTGAAGAACACCTCATATCCCTTCCACAACATTCTGGCTCAACAGCAGAGCCTTTTCTGCCGAATGCAGTAAGACTTTACAATAACTCAGTTCTTCTGTGAGAAGAGGGATCTCCATTCCATCTCTACATTTTGTCGCAATGCACTGATATGATCATGTCCGTTCATTCGCTCTTATATTAATATTACAACTTGCTGGTGCACCTTATGTACAGTTACTTATGTTCCCATTTGTACATAGAAACAGTATAGTCTTATATTTTATAATGTTTTTACCTCATTAACTGTGCAGTTTTTTAGATTCCCACCTAACTGCATTATTTAAATTTTTTTAATAACTTTTAATAACCCTTTTCTCATTGTGAGTTTTAATTTTAATCTAGCCTTAAGATTCTTCTTGACTTGTTGCTTGTAGGTTGTTTTCTAAACCATGAACTGGCTGCTGTAACGTTACTATTTCCCCTTGGGATTAATAGTACTCATCTATCTATCTATCTATCTATCTATCTATCTATCTATCTATCTGTCTGTCTATCTATCTATCTATCTATCTATCTATCTATCTATCATGTCAAATTGGTAACACTCGTCTGTTCAAAATCTGTTTCACTGTTTATTTTCCCATAGCAACACATCCCGAGCGTTTCATTCCTCATACGTCTCCTGCTCATGCTGGACTCCTCGCTCACACCTCTTCTTCGTGGGTCATTTTATTTGACTCATCTAAACAATGATTTGACTCTTTCAGCCCTCAAATGCCTCATCTTGCTCTGACAAATGAGTTTTCTGACAAGACAGAGAGCCAGACTTTGTACCAGTAAATGATGACATATATCTGATATTTCAACGTTTTATCTTTTCCTAGACAGAGAAATGACTGCAATTGACAGCGTCATAAATGCACAACACTCACACACACTCACACACACACACACACACACACGCACACACACACACACAGACACAACACCAGCAACAACACCAGCTGCCAGGTCTTAGGTGACAGTTTTTTTTCCCCCGTGTTTCACCTCTAGTCTAAAGCGCTGAATTACTAAACCCTCATCATTTTGCATTCTGGAAGCAGGTGTGAGAGTGAACATTGTGATTTATAGCATATGGTGTAAAGACACCTTCTGAAAATACTCCTTAACTTTGGGTTAATGAAGCTGATAGAATAATTAGCAAGCAATAAATGAATATCTTTACACTACTCTGTGCCATTTGTACATAAATATCCTAAACAACAGATGCTTAGTTATTTATTATTTATTTGGTTGTAAAGAATTGGATGAGATATTAACACTCTAATATACGTACTTACAATTATAAATATTTTTTTAATATACGTGTCTCAAATCACACACACTTAGTGGTCTGTACTGGCTATATGCATATTTTCAAAATGGCCAACACTAATTGAGAACGCAACCAGATGGAAATTAGATCAGAGAAAATGAAAATGTCCCAGCAATTTGCTCAGGCTGTTAAATCGTCTTATTTTAGGATTTCAAACAAATAATAGGTGCTAAGCCTTGATACCAGAGTGCTGTTGAGTTCTAGATGCTGATTGGTCGGAAGCCATTTATTAATTTTCTATAGAAGCAGCTCTGAAAGTAATGCAGCTACATATGTCATAACAGGCTTATATTAAAAATTCATGAGGATATGAATTGCCTTTTTTTATTATTATTAACTTTTTAGCATAAAGCATCTTTGATTTTGGGTGCATTTGTACTTTACGTTTGTGAGATATGAACACTCCGTATCATGCCCGGGCGCAGATCAGTGTACCATTTTTAAAAAAAAGTTTACATGAAAGTGTCTTCTCGAGCGTGGCACAGCATACCCGGGCATGGATCTAATCGAATATGAAAGTCGAATATGAAAGAAACCATACCTAAACAAGGAACTGAACTTCTGTTTAGAATACGAGGTTCTTCTGCGTCTCATCTGAAATCTCTGTGTCTGCGCAGCACTCAACAATCTCATCCTCATTAATATTAGGCATTGTGCAAAGGTTGACTTCCTTATGGTCTTATTCTCTTTTTGTATATTAGGAACTAGGTTCATACACCTGTACACACGAGTGTACTCGGGTACGGACAACAATAGTAATGTGAAGGGAGGGAAGGCAGCAATCGTTCTTAGGCATGGGATGAATTAATCGTTCCTATTGTGAGGGTTTAATTATTATACTTCTGGAAGGAGTCTCCAACGTCAGCACATGGTACAGTAACAGAATAATGAAATGATTATGTTATTCATCTTATTAGCTTTAAAAGAAAGAAAATAAAGAGAATCTGGCAAAGCGGACAATTTTTAGCTACAAACGGATTGCTATGATACACGAATTGATATAAACTAAAAAAATATAAAAAGCATGTAAATCAGCTTTAGCACACCAAGTGTGTTCTTTGCTAAACTTAGGCTCATTGTCCTGTCATCGTTACAATTGTTAATGTCTGATTTTTATTATATATTTTGTTATAACTGATTTTTCTTTTCCATGTACTTCAAGTGTGAAAGCATGCTCAGACTACAGATTTTAATTTATCAATAAACTAAAGTTCACTAAGTGTAAATTGGCGACTCACAGCTAAGTATAACCTGTGCGCATCGTGCACATAAGGTGCTGTGAAATAAAAATTAATTACAAGTCTATCCTTAGCTCTAACACCTACACCACATTGTACATGGCTATGTTGAATAATGTCCAGCATTTGGTGTAGCAAGTGTTTTTTTTTTTTTTTTTTTTTTTGTGTGTGTCTGTGTATGTTTGTGTGTGTGGCATAATGCAGTGTGGACCTGGGGTGTGCCATATGGCAAGCAGGAGATTCTGGATGTGATCTGACCTACATGTCTCTTTGAGATATTAGCCTTGTATCCATCTTCTCCTTTTGTCATGGAGCGTATCCATCTCAAGTGTACGCTTCATCACAGTGCTTTCCTTCCCTGAGGGAATGTGAGAATGACCTGCGATGATTCTAGTGCTCCGTTTTTAAAGAAGATAAATTAGAAATATACTCACATTAAATTATGATTTCCTGCCTTTGGTCAGCTGTATCAACCAGAATAATGTAACAAGAATTAGTGTAAAACCAGAACAAACTTTATCTAAACACATATCTAGATTTACACTGGACTAATAATGATAATAATAATAATAATAATAATAATAATAAATAAATAAATAAATAAATAAATAAATAAATAAAAATGATGTCATTACTAGTGCAGCTCACCTAACCCAAAATTAGTTGCAATTTCATAAAATTCAGCCTTTGGTTGAACTAGCATTAACGATTCAGTATGACTAGCATAAAAAAAAACTTAGCATAAAAGTTGGCGCTCTACTTGCACGTACACTAGACTATTATTAAATGCTATTGCTATATAGTGTTGAAATATCTGTAACTGTTTAACTAGCACAGCTATTTAAATATAATTAACAAATGTACAAAGTACAGTAGCATAACGGTAAACAGTTTGGTGAGCATAAAACACTAAATTTAAACTAGCATAAACTTCATGGCTAACCAATAAATAAATGGACAAAGTCGTATTAGTAATCAAAAGAAAAAAAAAAAGTGACAGACTACAAATTATATGCAATCATTGAAGAAACATAGCTAGCATAATAATGAAAGCAAACAGAAACTAGCATTAGTAATCTGAAAGATATTACCTGGAGTAGTGTGGCTAGTATATACTTTAAGCTAAACCTTTCTGTATTTTTTTTTTTACCTTTTTTACTTTTTTTTATTGTAAATGCTACTATAGCATGTCTAGCATAAAAACTGCTTTGTCTGCCAGTATACCATAGCTACTGTAGCATTAGAAACTCTGGGCGAACTAACATAACTTCTACATGTAGCATGAATACCTTGAATATACTAACAAAAGAGGAACTTTAAATAGGACCTGCAGTATCACAATAGCGCAGATTGGCTACTAAATTAATAAACCTACTGTAATACATAAACAAAGCTATACAAAAAATAGGTGAGTTACTACTGAGTTCCAGAGCTTCTGAAGACATGATAACCATCTGTCAGACTAGCATCATTGATGGATTACCAGTGCTAACTTAGACATGATAACAAATCAGTAAGCCAATTACACATTCTTCAGCTATAAATCACACTCCAGCTAAAAAGGGACAAATGAGACTTTTAGCATGCCTGTTTTTCCAAGACATCATGTGGGAGGTCTGTTTATGTGTGTACGCGCGTGTGTGTTCACTTGCTGACCTTTGACCCAGAGACCAAAGCTGACCCTGTGTTCAGGTTTTACCCTTTGCCTGTTCACCAGGTGTTTCTTGCATTTCTCATTACACTGATCTGGCATGCACGCTAAAGCTAATGATGCAGGTTAGCAACAATAGCATGACTAATATTGAGATGTTAGCATAGGGCTCATGGGGCATGAGAAGGTCATGTAGTTGATTAATACCTCCCTGAATTCTTTACATCTAAGCACCTCTAGAACTCAGAGGTTGGTGGAAACTTCATTCAACAACATCCACAGATCAGAAGGCCACACATTATTCTCATTATAGTAGAAGATGAATAAGACTTTACATATACATTACACTATTATTAAATGTCTTTTTTGCATATTCCAGCTTTTTAGGAAGCTGGGCAAAGAGCACAGAGTCAGCACATGATACGATGCCCCTTTGATTGGGGCTCATGACTGTGATGGGGCTTAGATCCCAGAACTTTCCATTTAGTAACTGCTAAACCACTCCTACCTGTTAAATGCTTGCTTTGCCAAAGGGTACCATCTTACTACTAGGCTTGGAGCCTATCCAAAGGCACAAGGCAGGGTATACCCTGGACTAGGTACCAACCCATTACAGTGCACAAGCATACTCAATTGAACATCCTATTGTACAGTATTGGCAATTTGGAAATTCCAATCAGTCTACATGTCCACATGTCTTTGAATTGTAGAAGGAATCCAGAGGTAACCCACCAAGCACAGGGAGAACATGCAAAATCCACACACAGACCAGATGCAAGATTCGAACCCTCGAAGATTAGCCCTGCAGACACTAGGCCATTAAGCTACCTTGCCACCCTGTTGCCCATCCAAGTTTGTATAAATGTCAGGCTATTCTCAGGTTATCAACCTCCAGTACCTTTGAGAAAGTACCCTTCCTCCAACAGTGAGCATGGCTGGAGCAAGCCCACCCCATGGGCAGAGTACTGATCCCATTGCCTTTTAATGCTGGGATCCCAGCCACTGCTCCTGCCATGGTATGGAGATGATGATCATCTCCCTGTAATCATCAGCTAGAATAAATGAAGTGAACAGAAAACATCTGTCTCTGCCTCTGAAGTATGTAGGAGCGCTATTTACTCTGATCTGAATTTCCTCCTTAGTCTTTCTCGTCTTCCCCTTCTCCTCTGTTCTTTCATTCTCTTTATTCGTCCAGGTGATGAGGCCTCTGGTACGATGAATGAAATAACCTGTAGTGTAATCCCAGCTCCAGAGCGCTAACAAAATCCAAGGAGCATGTGTGTGTGTGAGTGGGTATAAAAAAGTGACAAAGAACAATACCTCACCATTGGAAAAATGACAAAATAGGGATTTCAAGGCTGCAATTGGAGCCAGATACACACACAGACACACACACACACGCACACACACACACACACACACACACACACACACACACACACACACACAATATATATATATATACAATATGTGCCAAC
>JAOTRS010000001.1:23452987-23466310 GCA_028565755.1 Dinotopterus cunningtoni | reverse complement strand
TAGTATTAGTATTACTACTACGAATAATAATAATAATAATAATAATAATAATAATAATAATACAAGTAATAATGAAGTAAAATAAAGAATGCAAAGAAAAAAATTCTGTGCGAATGTTTAAGGGTTAAATCTTTTTGACAGTCAGCATTTATCATGTTATCATTTTAAGTTTTGGTCTGCTGTTTTTATAGCTGCTCTAATGTAAGTGATAACTCGCCTCAAGGACGTCTCGTTACATTAAAGCAACTATAAATAGATATGAAGTGCATTTTGTTGTTCTTTAATAAATCAAAAACAGTAAGTGTTAATAACCTGCTGTAGAACAAACAACTTTTTATAGGAAGCTAATCTATATTAGTTTTCTGGTACCAGCATGCCCCATAGTGTTTTAATCCTCCATTTATAACACATCCTGATATCTGGCTCTTTGCTTTGATGTCAGTGCTCACGCTAAAACCCAACACTGTGACTCACATTCCAGCGTTTCCACAGTCAGTCCTGCCATTGTGACAGTTTTAAATCTGTTCCGGTCTGCGTTTACCATTCTGTGTTTTAATAGCTTGTGTTTGTGTGTGTGTGTGTGTGTGTGTGTGTGTGTGTGTGTGTGTATGACAGAGTGTCATTGTCTGCTGGAGTGAATGAGACTATTATTAAAGTCGATAATAGACGAGGTCACTTCCTGTGCAGCAGCAGCAGCATCTCGGCAGGCTCACTTAACATGATGGAGCCATAGAGTTTCCATTTAACAGATACACACACACACACACACACACACACACACACACACACATACATACATACAGCTGGACAGCAATGTTTAACCCTAACCTCTAAGCCACAAAAACCACATACACGTCTTATGGAGCATTGGGGAAAATGGCACACACGCATGAACACACACACACACACACACACACACATGCACACACACAAACACACACACTGACTGTCTTTCTCTCTCATCTTTTACTCTACTCTCCTCGAATCTTTTCTCGTATGGTTCAGAACTAATCGCTTACACAACTCACATGCTGCACACTGGGACACTGAGCGCCCACACACACACACACACACACACACTAGTGGCGAGGCATGCAGAGAGAGACTGAGGCCACTGGGGAGTGTGTAAGTGTGACAGAGTGTGACAGAGATCTGCCACTTCACTCCAGAAAGCTTCTACAAAGCTCTGGAGACGAGCCGAGCTGTGACAGGCCTCACACACACACACACACACACAAACACACACGTGCACGTACGCAAAACTCCCACATGCAAGCACACACATGTAGATATACAGTACACACAACAGCAAACTAAGATTTAAACAATTTTACAAGCAACACAAGATATAAACACATAAACAACACATACCTGTAGGTTTACTGTAGACAGGTTTTGAAGCTCGACTCTGGGAGCTCTGATCGGCGCCATCGCCTGGCTGTTGGTTGTAACACACCTATCTGGAGTCAGTTACTACAAGCTAGCTAGCTTAGCTTTAGCTTAGCTTTAGCATATTCTATACTCATTCATATTTTATACTGCTTTATCCTGTATTCAGGGTCGCGGGGACCTGGAGCCTATGCCAGAAGACTCACCCTGGACAGGGTGCCAGTCCATTGCAGGGCACACACATACTCACACACTCATTCACACACTATGGGCACTATGGGAACACCAATTAACCTTGCCATGCACACAGGGATGGGAATCGAACCTGGACAGGAATCAAACCCAGACCCTGGAGGTTCAAGGCGACAGTGCTAGCCACTACACCGCCGTGCCGTCTGGCCTGTGTACCTATTAATATTAGGGACAATCCTCCTCAACAAATCCTTGACCCTTAAATATCTGGAGTTTGCATGTTCTCTCCCCGTGCTTGGTGGGTTTCCTCCGGGTATTCCGGTTTCCTCCTACAGTCCAAAGATATGCAGGTTAGGCTAATTGGTGTTCCCAAATTGCCCGTAGTGTGTGAATGAGCGTGTGAGTGTGTAGTGTGGCCATGTCTTTATGGACTGTATCCCGCCTCATGTCGTAAGTCTCCTGGGATGGGTTCCAGTCATGTGGACGATGTGTGAGTGAGTAATTTTAATTGATGAGTTCCATAAAAATTCACTCCTGTACAGTTCTCATCTCATGAGCAGCAAATCTACCTATGGAGGCAAAGGAGAGATATTTTGTCTTTTTTAGTGTAGATTTCATGACTGCATTTTTTTTATCTTGTTTTATTGTATGCGTTTTTTATTATTATTTGTGAACCTTTTTTTTCTTTTTTTTTACTGTGATAGAATTATTTATTTGCCATGCACATTATGCAACTGATATACATAAATAGAAATGCAATATTGAGCCGTAGAATGCTACACACCATGACGAACGACATAATAAATGCCAGTTTTATGTCAGAACGCCATATTTATGATGAACGCCGAAAGCGGAGGCGTGCATGTGATGTATGAGCGGAAAAAAAAAAACAACAAACCAAAAAAAAAAAAAAAAAACAGAAAAAAACAAATTTTGATGCTCATTTAGGGAAAGAGTTTGATTTGTTAGAACTCCATTTCATGGCAAAGTGGTCTGAAAAAGTGCTTTCAAATTTATTTGTTTCTTTTTCTATTCCCTGGCATGTCTGGAACTGAGGAATTGATGAGGAACATGTCGTCCGTCACTGAAATGACACAATAGATCATGAAGGCTTTTCTTCTAGGCGATACTGTGAGAGCCCGGACTCGCAGGAAAGGAAAAAAAAGGCAGCGTCCACTACATTGGAAGATTTAGCGGTATGTATCGTGGAACATTCTGAAAACGCAGGAGCTCCTCCGCAGAGAGCCACAGCTCGTACGCATTGATTCCGCCGTCTCGCCTGCTCTCGGTCGAGGAATAAAAAAAAAAAAAAAAGGTAGATCGATGGAAATGAAAGATAAATCTAAATGCAAATGGCTCTCGCTTCTCGAGGTGTGCTTTATTTGCAAAGCCGGCACTGATTTGTCCGTCGTTCGATTTCTGTTTGGTTCCTCCCATCATGAAGATGAATAAGCGAGAGGGAAGTGCACGATCGCCGCAAAAGCTGGAGGAAACTCCGAGAAAGACGTCGAGCTGGAAGGAGAGTTGACCTCACCAGTCTCCCAACTGTGTGTATGTCTGTGTGAGTGTGTGAGTATGTCTGCGTGTGTGTGTGTGCACATGTGGTAAGGGTTTTGACTGACAGCCAGACAGCAGATATGTGTGTGGAAGTAAAAGGGCCCAGTGCTACAGATCCAATCGCATGTCATCTGGGATCCCATTATCTGTCAGAGAGAATGGGAGCATTCATCCTCCTCAGGCCTGGATATCTCACACACAGCACATACACACAGTCATGAGACTCACGAGACACACACTCACAGTTCAGGGTTTTTACTACGATGATCCTTCTCGTTTAGCCGTCTGAACAGAACAGAATGATCCTGTTGGAATTTTGCTTTAAAACTCTCAGTGTTGTGCTATTAAAGGAAACTAATCAATAATCACATGGTGTCTTAGACTGTTACCTCCCCAAATGTTGATTATTTCCACATAAGAACACATTGCAAAGTGTTAATACACCTCATACTACAACAATAATCAAACATTCATTTTTTTATATATATAATTCATTTATGAAAGAGCAAAAACTTATATGTCATGCCTCTCTTTTATGCAATTACAAATTCTTCCTTAAATCTAAGATAAACATCTCCTTACAGCAATTAATGATTCTAAATGTTCTGTAGTCCACATCAAATGAGTTTGTTACCAAAGAAACGATAAGGAATCAGAATGAAGCCCTTAATTGGAACTTTCCTATTAAGGTGTACCGCCCTTAGATCAAGTAAATTATGAGGATGATGACTGGCAGCTCAGTGAGCAATTATTGTGTGAGAACAATTAGCGTTTAATGAGGAATTAGCTGCTACGTGAAGCGAGAGACTGCTGTTCTAGCCATGTATGAAATGCTAACTGATTGGTCCTGAAGTGATGTGTAATGCAACATACATTTCATCATGAGGCAAATTAATGCAGGCAATGAAGCACCTGGGGTAGAGGATTTTAGATCTGAGTGCGTGCACACACACAAACACACACACACACACACACACACACACAGTATACTGTACACATAGCTATCATTGTTACCTCATGGCCATTCTGTTGTACAACAGTTAGTTTGGACGAGAGGCGTTCCATGAGGGGTAATTTAGAGCATAACAGCACTGGTTCAACTATATGTATCGCTCTGTGTCACAGATGTTTTAACAATCATTAATGACACTAACTGTGGGTCTCAGCGTGGATAAGAGTAGGTCTGTACGGTCCGCAGTACTGAGGAGAGAGCAGCTGTCTGCCAAAACCCACATTCACAACCAGTCGCAGAAGCACTTTCAGGAAGAAGACACATCTGATAACGTTATGTCGTCTTAAACAACACGCCGTCTCCTTATACGTTGTTCTGAATCATCTCTTGGAACCGTCCATGTTGTTCTGTTCATGGCTTATGTTATGAGCTAGTTAGCTGCAAAGCTAACTAGCTTCTAACATAAAGCTGAATCCCAAATCCCTCTTTAACCCCTGATCAAGGGCACTACTTGTGATGCGTGAAAGAAGACATTGTACACCCTACATAACACACTAGCTTTTGTCCAACACTTTTGTCCAGGTTTGTCCACCACCTCCATGATGTATTCTCAGCTGCATAGTACCAGTAAGAATTTAAAACTACTTTCATCCCTGTTAATTACACTACCTGTGTGTAGCTATCTTTCGATCGCCAGCTCTGCCAGTCACGTTTGGTTCCACCAACTGTGGAAGCATATGTGTCGGTGAAGCAACATAACTGGTTAAATATTGAATAAATACTGATCTGCTGGAATTTTCACACACAGCCATCTCTATAATTTACAGAGAATGGAACACTGCCACTCCTGTCAGTTAAAAATAGGAAACTGAAGCGAAAGTTCATGGGCTCACCAAAACTGGACAATAAAAGGTTGTGAAATTGTTGCTCAGTCTCATGAGTCTCAATTTCTTAAAAAAAAAAATGTTTCAAACAATATGAAATCAAGGATCCATCCTGCCTTGTATTAAAAGTTCAAGCTGCTGCTGGTGGTGTAATGATGTGAGGGTGATTTTCTTGTCACATTTTGAGCCCCTTAGTACCAATTGAGCATGGGTTTGAATACCACAGCCTACCTGAGTATTGTTGCTGACCGTGCCCATCCATTTATGGGCACAGGATAATGCTCAATGCCACAAGGCTAAAACTGGTTTCTTAAATGTAACAGCGAGGTCACTTTACTCAAATGGCCTCCACAGTCACTGGATCTCACTCCAGCAGATGGGATCCTTTAAGATGTGGTGGAACGTGAGTGATGCTATGGTGTCAATATAGATGAAAAATCTCAAAGGAATTTTTCCAGCACTTGGTGAATCAATGCCATGAAGAATTGATGCAGCTCTAAAGGCAAAAATGGCCTAGTACTAGCAAGGTGTACGTAATGAAGTGACCGCTGAGTGTAGGTCTTTATGAAAATGGAAAATGGGAAGTCTCAAAAGTGGAAGTGCGAACAAACATTATGTTTGTAACTGAGTTTTTTTTTCATCATATTTACACCATAATAGTCGCATCATCAGCACTGCAATCATTTCCAGCTCTCGTGTAAATTTCGCAAATACCCCGTTTGCAAGTGGACTTGCTGATTCGTACAATATTGTTTGCTTGTAGGTTTCAAGTGGACGAATGCTAATGTAATTTGCGGTTGATTAGATCAACTCAACAGCACTCATGGTTTCATACACAGCTGTAAAAAGAAATCAAAACTATAAATGCGCACTCAAAAGGGTTACTTTTTAATCCTATTTTCCTTGTACTTCAAGGCTTCTCTCTCTCTCTCTCTCTCTCTCTCTCGCTCTCTTTGACTTGTTTCTGAAAAGTCGCTAAGCTGTGAAATAAATTTCCTTTTCTCAGAGCACCGTTTATGTGGGCCGTGCTGTAAGGCTGCTTAAATCCCTTAGAATGCCTCTAATTATTTTATGGCTTTGGAGTTTGATGTGTGTGCTTTGAATATGAGGTTACCGAGGCCCTCAGACACATGAGCGCTGGGAGTAAATACTCGCCGGTGAGAGAGGGGGATGAATTAGGCAAACGTGCTTTTACTTAAGCACAGCCACTGTTCTTCAATGTGTGTATGTGTGTGTGTGTGTGTGTGTGTGTGTGCACGCTTTTTTACTGCATGCCTTATCGCTTGCTTAGCCTTCCTTTTTTCTGCTTAAATCTCCTCAAATCCCTGGCTAGCTAGCGGCTAAAGCTACATGGTATTCATAATGAAGTCTCCTAGCAACAGAACAGCTCTTGCTTGATGTTTTCTATCGGAAAGGGACTTTTGGGGCGAGTGCATGACAGGTGTATGAAAAGAGAAAACGGTGATGAAGGTGATGAAAATCCCGAACACGGCGCTCTGGGTAATTTAGTCATTCTGTGTTTGTAAGCCTGTTTGCCTCAGTTTCATAATAAGTCTTTCTCTCAGGATGAGAAGCCAAAATTACAGTAGTTTATTGTAAAAACAAACAAACAAACGAAAAAAAAAGCACATAATGTATGTAAGAGCAGTGCACTCTGGGATTGCAAGTATTTAGCAAAAGGGAGGATCCGTGACTGTATGTACCAGTGTTAATGGGATTGAGCTGAATTTTAAGAATGCCTCTGGAGAACCTTACTTGGTAAATTTTGGCGAACAAGTCCGAGGACAGCGGTCTATCAAGGTACCTCCCTTGTCATCCTGATGGTGAACAGAACCTTCAAAAGCACCGCTGGATTCCTTCTTGATTCGGGTCCAAGGAGTTCTCAGGGTTTTAGTGACCCCTGTGACCCTCATGCTCTTACTCACAGGGATGTTTCACAACAACAGCTATGACTATTGTTTTTACAGAAGAAAAAAAAAAAGACGCCCCCTCCACATTTAGAAGGTTGTACCAATTCCCATGGAGCTTCTAGTACTTTCAAGCACCTCATAATTCCAGCCTGCAACATCTCAGAACAGCTGGAGCTGTTTATGTCTCTTTCAGTGCTGCAATTCATCTGCAAGCTTAGGCTAGATAAAGGTTGTGAGGTTGTGGAATCTCATCAGTCCTGTAAGGAGGAAACAAGGAAATATGAAGGATTTTTTATCGTGTCAAGGAAAGATTTAACAGCAAAGTTTGGAGTGCTGACCTTAGCTATAAAATAGTAGGTGTGTCCTGTCCAGCCTGTTGTTTAAAAACGTACAATCAAACCAGACTTAGTTCCTCCTGGGAGTCAGAAGACTTTCACAACTATTAGTCCAATTGCTAAGTTGCTTTGTTTGCTTTTTTGGGTTGTTTTTTTTCCTGCTGTGAGTAATTAAATGCCCCCAAAAGACATTAAAAATATTGGCTGAGCAGAATGTAGGGCTCCGAATGTTCTCATAAAGCTTTGTACTTTGGCTGAGTTTGCGCCTGGTTTTTAAACGCTTGAGCCGAAACCACAAGGCATGTTCGATTCACTACCTGCACTTGAGTCGATTCCGAGCCAAATCGCTTCGTCATTAGAGTTCAGTTGAAAGCAGATGAAGATCGCCTCGCTCAGAACGAGAGCCAATACCATCTACTGTACCTGAACGTTTTAAACCCCTCGATAAGATGATCACCAAAAAGTTTGTCCCTAACAAAGATAACATGGAGAGATGCTCAGAAGAACTCTCACCTCAAGAACTGAGATTCAGTACCAATATAAAATCAGATAGAGCAGACAATCAGACAAGAATAAAAATAAATAACTTTGCAGACCAGACAGTGTACTGGAAAATAGTTACACAGAGGTACTCAATTTGGAAAACTTTCAAGACAAAATTGTTTAAAGTATCTAAAGAATGTACTTAATCTACCTAAAGTCCAATTCAATTAAGTTCAAAGTAAGAACATAAAAGGTGTTTGTTGCCAAGTCACTTCACTTGTAGTTGGGGGTTAAAGTGAGATTTGGCAGGTGGGGGAACCCTAAAACCCAGTGTAGTGGTGCAGCGGGGTAAAATGACTCGTCTGTATAGGGCTGAGAGCTGACTCGCCTGTATAGGGCTGGGAGCCGGTCTAAATTACATGGGAGTACAGTAAAGTTTTAGATTGTTAAAATCGACAAAGTGTTAAAAAAAAAAGGGTAAAAAAGAGAGACATACTTTCATCTTTTACCGTATGTCATCCTTTTGGCACTACCTTGCTAAAGAGGAAAGGTGGAGAACGTTTGATGTATGAATCTAATTATCAACGTTTCTCCTACAGGTCCTGGGTACCACACACCCACCCACATACACACACACATCCAACATGCACAAACGGCGCATGGGAGGGTTATTTGGCTCCCACAATGCACTGCTGACACCACAGTCCATCAAAGGCACGGCGGCAGAGAGCCAGAGCCCCCCAGCTGAAAAGAACAATTACCACTTCTATCACCTCCTCCAAATTAGCATTCATTGGTGATATGATTTACTACAAAGACAAGCCATTTCACTCTGCATTCTCCCTCCCTTTCTTCTCTTCCTTTCTTCTCCTCTTTTCTCTGTTGCTTCTCCACAGGACCGGGTTAATGTAGTAACATTTGTATTCTCTTCCCGAGCCTTAGAGAGAAGAGATGAGGATCTGCTGCAGGTCAGGCCAGCCTTTCTCTTCCTCTTTCTTTTGCATCCTCTGCCCTTTGCCGAGATAAAGGCACCATAATTGCATTTGCATATCGGACAGGGTTGGGCATTGCAAAGGTCATGGCTCTGGCATCACTTGACTCTGTGGTGAACATGAAAAGCCCCATGAATGTGCGTTCACTCTGGCAGCTACTGATACAGATATAGTTCTACGTTTGCACATTTATAAAAATGCATGTACAGTGATAAATGGTTGAGGTTAGGGGGTGAGGGGCGGGGGTCGAGTTTTTATACTGGGACTGATTCTGGGCTTGTTTAAGGGTTGCAGGCTTGCTTTCTCAGGAAGATCTTTGGCTGTAAGACATGAGACCTGTGGTTTTCTCTTCTCTTCCCCACCATAAGAAAACTCGATCCAGGAAGTAATATGCATCTGATTAATCATGTAACACAGCATATAGCACAGTGAGTGGATATCTTCCACACCTCATGGAAACCTCAAACTGCTATTTTCAAGTGGACCGGGGATTAGGGCTCTGGACTACTGCCAGGCTTAAAAACAGCTTTCACCCTTCAACAAAAGTACCAAACTCAAACGGCTTTGAGTCTGGAATAAAATGCAAGCCTGAAAATGACCTTTCTTTGATATCTGAAAGACACCAGGTGTCCTAGTTTTCATGGTTGGTTTTTAAAGTGTGCTCAGAAGGACCATATATCCATCCTCATTTTAGAGAGTCCTACATAAATTCCGGATGTCTCTTAGCCTGAAGCACTTGCCATATTGTGTGGAACCAAAGCCAGCATATGGGCAGAGTTGAGACCAGACAACAGAAATTCAAATACCTTTTTTTTTCATTTATCAACTCTTCGTTGCTGTGGTATAAAAGGAATAAAATACATCAAGATTGGCTGTTATAGAAAAAACTTTTAAATGATTATTGCAACTTGTAGCTGTACATCTGGCTTCACCACACCAAGTGTTATTATTTTCCTATGCATGACAGAATGAAGGCTTTATCCCGCTGAGTACAGTATCATGCTGACCTGGAGCAAACCCTGGGACATTCAGTTCAAGGCAGGAATACACACTTGATAGGACATTACTGTATGTCTCACTCAGGTAGGCAATCCACCTAGAATCATGTTTCTCAAAAGCTATAAGAAAACTGGAGAACCTGGATGAACAAACACAGGTCAGTCATAACATTAAAACCATTAACATTAAAACCAATGAGGTTCTGCTTGTGCCACCACAGTGGCTGCTCCTGCTTCTCTGGGTATGGCTCCGCGGGGCCTCTGGGGTTGTCCTGTGGTGTGTGGCACCAGGATATTGGCAGAAGATCTTTTGGATGCTTTGGCTTGCAGGGTGGGGCCTCTGTGGATCTCACTTGTTTGTCCAGTGCATTCCCTGGGTGCTTGATCGGATTGGGATTAGGAGAGATTGGAGTCTGGGTCAGCAGCATTGAACTCTCTGCCTTTTGGGCCACATGCACAGCGAGCAGTGGTACACTGGGCCATTTCTCTTGTAAGCCTTGGATGCCCGTGATCCTGCCACCAGTTTACTGGCGTGTAGTTAATAAGCAATGCTATTCAATTCACCTGCCAGTGGTGTTAATGTTATGGCTGATCAGTGTATACAGGGAAGAACCTGTGAAACTCCCGTAGAAACTTCCTTTAGGTCAGCTCTGGAGATGTGTGGCAACTCTGTCTGCTCTAGTCATTAATCTACTCTAATGCAGGAGGTTTTATTTCCAGTCACAGGGATCCCCCTTCACAGTTTAAAGTTTTCCCTATACACACCCGGGTCACCTCATCAACAGCTTAATAATTCGGTGATCATTTGGATCAAGTGTGTTGGCAGTCGGGAAACCTTTAAACTGTGCACGATTCAGAGTTAAAAAATCCATTCTACTGTTTGCCCATCTCAGTGGAAACTTTATGAGTTCTATGTATGACCCGTAAGTAAAGAGTTTCTTGGCAAGTAGAATGCCTTTAGAAAGCCACAGCCATTAACCATCCCAAGAAGCCTTGAGAGTTTTTCTAAGAGTGTAGGTTTGCCACTTATGTGGAAAAAAAGATGATTAAGCCAAGTATGATCGATTGTCTAATTCCATTTATAGCCTACATCATTTGTTATCGAGCTGCAGGGTAGTTGATTTCACTCTAGTACATCATTCATTTTTTTTGTTTGTTTCTCTGCTGGTGAATTGACTGATGAAGTGAATATGAATTTTATTCATCTCGGAATAGAAAGAAAAAATGATAAAGCTTTTACTGGTCATCACAATACTAAAGCATTTAAAGAAATGATGGCATGTCAACTTTATGATGATGCTGGTTGAGAAGTTTTTTTTTTTGTTGTTTTTTTTTTACACAAATGTACCCTCAGGGACTTGGGTATTACTGACACCATTAAATCATAGACTTGGACGAGGACCGAAATGCTCCAATGTGGCCACCAATTGAATTGACTGGTAAGATTTATGTAGTGCATTCACCTAATTGTGTTTGTTATTTAGTACTCTAACCTTGTGGCATAGATGGCACAGTGGCTTAGTGGTTACCACTGTCATCTCGCACCTCCAGGGTTGAGGGTTTAAATCTTGCCTCTGTGGAGTTCACGTGTTCTCTCTGTGCATGGTGAGTCTACTCCAGGTACTCCGGTTTCTGCCCAGAGTTCCAAAGCCTGTGCTGTAGGCTGTTTGGCGTTTCCAAATTGCCCATAGTGTATGGTTGGGTGTGTAAGCGTGTGTGTGTGCTGCGCTGGCTTGGCCCTAAGTTCCTGACAATGGGCTCCAGGTCCCTCACAACCCTATACAGAATAAGAGGTACAGACAATGGATGGAATGGATAGATATTGTGGCATGGTGGTAATGCCACCTTACAGGTCCAGAGTCTTGGGTTCTATCTCAAGTTCCAACCTTACTCCCTGTATGGAGCATTCTCCCAGATCGGATCCGAGGCGAATGTGAAGATCTGCCAGAGGCAAAGCAAATACTGATTGGAGTTAATGCTGGTGGGTTTGACTGGTAGGCGATTGGTGATTTTTGATAGACAGACATCTCACATATGTAGTATTCCCGCCTTATTTTCATTTTTCCAAGGTTAGACTTTGGGATCTGCCTATTAACGATGGACCTTTGCAGGGATAACCCTTTTTCTATTTTGTTCACAGAATGTTAAGTTTTGTTAATCTGATTGAAGTTACATGACATCAATATTTTAAAATAAACACCATGGTTGTTCTTATATTACAGTGTGTTTTGGCATGATTTTCTCTAGTTTATTTTCTCTAGGCCCTACTTTTCCCTACAACACTGAAATATTTTGTCCAATTATTTAAAAAGCAAAAAGAACGAATGGCTATACATCTGTCTTTATCAGTGAAATATGTATACATTTTCCTAACTCTGTCCCTCCTGTTTTTGTCTCGTCAGAAGACAAAAATGTTAACAAATCTGCCGGAGCGGATCTCTCTGATCGCCGAGGGCCAGTAGAATAACAGAAGTGGATAAATAATCAGGGAGTTAAATACCCCGCTTTCACAGGTTAAACCTCCTAGAAGAAAAACAGCCTGACTCCACTTTCGCTAACCTTTCGCCCAGGCCCTGTGCCAGATCTAATTAAGGAGTGTTTGCCAGAAAATATGCTCAATATGTGCTCCCAATTATGGCTAATACGTCTCTGCTAAAGCCGAAACAGTCTCTGTCCGGAGACGGGGAGTCCGGTGACATGTGTAAGACTTGGCAAATGTTACATTTATCAAGGCATCTTGTGTGTGTGTGTGTGTGTGTGTGTGTGTGTGTGTGTGTGTGTGTGTGTGAACGCCATGTCTGGGATCATAGGAGCAATTTGTTTAGGTTATATATGTTCCTGCCACTACAAAGGTGAAAGCAGTGAATTGAGTGATAGATTAATTGTGTGTTTAAAAGACAAAGTGTTGAGTACAAAAAAGCACTGACTAGTGAATGAAAGATTAGTGTGTGTGTGTGTGTGTGTGTCTTACATGTTCCAGTTTTAATCAGCAATGCAGCTATGTCTGCAGGAAGCCGTCTTGATTAAAACACACTGGAGCAGGAAGTGGGATTACGGTAAATGGGGTTACAGGCTCCCTGTGACGAATTCCATGCAGGTCTTTGTTCTCCAAATCAATACACATGATATATGTGTGTGTGTGTGTGTGTGTGTGTGTGTGTGTGTGTGTGTGTGTGTGTGAGAGAGAGAGAGAGAGAGAGAGAGAGAGAGAGAGAGAAAGAGAGAGATATATGTACTGTAGATGTATGGAAGAACATTTTTCCCCCCAGAAAGTTACACAAACTTCACAAGAAGAGAAGTGTTTTGGTCACCTCAGATGAACACACAATTTTTCATACATAGTGCTTACTACATTTGTATTTTTATATAATTTATTTATTGCATTGTATATAATTTCTTTTCATGCATTGTTGTGCACCTCATGTATTTTTACATCGTTGGTGCATGTGTAAGGCGTGTGGGTTTAGTGTCTGGATGCTATTTTCTCACAAATTGCATATGATGATGTTTACATCATGTTAGACATGTTTTTTTTTTAATGTGAACATTCAGGACATAATACACTCAACAAAAATATAAACGCAACACCTTTGTTTCTGCTCCGATTTTTCATGAGATGGACTTAAAGATC
>JAOTRS010000001.1:23433219-23442944 GCA_028565755.1 Dinotopterus cunningtoni | reverse complement strand
ACACACACACACACACACACACACACACACACACACACACACACAGATAGATAGATAGATAGATAGATAGATAGATAAGCTATGTTAAATTAAGGTAAGCTACTAGGCTGTTACTTTTTGCTAACTCTGGATTTGTCTGTGTGTGTATACTGCACACAATTAAATGGCTTTTTGCATGGATTGAGTATCTGAGTGATTTGAAAATCAATTAGCCCATTTAATGCTTTTAGCCACAGCAACACTTAAAATTTCAACTTTAATTTGATCCCATTTTAATGGTTTAATGTACAACAAACATGGATGTTAAAGCTCGCTCCGCTAACTTATTACATTTTGCTTTCAAATGAGTCACAAACCTGAAGTTTTTTTAAAGCATAGAATGACTAAATATAAACATATTGAAGCTATCTAGCATTCATGCTAATGGCACAAGGGAATGAAGGACATTCAAAAAAATTATTAGGTTATTTATTTTGAAATTGATTTAATTTTTATTTGGCGGCATGGTGGTGTAGTGGTTGGCGCTGTCGCCTTGCACCTCCAGTGGTCCGGGTTGGAGTCAGATCTTGTCTCTCTCTCTGATAAAGAACAGAGCCACCATCTCATCCATCGCTGAGAAGATCTGATGCCCACTCAGAACCAGGGACTGAGGAAGCTTATGGATCAGTTTGCGGACATGTTCTCTACTGACCCATGGCTCACACACCTGGTGTCTGGGACTGACTGAGGCACAGTACCTAGGGTATTAGATCGGGTGCAGCATGCTAAAGCCGCAACAGAAGAAAGTTCAGGTTTTCTGATCTTATCCTTGCCCAACAGCGAATAAACGGATACATGACTTTTTAGGGCTGGCTAATTATTACCGGCGTGTTGTGCCATTTTTCTCCTCTGTGGCAGCATCCCTATACCATGTAGGAGAAGGTCTGCTGGACAGCCAAGTAAAACCAGGCATTCAATACGTTGAAGACCCATCTCACTAGCTCCCCCATCCTCCAGAACCCCAACTCCAACGCCTTAGACACTGGGCTTTATATCCTGTAGATAAGTAGGAAACTTACAAAATCAGGAAGAAACTATGCAACCATTGAATGGGAGGCTGTTAGTAATGGACTACGCTTCTCTAAGGTTGGCAAGGGCAAAAGACACCAATCGAATAACGAGATGGTTTCTCTCTATACCGCACTTCTTGTTCTCTGTGGTTCACAGGTCCAGTGCACAACATGAAAATATAGATGCCTATTTATTACACTGTACTCACCAGCTGGTAAGTTTGAAGCTGAGGGGGGTGGTGTCATGGCGGGGTGCTCAGTGCAGGTGCTTCTCGCACACACACACTATGCACACTGCATAGGTTGTGCCAATGGCGAAGTGCACCTAACAAGTGGGTTGGCCAACAGAACTCTAACCCTTGGCTCTGTGAGTAAGAATTTAGATGCAAACTTACGTTTGTCTCCTGTCTCCCCAGATTTGAGTGCTTCCGAGTCTGGTTTTCCTAGGAGAAGGCCGCCAGCTGCGCCAGCTGCCCATGCACAAGCTTTGCTGTCCCTGCTTTCCACCTGCTCAGCGCCCGCTGGTCTCACCTGTTCTGCCCGAACCTGTGCACCTCTGATGACACAGCGCCTGCAGAGGATTGACTCACGTAACCCGACATTCACCAAGACAGCTATAAAGCCTGTAGCGTTTTCACACATACTTTACTGCTCAAATTAAGCATTGATTAAAGAACTGTTATTGATACGTTGACACCTATTACACAGTGATATAGTTTTAAAAGTAATTTCAGTTAGTATAACAGGCGGCACGGTGACTTATTTGTTAGCACTGTTGCCTTGCACCACTGGGGTCTGCGTTCAATTCCCATCTCCATGTGCGTGGAGTTTGCATGTTCTCCCTGTGCTTGGTGGGTTTCCTTCATGTTCTCCGGTTTCCTCCCGTAGTCCAAAGACATGCAGAATAGGCTTACTGGCGTTCCCAAATTGCCCATAGTGTCTGAATGAATGTATGTATGTGTATGCACTGTGCTGGATTGGCACCCTGTCCAGGGTGTACCCTGCCTTGTGCCCTAAGCCTCCAGGGATAGGCTCCAGGCCCCCACAACCCTGTATACAGTATAAAGTGGTATAGAAGATGAGACAGGTTAGTATAACAATATAATCAAAATGAAGGGGAAAAATTATCACAATGAGAGACTTTTTGATTTTTAAATAGATTACACAGAGAAAGTATACGGATTAGTTTTAAAGATGTTTGTTTGAATACACATTGTTGCAACAGAACCTGAACATGTCATGTCTTTAAAATTGTATTTAATATTTATGTAAATTTATTTTGTATAAAAATTTTATTTGGAGACGAAATGGCTCCTCATTTATGTGTTTTAGTTTTTGTCTTTGCGGTCCCTTTTTCTGTCCGGGATTAAACTCAAATTGAGTTGTTTATCTGAGAGTTTTTATTTAGTAAACCGAATTGAAACAATCTGTGGAAAATAAAGAGTCTCAACACGTGACGAATACTGTTTTTATTTATTCTGATTGCATTTTTAACAAATCCAAGCTCGTATTCTGGTCCGAGTTCTGCACGTGTAGGTGCGTGTTTCATGTTTGTGAAGTAGCGCGTAGCCGCCGAGAGGCACTCAGCGTGGCTATAAATAGAGCTCTTTGTAAGATGAATTGATTAATTGCGCAGTAAGAACAGCAGTCAAGAGCTACCATCTGAATTCCAACCCCTCATCGAGCATTCGTTCTCACTCTTTCTCCCTCTCTCACATACACATGAGTTTACGCATAAACACGGAGGAGACGTTCAGGATATGAATCATGAGGGAGCTTTTCTTTGGCGGGAGTTAAAGCGTGACTCAAAAACGGTGTGAAAGAGCATCACTGCGTGCATCATACCCCGCCCCCCTCCCCCCGGGGCTCGGATTCAATATTCAATCCAACATTACTTTAAAGATTAGTCATTAAAAACACTAAGAAAGATACTGTAGAATGAAAATATTACAATCAGCTATACATAAAGTGTTTGTATAACCGCACAGCTCTGTTCACTTTAACACGGTTCACCTTCTCATTTATTCGTCTATTTTTAATACTTAACTTTCAAACCTTCTTCTAGTCACTGTGATGAGTGTGTAGGTCCACCAAAACTACTCGAAGTAACATCCCTTCATTATTATTATTATTTTTTTATTATTATTATTATTATTATTATTATTAAGTACTGCAAAATTATTTCCCATAGGAAATAATGTAAATGCAGATAATCTGTTCCATTCACCCAAAAATATTACCAATTTCCAACACTAAAATCATATTTTTGTATATAAAACCAATTGAACCATTTGGAAAAGACATGTAAAAAGTAAAATATGAAATAAGTAGATATTAAACCTCACTTAATTAAATGATTCCCTTTTGGCACCAGCTGCTTCAAATAAGGAAACCGAAAGCAGCTCCCTTTTCTTCTTGCGATGGTCCTTGCTAACATTTTTGGGACCCATGGTGTTATGTCTTCACCAAATCTTGCACAAAATGCAAAATGCAAAAAAAAAAAGTGCAAAAAAAACCAAAACAAAACATATAAACTCACTTTGCTTGACTTTTCACTGACGCAAGCAAGTTTTGAATGGCTCCCGGATATTTTTGCAACTTAGCCGCCATTAGTTTCACTTGCTTAAGGAAAAATGTTTAAGATGTTGGGGGGGGGGGGCGCGAGGATCATATGCCGAGTTACCACTGGCAATGCTACTAACATACTGTATAATAATTCCTAGTAATATTCAATTATTGTAGCTGCACGCTACAACTACTAGCTATTTCTAGTTATCACTAGCAGCTACATCATCTTTATAGTGCAAGTTAAATGTTTATTTTAAATTGATGTAATCATACTGTACATTTACAATACAATTTAATGTAATATTCCAATTTACAATATAATATTCATATTTCATTGATAGTTTTGATACTTGTTGCCCCATCCTGTCATGTCTTTATGGACATTTCCAGCTCAAACTCTGTTTGATAATAAAAACATTTTTTTTATTAATAAAAAAGAAAGAAATTAAGAAATAAAAATAACAACCAAAAAATTGCTTAGGTTTTGCCTATAATTTCCCACTTAATAATAAGCTTCAGTTATGTCCTGTAGCCATGTTAGCATAGAGGTAGCTACAGGTTAATCAAGCAGTCCATATTGCTTGATTAAGACACATTAATATAGAATGCTGTTCTATATAAAGTCCTATAAATTACTCATGTTTGTTCGGTTATTTGATTCATTCTGATTTGTGCACTCGGACAAAAACAAACAAACAAAAAAACGGCTTATAATTATTGCTATTAATGTAATGCTTTGCTTGTATGTATACTTTTTAAAATATTTTTTTACATACATTTGAATTTGAGTTTGAACTCATGAGAAGTGAAAGTCAAATCTTTTTAAGCGCTACAAGGCAATAGAAACCATGAAAAGTCATGCGTTCAATTAAATGAAATCATGACGGATATATAGTACAGTGTAAATCTGCGAGCAGCTTTGTTGGATAATCATGAAGGAAGTCTTGGATCTGATGTGAAAAAGAGAGTAGTGATTTCGTGATCGATTTTGAACCACCTTAGTGACTCGTTTGAGAACTTTGTGAATTAAGCGTATCTAGCACTGATAATAAATAGTGATTACTAGCAGTAAGCTGTGCACACAGGGTCAGAGTACAAATGCACTGTTTAATGTGCGTTAATACTCCATAATACTGCGAGACAGAAGAGGAAGGGAAAAATCAATGTGACTCATAACTCCCACTCGGAAAATCAGACTTTCTCGAGGGCTGAGACTTCCTCGAGTCAATAAGCATCGTCTGCTGATTACAGACCTCCGAAGATGTATCGCTAAGCCTTGTATGGAAATGCGGGTCTGTCTCAAAGACTGTATATGGATGTTTAGGAGCAGAAAGAAAAACGGAAATTAAGAGGAAGTCAGATTTCTGAATAAGGATGCTGTGTAAGTTGTACCGTCACGTTGCACTGTTAATGATTATTTTCCAAAAAATGCGTAATACCTTAAGTAGTAGGACTTTTCTTAACAGTTTCAAATGTGACTTTTACTTTATAATGTGTTATTCAGCAACACAGTAAAGATAGAGAGAGAGAGAGAGAGAGAGAGAGAGAGAGGGAGAGAGAGAGACACAGATAGAGAGAGATAAAAAGAGGGGATGGATCTACGCAAAAAGGAGTACAGTTTCCGAGGTTGGCGTGTAAACTAAACCGCCATCTCTCTTTCTTTGAGTCTGGGACTGCCATATGCTGAGTGGTACGACGGAGATAAGAGAGATGGATAGAACCTGAATGAAAGGCTGGAATGGAGAGAGACGGAAAAGTTATCTCTAAAACCAGCTTATCTCGTCTGTCCCCTTGCCCTCTGCTGAGAATGTCCCATCTAGCTAACAGAGACATCATTGTTAGCACACACATACACACACAGACACACACACACATGGAAGTGCACCATAGTCCAGGTATGTGTTTTCCTCTTGAAATAGAAGCTCAAAACTCTTCACTGAACGAAGACCAGGACACCCGTACATCATCACACACACACACTCACACACAGGCGCGTTAAATTCTGGCCCTGACAGCTATCTATACCAAGCAATTAATAACACTTACTCAGGAAAGCCAGCGTCTGCCATCCGTTAAGACGTACACATAGCCAGCTATCTGCAGAATTAGCAGTAATAAAAATATAATCACATCATAATTACAGTGTAATGACGGGCTCTCGCTCCAGCCTTGCGCACCGGCTCCCGTCTTGCTCCAGAGCGACTGATGAGTTGCTTAATTGCGAGTCCTTTTCCATCCGACTCACCGTGCTTATGGAGGATTAAAGCCGTTTGAGTGGAAACGGAAATATTCTAATTTTCGTCATGGCACTCAATGCGAGGCTGTAATTCTCACTCGCAAATTCCTCACCAAAGTCAAATTTTCTGTTAAACAAACTGCTACAACTGTGGGTTTCAGTGAAGCAAAAGCACAGCCTGCGATGTACATCTGTTCATCAAGGGTTTCTTCAAATTCTTCTTTAAATTTTGTCAAACTATTGACTTTGAATGGCAACGTTCATAGGAAATATTTATCAGTTTCCAGTCATTATGTCAACCCATATTCCTGTCCTTGGAATCTGAGGTGGCTTTCTGCAGCTCATGTGTGCATTCTGACATGCTTTTCTGCTCACCACGGCTGTAAAGCGTGATTATTTTATTTATTATTATAGCCATTTTTATTCTTTCTTTCTCCACTTTTTATATTATTTGCTTTCTGTCCACACTTAAACACTTTGAGACAGTTACATTTACATTAAGGCATTTGGCAGACGCTCTTATCCAGAGCGACTTACATTTTTATCTCATTATACAGTACATCTGAGCAGTTGAGGGTTAAGGGCCTTGCTCAAGGGCCCAACAGTGGCAACTTGGTGGCTGTGGGGTTTGATCCTGGGATCTTCCGAACCGTAGTCCAATGCCTTATCCACTGAGCTACCCCTGGCCCTGATAGTTGTAGGATGGTTGTAAATTCTGACTCGTGAAGCTGTGTTGGACTAGTTTGACCTGCCAAAAACACTTACTGCATCATTTTAGGGCAAATTCTGTGCAAACGCCCAACAAAACCAACAAAACCATTTGACTCATTTAAAAAATTTGTCATGTCTATAGAATCCACTACCATAACCTTTGTCGATTATGTTTCTTAGCAACTGAAGCTTACTGTTCAAAGACTATTGACCTTTTGCATGTGACCTCATGACCTCTATCCATCATAGTTTCGCCCACTTCTGGATGGTGAACGGGACGTCACTTACTGGAAGCCGGTGCCAAAACTTGCATACAAAACCATTATGCCAGGTTGTGTGCAGATCAGTTGGTTCGCTGTGGCGACTCTCCGATGGGAGCAGCTGAAAAACTATGAGCAATAGCTAAATATACAATGATTTTATGATAGATACAGTAGTGAGGTTTGACTGGTGTATCACACCACATAAACCAGTTCAGGTGCTGTAAGGTTTAAAAAATTTCTTGTATCCAGATGAATATGTAACCTGTTTTTCTCCTCCTCAGTCCTATGTTTGTAATAACTGGTCCAAACAGCTTCTCTTTCTAACGACTCAGAGTTGGTGAATTGAAGGCAATTAAAACAAACAGAACAATCCAATTTTCATCACAGCAAACCCAAATGAGGAAGAGTGTAATACGTTGGCTGTCAGCGTAATGAGACGATTTGCATATTACAATCTGGCTACCTGGAGACGCTCTCGGGTTCCACCCTAGACAACCGCATCGTATCGGTATGGAAACTCCAAGAGAGTAAACGTTCCTCTAGACTTGGCTTGTGATTTCTCTGAGGTTCTTCAGTTCTTCAAATAAAGTCTCACAAGGGGAATAAAGCTTGGGATTAAAAATAATCTCAACTGCAAACAGCATTACGAGTATTAAACCCGCTCGGTAAAACGGTGCCGTGATATTAAACTAGAAAAGTCGTCCCCAAATTGTCCAGGGAGCAATTTTTAACCAAGATATTACTCATTACAGAACGCTTAACCCAAATACACAGTGAGCCAATATAATGACCGAATCCAGCTGTTTTGGGATGAAGCCTGTATGGAATTTCACCTTTATTTAGAAACTCCTGAGTCAACACTGTGTGTTATTGCTGTCTACTCCATTTCCTCTCCCCTGAGCATAGTGTGTGTGTGTGTGTGTGTGTGTGTGTGTGTGTGTGTGTGTGTGTGTGTGTTGAAACAAAATGAAAAGATCCAAGCCGGCCGTTCTTCTTCTTGTTTTCTCGTTCTCGTTCCCCTTCTTTTTGTTGGGGGAATTTGGCAGATCTATAATGAAGAGCGTGTGTTATCTCACACGACCAAGAATTACCATCATGGCTGATCAATTACGTTATCGTGATGTCTTTTCTCTCCAGAGGATGACATGGATGACATGACAATGGAGATGCATGAGAGACAAAGAGAAAGAGAGAAAGATGGGAAGGGGCGTAAGGAGGGATGTCAGTCAGGTGACATGGAAAGAAGGAGTCGGAGGTCTATTTAGCTTCTTTCTTCCACTGACATAATGGAAATAATAATAATAAGTATATAAAAATGATTAAAGTATTACTTGAACCTACTTGACTAAAGGGGTGTTTCTTTCTTTTCTTCTTTTATGATTTCTTCTTTTCATATCACACTTCATTCATAAGGGTCACTTGTTATATGATCGCTAATGACTTTCCTTTACAAGTTAATGAATTCTGAGTGGAGGAGATTCTACTGTAAATGTAGACTGTTACCTGGGAGGTGTGTGTTGAAGATCTGTATGTTCTCGAGTTTTTAAATAATGCCCATCATGCTCAGGGAAGATTTTGTCAAACACCCTGTCAGGTTAGCAAAAGATAGCTAACTGGATAGAATTTGAAATCTGGTCTTGGCTTAGATTAGATAGCTGCTACTTAATAAATTTTGGAAATTACGTCTACTCAGCTGCTTAAGCAACAACAACAGCCACATTTATACAGTATGTATAGGCAATTCATAATTTCCCTCAGCCCTCAGCTCTCTCTATATATATCACAGAGTCGTGAAAGTCCTTTTTTTTTTTTGCATATTTGTCACATGTAAATTCAGATCATTAAACAAATTTTAATATTGCATGAAGATAACTCGAGTAAATACAAAATACAGTTCATAAATTATGACTTCATTTATTAAGGGAAAAAGCTGTCCAAACTTACCTGGCTCCATTTTAAAAAAAGTAATCCCCCTGCTAAATTATAAATGAACTGTGATTAACCACATTTTTTTGGATTTCACTTGCCACACTCACTTGCATGATTACTTCCAGACATTTACATTTACATTTAGGCATTTGGCAGACGCTCTTATCCAGAGCGACTTACAAAAAGACCCGCTGAATCAAGAGATCTGGCATAAACTAATGGAGCATTTCATAAAAAGAATATCATATCAACAGTCAAATATTAAGGTGGTACTGTAGTGTGCTGGTTTGGGACTGATTTCCAGTTTTAGGACCTGGATGACTTGCCATAATTGATGGAAAATCCTGAAGGTGATTGTCCAGCCATCAATTCGTGACCTCAAGCTCAAGCATACTTGGGTTATGCAGTAGAACAATGATCTGAAACACTCCAACAAGTCCACCTCTGAAAAGGTCAAACAGATTGGCCTAGTCAAAGCCAGACTTACATTCTGTTGCATGACCTTAAACAGGCCATTCATGCCTTAAAAAACCTCCAGTATGACTGACTAAAAAATAAATCTGCAAATAAGAGTGGGCCAAAATTCCTCCCCTAACTTATTCTCAGTTATCACAAATGCTTCATTGCAATCGTGTCCGCCAAGAGTGGTTATTAGATTACTATTATTACTAGTTGGTGGTTATTATTACTAGTTATTAGGTTTAGCTGTTTACTTTAATTATCTTTGTTTAATATTAGAATTAGTTCGATGATCTGAATCATTTTCATTTAACCATTTATGGACATCAAAGCACAACCTGCTTTCATCTCTGAATGGACTTGACACACATTTCAAGATTATAAGATTATAGACCTAAAGAAAATCCCGACGTCCCCTTAAATCTAATCTTTTTTACTATATACTGTCTCAAAGACACACCCACACCTCTACTGTATTTTTGGGCTTCAAACTCAAAAGCATACAAACTC
>JAOTRS010000001.1:23408091-23421233 GCA_028565755.1 Dinotopterus cunningtoni | reverse complement strand
TAATTACATTACAAAATTACTGTCATTAAAAAGTAATCAGTTACATTACAGCATTACCTTCTGATAAAAGTAACTAGAGTACTTTTCCATGAATGAAAACTCCTTTGCGATTCCTCATGCATGTTGTTTTAGTCAAGACCTTTATAATTATTCTACCGTCATCACTCAGCAAAGTTTGGCCCATAATCTGGAAACCACTACAGGAATAACTTGTAGGACGACTTCTCTAGGAATCACTGCTGTCTGTCTCACGGATTACATAAATTGTCTGAATAATGGATTAAATTTTTGAAAATATAACTAAATAACTGAGTACTTAAATGGCGGACCTAACGCGTTAGATTTCCCGCTACATCAAAAAAGTAATCCAAGTACTCTAAGGTGTTACGCCCAACACTGTTCATGAAGACCTTCCCAGGAAAGCAAGATCAAAACGTACCTCTGCTGCAGAGGAGAAGTTCATTTAGAGTCACCAGCCTCAGAAATCACCAATTAACAACCAGCACCTCAGATTAGGGCCGTTATGAAGCTTCACAGATTTAATTAGCAGATTCATCTCAATATCAACTGTTCAGAGGAGATTATTGTGTATTTTTGGATAAACATTCAGTATTGTTTTACAGTGTAGAAAGAAATAAACATCAGGAAAGACCATGGAGTTAGAAGGTGTGACCTTGTCCAAACTTATAAAAGTCATATTTATTTATTTATTGAAAAATTTGCGAATAATACAAAAACATTTATGTACTATAAATATTATTATTTTTATTTTTTTTGCTTCAGCTGCTGATACTTGCTCTCCTTTGTGACCAAATGTAGCTCTTCGCCTGTTTAAACTCTAAGAAAATTAGTAGAAATGCCATAAGGCCACAAGTCCAACTGTTTGGCTTTAATGAATGCTCAGACGACTCCTACAGTGTGTGTTTGTCTGATGTTTCTCCAGTTCCCTACTCATACTGTAACTTCAGCTCCTACTTGCAGTTCGTTCCAGTGTTTGAGGAGCAGAGAACGTTCATGCCTCATGTTGTGTTGTGTTGTTTTCGTCCTCAGCGAGAAAAGATCATGCGGCTCAGACAAGACAACCTACAAGAAACATGACCCCGTTGTCACTTACTGATGTGTAGAACATTAACTGGAAAAAAAAGGAATCTAAATGTGTAGTGTACATCTCCTTACAGAATGTTTCACCATCTTGCTCATGACATGAGTGACTTGTGGCGTGAACCTAATCTACAGTACGCTTCCTTTATTTAGCTAGAATAGCTTGTATCTTAAATAAAGAACTTCTGAGTTAAAGAGATCATGTTTCACTTCAGTAGTAGCGTCACGTATCTCTTGTGCACTTGTGGCTATTTTACTGCCAAAGTAAATAATCACACGTACACACGGAACTCTGCTTTATATACTAGACATGATAAAATGCAGAGTTGAGGTTTATTAATTTTTTTTCCTCCTTTAACTTTCCTTATGAATAATTGCACATACTCTAGCAGCATCTAATTATATCTAACACTATCCATTGACTTCATCTCTGAGTCATAACTCTAATTGCTGTTGGGGATACTCCAAATGATTACATCATATTATGAAGTCTGGTCACTTTATTATTATTATTATTATTATTATTATTATTATTATTATTATTATTATTATGGGAATAAAGACAGGAAATCAGCAAAGGTGGCTTAAAAGGAAAAGCAAATTTGAAGTAAACACACACATAAACACAAACACACACACACATGCTGTAGTCTGACAGGTTTGAGGCCGAATGAGAAATGGCCGTTACATCTCCCCATTTTAATTATCCTTATTGATTCCCTGGGTGCCTGCACCCTGTTTACTCCCGGGCAATAATGCATTATGTCCGCCACCGAATTGATGAATGCATTTTAATCTTAATCTATCAGAGTAATGCAACTGTGGAATAAATCAGAGCCAGCTGTCGCCATCGCAGTCGCCATCTCTGTCCCCGTCCCAGTCTCCATCTCTCCAACCACCTCTCCCGCCCCGGCCGTTATCCTCCAGCCAGAAACGGACTCGTCTCTCCATCCCCGTCCACTCATTCGCTAATTCCTTTTTTATTTCCAGCTCGCTCCCAGGAGCTCGATGAACAGAAGCGAACGGCTCTTACGTGGCTCCGTTTCAACGGAGATGATCCCCTTTGGGGAAACAATAAAACTGGCAGCTGATTAACAAGATTGGTGGAAGGCATTACCACGGGATTCGTTCCGTAAAGTTCAGCACTTGTGTTCTTAACGCCACATGAATACAGAATGACTTAACAGCATGTAGATAAAACCAGTCACTCTGTGGTCTGGCTTCAGGACTTCGGTTTTTAGCTTTTATGAGAAAGAGACTGGTGCAGAATGGCTGTTGTTTGGGATCATGGATTCGGATTCTCATCGGATTGGGATTTTCTTTTTTCTCTTTTTACAACAAACTGCCGCTGTGTTCTCGAGTCTGATTGGTCAGAAGGTCAAATGAATCCAAGTTTTTACTTTATTAATGTGTTTGTTCTATAAATTACCGTTTACGGCAAACACATGGACTTGTATAGCTAAAGCGACACATCATATTCTGTGGAAGGAGTCTCCAGTTTCAGTGCTTCGCAAGAGGCAGAATAAGCTTTCGGATATTTGAAGTAGAGTTAAGTTTAAACTTCTTTTGGCCGTGTTTTAATCTGAAAATACAAGAGAGAAAAAGAACAGATATTTTATAACCATAAAACGTTAAAGTAGCTATAGTACAGTGGTTGTAAAAAATGCAATCCATCCTAATGTTATCAGCTTCATTACACCATCATTTCATTCATTTCTTTTCAACAACATCATGACACAGAGAATGTTATTTCCTTTAAATTCAACGAAGATGTTTAAAAGAGGTGGGACTTTTAAACACTCTTATAAAAGCTTCTTCAAGGGTTCTTTAGATGGTTACAGGTTCTAGATTTCGAAATAATTTCTACTTGGAGTCTTTTCTCAAGTGCACACTCAAACACTCTGAAATAGGACTTTAAAAGGAACCTTTCTAATAGGGAAACACTCTGCTGTAAGGGTTTTAGTGTTCCTTTGAAGGTTAAAGCCTGAACTTTTTTTTTAAACAGTCCTGTTCGGTATGTGTTAGGAATGGAGAAATCTTTGTTGTTGGGATTTAAACTTCACTTTGAAACAGGTCACTCTGAAGGACAAACCACAGCGAGTTCACATTCAGAAAGCTCTGTGTGGAGAAAGCTCTGTACTTCTTCCTGTATTTGTGTGGGTTTTATGGTTTCCGCTTAAAACCTGATAGCTATGCTAGGTGGGAATGAGAGTGTGAATGAGTATGTGTGGTGCTCTGTAATAGATTACCATCTAGTCCAAGGTGCATTCTGAGCTCAATATCAGAGTTCCTGAGATAATCTGTAGATGCATGATGGAAGTGAGGAAAGTGATGTCTGTTATGACCACTGACAGGTGGACTGAACAACTTGGATTACCATTTAGACCCCAGTAAACTACTGGTGACAGGATTATGGGCACCCGAGGATCACCCATGTCTGTGGGGACCAAAGGCCAGCCAACCCTGCAAACCTCAGCACACAAAGGATCCACTGCCAAAATCCTGGTGCCAGACACCACAGCACACCCCCAAAAGCCTTGCAGAGCCGCAGCCACAGGAGCCAGATCACCCTGGTGGAACAAGCGGAGCCCCAAACCCTAGGTGGTTTTATTGAATGGTTTAAATATTATGACTTATCTAGTGTATGCAAATTTAACATAAACAGTACCAGTTTAGTCATTTGTGTTACCAAAGTAACATTTATCTAAACGTCTCTTGTGTTCTGAATCGTTATGCTGCATCTTCAGTCTTTACGACAAAAAAAAAAAACATTAATTCTTTTATTTTTAACAAAACCACATATTCACATAAAATAATTGCCCGTCGCTTCACGTTATAATAAAGTCATACTCAATATGAAGTTCACAATAACAACACAAAAACTCTTGTTTTAAACTTTTTTTTTTTTCTTTCTTCTTCGCTGCTATTAAATTTCACTGCACTGCCAGCATGTTGTGTTGAAAAGGTTGAGCGACTGCCTTTTGTTTCTCGCTAAGCTGCTTAGCGCTGCGGCCTATTAAAGAGGGAACAGCTTCGTCTTCACGCAGTACATTTAGCACCGGAACTTTCTCCTCGCTTTCCTATTGTTCTTCAGTCGACCCGCTGGCTGGTCCCGCAGCTCGTCACGCTGTGTGAGCACGAGAGCCGAACGCTCGGCGGCGGAGCACAAAAGGAAGAGACGCTTCGGTATTATTTATGTCTTCCGAGTCAGGGCAGCAGGGGAAGGCCAACATGATTAGAGCGTAACGTTCTTGTCTCTTCGGCATTTCAATGCTTTGTTGTGTTTTGAAATAAAACGGGTTTGAGTATTAAAACAAAATCATATTGTCACTAGAAAAAAAACTGCAAAAAAAAAAAAAAGACATAAAGCAGCTGTGGGATTTGTTAAAATCAAATGATGACATGCTGATGAGCTGACTTCTCTGCAAACTTTCTGCGTTTTGGGATGGAACAAGAAGCTAGCCAAGGGGAGCGTAGAAACCATAGTGTGACGCTAATTAGCATCGTCAGAGATGCTTGATCTTTCCACACCAGAGGTTCGGCATAACACCTCGTGCTCGGCAGCCAGGCGGGGTAATTAGTTTTTTAGAGGGAAGCTCGCGTTTGCCAAGAGGAAGTGTTGGAGTGAAGTTTTAAAAGGAGTAAAGTAAAAAAAAAAAATCCTGATTCGCGTTCCACATGAGTCACCTCTCGCTTTCGTCCTGACAGCCTTTAATTCCGTCAAGACTTAACGATACGCAGCGTAGCGGCTAACCCTGCCAAACTCACCATCGCTCTCTGATACACGAGTGGTCTGTCTTCCTCGGCGTTCCTCAGAAGAGTGGCTCATTAAAAGCCGTAGCTCCTCTTTTACGCAACTTTGCGTCAGCCTCTCGCTCTCTTCCCTCGCTCAATGAATCTGCTCTGAACTATTTCCAGTTTTTCTCGAGTCATGCTGCGCATATGGTTGCTCGCTGACCCTGTGTTTGAAATGCAGCTTATGCTACTTGTGTATGTGTGTGTGTGTGTGTTTGACTGCCTGGAGGTGTAGTTATATGCGTTTAAGGGTTGTAGGGCTCTGCGCTGGACATATGCTGCGCCTCTGATCTCTCTGACTTAAGGGCAAAAGCTTCCCATCCATAACAAATTCAGGTCAAGCAAAGAAAATCTCCAGGATGGGAAACAGATGCTGAGAGGCGAGCAGTGAGACATTAATGTGCTGGACAGGGAGGAAGTGTAACAGTAAACACTGCACAAATACACACATTTTATTTTCATTTTTTTTATAGAACAATAACCAACAACAGCTGGTGGTGTGACAAAGCAGAGTTATTGTTACCATCTTGAAGTTGATTATTTTCCTGTAAAATTTGCCCTGAAGTGTTTTTTTTACCTCCGTAACCACAGAAAATTACGCGTGATTGCAGTTTTTGTTTAAAAAAATAGCATGCTTTTGTATAAATCTTTTCATGTGTATATTTAATCTCATGGAGAGTTAGTTCCTGGCTGCACTTACATGATAACAGCTATAAACACTTGTTCCTTTCCCAGCCTCTCGCTTTTTTTAATCCAGAAAACATAGTAACAAAGTTATCCAGTTACCGTCGACGGGTACAAAGTGCTTACACTGAAGACTTCTTCCATAAACATGTTTCTCAGAAAACTTTAGCATTACACAAAATTTGCTGTATATGTGTATATAAAACCATAATGTATTAATATAGGCGACAGATGGCGTTAATTAAGCAATATCAGACTCAAGGTCGTGCTGTTGTATTTATTATCAGCATGGCTGTGATGTGGTCATTGGCACAAGGACGCAAGATATCACAGTCGTGTTGATATTCAGCACAACAGCATGACATCAGGTGTGATGTTGCTTTTAGACAAAAGTTCCACAAACAGTATATTACCAACAGATTATGATTTGTTGATTTATTCAACCAGTTATTTTGTTCAACCACTCACTCACTCTCACTCATCTTCTATACCGCTTTATCCTGTATCCAGGGTCGCGGGGACCTGGAGCCTATCCCAGGAGGCTTAGGGCACGAGGCAGGGTACACCCTGGACAGGGTGCCAATCCATCACAGGGCTTTGTTCGACCAACATACTGTAAATCCTTCTGCATCTGGTGGAACTAACTAATCATGACCTTCGCAGCTGGTGATTATCAGTTAGCGAGCGATGGTTAGTGTAATTAACAGGGGTGTTGGTAGTTTGAAATTCTTCCCAGTACAGTGTAGCCAAAAGGTGAGGAGAAATTAAACCATGGAGGTGGTGGACATATCTCAGAAACTTACGTGATTTACTTTATATTTCTACTTATTCCACTTTAGAATATCAGCTACTCCAGGGTTCCAGGGTTAAATCGCAAATAGAGATAAATGTAAAGCTAGTGTACTATGTAGGGTGTACAATCCCTTGTTCCACACACCAAGTAGTGCCCTTGTTTAGCGGGTAGGGAGAGATTTGGGATTCAGAACATGGGTGGAAATTTGGAATAATTTCGGAGCAATTTCTAATGAGACAAAGTGTTGTATAATATAACATCACATATTCAGATGTGTGTTCTTGCTAAAGGCTTCTGTAACTAGTTGTAAATGTGGGTTTTGGCAGGCAGCTGCTCTCTCCTCAGTACTGTAGACCATACAGACCTACTCTCACCCACGCTGTGACCTACAGTTAGTGTCATTAACGATTGTTAGAACCCCCGGGAATGCCGAGTGATACATACTGTATAGTTAAATCTATATAATCGCTCGTGAAAAACCTCTTGTCCAATCAGACTACCTGGTCGTAACCAACTGTTGTATAATAATTAATATAAACCTGTGATTTGCTGCTGTTAATGAAAATGACTCCCCACCCTCTGACCAGGCAGAGTCCAGAATTCGACAGTCCGAAGTTGTAAGAAAGTATAAAGCCTATCAAGTGATTGCCTGATGCCTACTAGGAAATTAGCAGCGTCTGAAGCGTCAGAAACCTTTTATTTATTTATTTTTCTTTATCAGAATTATGTGCAAGATGTGTTGCCAGTGATTGTCTTTCCTAATTTATTCCTGCTTTTTTCTCTTTTGTTCTGTGTGAAATGTCAGAGCTGATTATCTGGGCTTAACATTGAGTGAACTAATCTAACATAAACGGGTATATTCTTCATAATAAACACAGACTTTAATCTGTAGCACAGGGAACAGAGAAAATGTGGGTACAATTTAATACACATTAGAATTATAATGAATGAAAACGGTGACCTTTATAAAGCGTATAGTAAATATTTGTCTTTGCTTTAGACGAGATATCTTAGACAGATCATGATTTTTAACCATGCACAAGAAGTCACCTTCTGTTTAACATTTTGTACGCGGTGTCAAAAAGTTTTTACTCAGTCATGTTAACATAGCATGTGATAGGTCAGAGGGTTAAGGCCCTGAGGTACTTATCGGAAGGTCAGTGGTTTGAGCCCCAGCTCCACCAGGTTGTTGGGCCCATGAGCAAGCACCAAACTTGCTTATCCATGTCTTTATGGACCTTGCTTTGCACATGGACCGTGCTTTGTCATGTTAAAACCGGTGTTGGGTTGTTTTTCAGGAGTTGGGCTCGGCCCCTTTCTTTCAATAAAAGGAACTCTTAATATTTCAGAATACAAAGACATTTTGGACAATTTCATGCTCCCAACTTTATGCGAACAGTTTGGGGATGGCCACACCAGTTCCAACATGACCGCATATCAGTGCACAAAGCGCGGTTCATAAAGATATGGATGAGCGAGTTTGGTGTGCACAGAGTCCTGACCTTAACCTTTAGAACAGAACACCTTTGGGATGAATTAGAGCGGAGACTGTGAGTCAGGTCTTCTCGTCCAACATCAGTGTCTGACCTCACAAATGCTTCTGGAAGAATACTCAACAATTCCTATAAACACACTCCTAAGCCTTGTGGAAAGCCTTCCCAGAAGAGTTGAAGCTGTTATAGCTGCAAAATGGGTGGGGCCAACATTACATTAAACCCTATGGATTAAGAATTGGATGTTACTCAAGTTAATTTGCATGTAAAGGCAGGCGAGCGCATATTTTTGGCAATATAGTGTATATGAGGTTTATAATTTTTTACTTATTGGCTGATTAAACATGAACCCTACAAATAGGAAAACATTTTGGCTTTTCGGTTTCCTCCAGGTACTCCAGTTTCCTCCCACACACAAAAGACATGCAGATTAGTCACACAGTGTATGAACGAGTGTGTAACATGTGCAGGTGCACTCCACCTTGTGCCTGAAGTTTCCTGGGATAGGCTCCAGACTACCTGCAAACCTATATAGGATAAGCAGTATAGAATAATAAGATAGATGAATAAATGAATGAATGAAGGAAAAATAATGTAGAAAACATTTAAGAAACGAGAATAAATGTTTTATTGTGACAAGCTGCACAGTGCCTAGAGATACTTTTTAAAAACTGGTTGGTTATGTAATAACCTCAGCAGCGACCTCATTTCCCCTCTCGTCTGTTCCAACCCCTCAGCATTCAGCATCAGCAGTATACAGTACTAATCACTGCCTGATCAGCTGTCATCACCTGCATCTGTTTCTCACTGGGTCAGGACTTGAGATAGATTTGTTTTAATGCTTGAATGATTTAAAAGTCACTGTGTGGCTTAACAAACAAAAAACACTCCACTGAAACTGCTCAGGTACAGGGACTGGAGTGAACACGAGAGACAAAAAGTCATTTAGGAAGGCTGGAGAAAACTATTCTTCAAGACTATATTAAAAATACAAGGAAGTCTGGAGTCTTTGAAAACGAAATATAAAGAAATGATGGGGGGGTCAATACATTTTCACAGTACTGCTATCTAGTTGATGAATAATTTGCAGCTCACTAAACCCCAAAAAGATTTCATCATTATAGTCAGAAAAGCTCTTATTGAACTGAATCGGATGGTTCAGGGACCTGAAGCGCTTCAGCTGTTAGATGCTGTGTTTCGAGTATTTTTTCCCCTCTCTGACGTTACGATGTGTGCGCGACGATAATGCTGAAGGTTTCAGCACATGCTCTAAAGCTTTCAGTCTTTTCCTGCTCAGTTAGACTGTAGCCTCTCTGTGTTTCAGGGATCAGCGCACAAATCTCTCGGTCTGAAATGGCTAGAGAAATGGCTTACTACAACTGTTTTATCGCTTTTATAAGGCATCATCGCAGTGAGACTTTCCAGAGTGCCGTGAGTCAGCTGTGTGTTCCAGCCCACAACAGCGGAAAAGCACAGAGATCATCGTCTCAGTGTGGGGCTGCGCGCTTGCTTTTGTTTTCAAAAATAGTGTCCAGTGCAAAGGTTTGCATCACACAGAGCACCATGAGGAAGACAAGAGAACGTGAGTCAGGGGTTTTCGGAGGTTCTGCAGAGGCAGTTCAGTGCCTTAGTGACAGGGAGGGTTCGAGTTAAACAGTCTCTCTATCTGTCTCTTGCTCTCTCTATCTGTCTTTTACACACACATGCACACAAACACACACACAAACTTGTCCAGTGATTTAATTGCTTGGATGTAAATTATATTTCAATTTATGCAACAATTAGTTCCAGCTGAGTAATCTGATAATCGAGGCATTTATGAGTGATGATATAGGGCATAACGTCACTGAGACGTTTAACTATATGTATCATGTCATGTCACAGGGGTTCGAACAATCATTAATCACACTAACTGTCAGTCACCAGCTCTGCCAGTCGCGGAGGAGTAAAATAACTGGTTAAATAAACTGGTTAAAGAAATAAGCTGTTCATAATAAAGGGTGTTTGTGGAACTGTTGTATAAAATTAATATCACACTCCAGGTCATGCTGTTGTCATGTATATCAGCATGGCTGTGATGTGTGCATGTGTGCATGATGGGTGTATGTGTGCATGTAACTGGTTGGAGTAGTTTAATGATTTAATGTACAGGAGGTCTAGCGTATTATTATTATTATTATTGTTGTTGTTGTTGTTATTATTATTCCATAAAATAAATAAATAAATGAATGAATAAAGTAGCTACTCATGGAAGCATGTTAGCATGGTGGTAAGCACTGTCTCCTTGCACCTCCAGAGTCCGGGTTCGATTCCTGCCTCTGTGTTCATGGTGTCTAGATGTTCTCCCCGTGCTTGGTTGGTTTCCCCGGATACACTGGTTTCCTTCCACAATCCAAAGACATGCAAATTAGGCTAATTGGTGTTCCCAAATTACCCGTAGTGTGTGTATGTGTATGTGTGTGTGCCCTGCGATGGATTGGCACCCAGTCCCGGGTGTACGACACCTTGTTTCCTGCGATCGGCTCCAGGCACCGCGCGACCCTGCAGACAAGATAAATAACCTTCAACTTGTTAATCAATTTAGTTAAGCGCTAGACTCGAATGTTTAAAAAAGGCGAGTTATGCCGCTGTTTGTTCAGTTTCTTCATAGAAGTAGCAAACTCTTAGTTTAATTAGCGTGCGTGTGTGTTTAACGGAGGAGAGGGGGCGCTGTAATTACCAACCGCAGCTTTATCTGTGTTAATAAGCCAGTATAAAAACACCAGCATAAACACACACACGCACACACACACAAATACACACACACACACACACACACCTTTGTCAATATGATGAATATGATTTTTTTTTTTTTCCAAACTGGAGCTCATGATTTGTTTGAAAGCTTCAGATGATGGACAAGCAAAACGAGGACAGGAGAAAAAAGAAATGCGTTTTCCTTCAGAGACAATCAGTGACTTTGCGACGTCTTTGGACGTCGTCCTCACCGTCTGTCACGGAATCACGGAATCTGACGTCCAATCAGCATGGCGTGTCTCCGAAAAACAACTCAGGATTGACAGGTTACATTTCCAATTTGCAAAACTGCCTTGTGATAATGAAATTGACAAAAAAAGAAAAAAAATTTTAAAGCCTCTGTTCAGACACTCTGACCCCCAACGCAAACATAACTTTTTTTTTTCATATTTTTTTGTCTCCTCACACAGGTGTACAGTAAATTAACATCAATGCACTTGTTTGTATGTTATCGTTCTATAGTAACTGCACGTTTACAGGGACTTGTTCAGCCGATGCTTCACCAATACAGATTTAAAATCAGTGTTGGGTTTATAAAACTACTTTTAAACTAAATACATGTTTATTTATGATGTATGGAAGGAGTCTCCAGTTTCAGCACAGGGTACTCTGTGTTTTCCTGGATTTTAGCACGTTATCTCTTCAGAGTGTCTCTGACTGTCTCACTTCTTTTTCTTTATCATTCTACTTTCTTTTTTTTACAGAGCCAGGGTTCTTTCTTTCTTTCTTTCTTTCTTTCTTTCTCTGATCTCTCTTTCATATGAGTTAAAATTTTTCATTCTATTGTTGTCCTTGTGCAGATTAGAAGTTGTTTCATTTATTCTTCCTTTCTTTCTTTCTTTCTTTTAACTTTCTTTCTTTTTCTTTCTTTCTTTAATGTTTCTCTTTTTGCCTTTCATCATCCCTTCTTTTCTTTATTCTTTTCATTTTCTTTCTTTCTTTTTTTTCTTTCTTTCTTTCTTTCTTTCTTTCTTTCTTTCTTTAGAGTAATACTAGGACTAATAAGTAATACAGAAGTGTACTTTTTAAATTATTTATTTATTAACTACAAACCAAGGAGAAGAATACCGGAAAAGCAAAGAGAAACAAAAAATAAAAAGAATAATCAAAGAAAAGCCACAGTATTTGAATTTAATAAATTGGTATGTTATAAAAAAAATAATATGTAATAAATGAAAAAAATATAATAAATAAAATAAAAATATAGTAATTGGTATGAACTGAGGAAAGAATGAAACCAAAACCAAAATGAAAAATAATATAAAACCAAAAAAAAAAAAAAACACTTTCAAACATGAAATGCCAGCGTTAACCTCGACCCATCCAGTCTTTCTTTTTCACTTCACTAAAGAATTTCTTTATAATCGTTGAACTCGAACCTGGGAAAGATATATATATATATTTTTTTGCTTTAATAACAGAGACATGAAGAATTACATGAAGCAAATTAAACCTCACTTACAAAGCTTTAAATCATTATCACCATGGTAACTGCAGCTTTTGGGATACATAAAAGTTGAATTGTATGTGTGTGTGTGTGTGTGTGTGTGTGTGTGTGTAGACGTTGAGAAACAGCCATTATGAGCACTCCATCACTCTTCCTAACCTACTTAACAGCTGGACCTTGGAAATGACAAGCTGGTGCACACACACACACACTTTGTATGTATTTGTGTGTGTGTGCCGTGGGTGTATGTGTGTGTGTATGTGTGTGTGTGTATGTGTGTGCCGTGTGTGTGCCTTCCAGGCCTATCCAGGGGGACTCAGGTGTGTGGTTCGGCAGTGGGAAATGAAGGTTTTGTATCTGCATTGAGAATCCTAATTTGAGATGTGGGGAAGTTATTGGGCGGCGAGGCGCTCGGACTCCGAGTCATTTTCTCCCTGCGATAAAAAAACCTATTTTAAACCTTATTTTCTTCTTCTTTCATTTCATTTCATTTTAATTCTTACAAATAAATTAATGCTGTGTTTGAAGTTAATGCGCTGCTTTGTTTCAGGGTCGTGTTCCATTAATTCCGACTTCCAGGAGAATCGTGTGATTATATTTACCTTCAGACTGCTGCACAAATCACACCTCTCTTTCTTTCTTTCTTTCTTTCTTTCTTTCTTTCTTTCTTTCAAATAATGTCTGTCTTGCCTCTTTTCTTTCTTTCTTTTTTCTAACTCGTTTTATGATTCCCATCACACACTCTCTCTCTCACACACACACAAACAGGCAATTTGGAAACACCAATAAGCCTAATTTGAATGTGGGAGGAAACCGGAGCACCCGGAGGAAACCCACCAACCACAGGGAGAATGAACACAAACACACACAGACACGTACACACAGACACAGATCTGAGGTGGGAATTTAACCCTCCACCCTGACGGTGCGAGGCCACAGTGTTAACCGTTACAATAATATGAAAACAGAATCTTGTAGCACTAAACAGATGCACTTTATGTACACTTTACTGCACATAGGACCCCCCCCCCCA
>JAOTRS010000001.1:23374256-23390551 GCA_028565755.1 Dinotopterus cunningtoni | reverse complement strand
ATTATAACATCATTTGTATGTCAATAATCAGTAATGTCTATGAAAATATTATACAGTGATGTACTTCTTAAAGAAAGAATCAGGGAATGTCTTAGTGAGTCTGTGACAACTGTGCACACTTGTGGCACTATGCGCATTGATCCTGAGTTTCAGTACTATGTACAATGTATTATAAATGCAATATAGCATTTTACTGTGCATACCGTACATTATACATGGTCTTTATGGAAAGTGTTAGGAAGATTTTTCTTTTTAAATTTTTACAGAATGATTTTACATAGTTATTAATGTATGGTTTTATTTTCTTTTTTTACAAAACATCCTTTTTTTCCTTGTATATTTCACATTGTTTATATGCATTCAATTTTACATATGATCGGTGTGGGTGTGGGTTAAGGTTAGTATTGCAGTGCTGAATGTTGGCCTTGTTGTGAGGTATTGATTATTATCACATTATGTTGTGGTCAGTGATGCAGTCAGTTATTCCACTTTGCTCTTGATCTCAGAACAGTGCATTCTCAATATTGTTGAAATAAGGACGGTGGCCTAAGGTACACCACAACCACTAATACAGTAATACATTTTGTACAAATGATTTGTCAATTCATAGCTAAAATAAATAACTTAATTCAAATGGATGACAAGCCTTCATTCAATCTTTATCTATATTTTAGTGTCTATTGTCCTCCATGAGCCATTGATTTAAATAGCATGGATTGAGGGTTTTCAGAATAAGGTCTAACAATCATGTGACATTAGAGAGGAAAATACCAAATATGGCCCTAACTCCAGCCTCTGCTTATCATACCAGCTTGGGTTTCATAAGCCATATGTCTGTGTTTGCATTGTGTGTGTGTGTGCCATGTGCCAATGAGTGTATGAGTGTGATGACTGCATATATATGTAGGTGTGTGTGTGTGTGTGTGTGTGTGTGTGTGTGTGTGTGTGTGTATGTGTGTGTGTGTGTGCGTGCGTGCGTGCGTGCAAGCCAGGGTCCAGAAGAGACCCAGTGTGGCTGTGTTCTGGAACGTGTAATTCCCTGCTGGTCCATGCCTGTGGTGTTGAGGGATAAATATACTCCTTCCCTCTTTTCCTGCCAAAAGAACAGCCCGACAAAGCCTCACGCCTCTCTCTTACTGCTTCTACATCTTATACACTCTGCAAGGGGCTGTTACACACCACAGGCTACCTGAACTCAGACCTGAGTCATCCCTTTGCTTTGCCTTTGCATTTTTCTGTGGAGCTGCAGAGCTCTGTGTATGCAACTTAATGTCTAATATGTGACACTAGCTTTACATTTCACTGAAAATAGCTTGTTGACCATGTTGTGCGTTTGGTCCTTGCCATTGTTAACAATTCAAGGCACTGTTCAGTCTTTATCAGGAGTAACTGTGTTGATCTAAAGCAAATTGAAACAGTAGCACATTGTGAAAGCCTGCAACTGCAAGGTCAGAGGTTCAGGATGTAGGTGTGAGGCTCAAATTACAGACTAAAGCAAGGGTTTAGAAGGGTGATATAGTGCCTGAAAATGAAAAATAGTAGAAAAAATTATTTGAAAATCATTTAAAATGCTACCCTTAAATTGAAAATGTGCATATTAGTCTGTATACTGTATCATTATTTTAGATTATGTCCTTCATCTCTTGTATGGAAATGGATGGAAATCAGTCATGTGGAAAGGTGGAGCGGATGGTCAATGTGGACATTCACACTGCTCTCTCCTCCCCCAACTCATTTTAAATGTCCAAAACACCCTCCAGGCTGCCCAACACTCCATCCCATCATACATCACCCGGAGGCAGTCTAGATTGCCTAACTAGATTAGGATCAGTTACTGGAGTACTAGGCTGCATTGTGACTGGTCACCACAGTGACCCAGAGTGAGAGAGCCCCAGAGGTCATCAGCCTTTAAGGGGATTATAGGAGATGGCTATCTTGAGATGGTAACACTGAGTTAAGTGTATATTGGTGTGGGTGTGTATTTGGTGCTTGTGTGTTAGGACTGAGTAATGTAGTTGTGTAATTCCAAAGCTTTGCTGACCTTTGACCTGTGGAATTTCACTTGCTGACACATTTAGGCATTCAACTACTCCTGTATTATTTCCTCTGACCCAAAGCTGTAGTACCACAGAGAAATACAAAGGAAACACACTTACAGAGTGCCTGTTAACTTTTGATGACTGGACCTACCAGTGCCAACAAAAACTATTTACTTCTGAAAGAAAGCCTGTTTTATACATAATTCTCTAGAACTTTCTGGGTGGGTGTCTTTGCTTTTGGCAAAGTGAATGCTTATATGCTGATAACATGCTGCTACAGAAACTCAATTTTGTAAGCGTTAATTCCAAAGCCAGGAGAAAATCGTGGCCTAATTGTTTTTTTTACAGGGCTTCTCAAGTGGAAGCTGGCTAATGAGGTTAGGCAGCTTGCCCCATTGAGAATGCAAAGCATGTCTAATTGTGATCTCAAATATGCTCATAATCCTTTAATTTGACAGAGTAAAGGTAGTAAGCTGCTGGAGGTGAGAGAGACAAAGAGGCCTAAAGTGTTAGTGTAGTCTAACATGGGGGATAAATGGAGCAATGAGGTCGATCTGACAATAATATATTTGACTGTGAAAGTATAATTTTTGGCATTTATATAAAATTGTGTAGATATTTTATATTATATAGGGTTGGGTATTTCTGTGTTTGGCTCTGTGGGTTCTCTTTAAATCTCATGACTAACAGATGCAATCCATCATTTGCACTGTCAGCCTCTAGATGCACCAGGGCTCTTTGATTAAACACTCATACCGTCATTATCAGTAGTGCTCCACTGTGCTGGACTCTCTCTTGGGTAGGCATAGGTGTAAATTGCTTATTTTGTTAGCAAAGTGAAAATACAACACTTTTATGTAGGATGGAGATTCGAAAGGACCCTGTGGTACTGTGTTCATTCAAATGTTCTGATAGTTTCTAAAATTATTCCTCTCTCTGGTACTCTTTCAAATTCACCCACACACACTGCACCAAACGCCTGTCTCCTTCCTCTATCCACTCCACACTGTTTGCTTCCTCACAAGCTCCCAGGGTCCATTTGGTATCTCATGCTCAGGTTGTTGCCCATTGCTCTGCTCTCTCTCTGGGATTGAAGCTGTGTTCAGTGCCACTCATGATCTTTCACACCTGTCTACCCAGGCTTTTAGGGTTACACATCAATATTTCAGCAGCAAGAGGAAGGGCACAGGGCAGGAGATAAGCCCCATCCGGGGCATCAGAGATTGTAACTGGACCCCAAATAGATTAGATATGATTTAAAAATAAAAAACTCTCTGGTATGACTTAACCTATTAAAAACAAATCCACTTACATTATTTGGATAAATTCAGGTTTGTCAAATGTCATCAGCATCAAAAATGAGTCCCTATGACCATTTAAAAGAGCAAGGATCAGTTACTGTAGCACATTACTGGCTGGGATGAATATAAATATCTGTACTTGTTGGAAATGTGTTGTATGCTGGAGATCAATGGGGGTAACCTGTTTGATTTGTTGACAACCCAAGGCAGCGTTTTTTCCGCAGTGTTTGTTGTCACACCAGCATTAGCATACGGGTGTGTATGGGTTGTGTGTCAACACAAACTTGTTTGTGGTTCCAATGACAGAGCAGCTGCATATTCAGATACTAGCTGAACTTATCGTCAGTGTGATTGGCAAAAGACAGCATTGTGATTCACACAATGTTATATTGTCTTGAGGGATTATAGGGTATTACCATCCCAAATTTATATAACAGTTCACTTCTTCATTTTTTCCTGAATACATATTTATTAGCTTATATGTCTCTAATTATATATTTTTTACCCTCCTTTCAGGATGAAAAATAAGCTCTGGTACTTTGAATTTGGCACCACGGAGACCATTTCGGCCACATGCAAGAAGCTAAATGAGAGTGTAGAAGTGGAGGTGAGTTCAGCTCATAAACCCCTGTAAAAAAAAAAGTATATCTAAAGGTCACATATCTATTTTGGCTATCAACTGGCATGTTCATTTATTCTAGTAAATGAGGGTCTATGGTGCCACGCACTCTCATGATGCTATTTCACTGGCAGTATATAAAACACAAAAATGTTTATGTAGACATAAACTGTGATTTTCTCATTCCAGCAGCAGGTTTTTCCAAGATACAACAGATTTCAGGCTGTTCTGCTGATCTTATCATTGTCTGTACTGTGTTGAGGCAACATATCAACATGAGCATCCCAAAGCACACAGTCACAGTCAGCAGTGTTCTGGTAATATAGACCAGGCCATAGGTGTATGAAGAAATGAGCTCACCTAATTTTATCTCAGAATGAAGTGGGAAATAACAGGAATAGTTGGGAATAAGATATTTTTAATTAGTAAGGGGCGGCCCAGTGTGACTGTGATTTTAAGGGTGTAAAGAAATTTCAAACAAAATGTTAAGCAATGAGCCACTCTGGGTTCAAATAATGCAGCTATGAATATACTGCATGAACTGTTATACACCGTATAGGGTACATCAACAACATGTTTTACCCCACAGGTTGTAGTAGTTTGTGTAAGGGATAAAACGTGATAAGGCATGCGGTTATAAGGAAATACAGTACATTGCCTGGCCAAAACAAACTCAACATTTCAGAAGGGTCAAACTATTGGCCTGCATCAAGCAAAAAAAAAAACTGATTAAATTTGAAATTAGACAACTCTTCAGTAGACATGTCAAGTAATAACATGTTTTTAATCCGTTTATCATTAGTTATAGGTCATGTGAAGTTAGCACCCTACAAGTGATTACTGCTGGAAGTGTAGAATATTTAAATAAGTGTATTGACATAATCTGCAATTTTTCCTGTAGCTCAAACTATTGTCAGAGCTGTGCTGTAATAGTAAATTATGCACAATGTCTGACAAATCATATTTGATAATTCACAATTCCTGTACTATAAACGGTGTGAAATCAGTACTAATGTTAGGGCAATGGGCAATGAGAGGTCATCCCGCACCGGACAACATTCCCTCCGATCCTCCAGTACTGCTCGGCTGCTCCCACCACCTCTCAAAGATGGAGGAAGTCATGCATCCAGACTCTTTTCTGTTCTGGTACCTATGTGGTAGAATGAACTTCCTCTAGATGTTCGTACAGCTGAGTCTTTAGCAATCTTTAAACAATGACTTAAAGCATATGTGTCTTGAGTACTAAAAATATTAACATTTTAAGTATTAAATATTATAAGTAAAAAAAAGTTCCCAACAGCGTTTCACTGATGGTACGTCTGCTTATGAGTGTCTGCCAAATGCAAGTTTCAATCCAACTTACTCCTTCTGACTGTTACCACAGATCTCATGAAAAATATATTATATTACAGATAAGAAAGAATTTCATTGTACGTTGTACTGTATGTTTCTTTACTGTGAATATGACAATAAAAGTTTCAACTTTTTCTCTCTTTCCTTAATATTTCCAGTTCTTATTTAGTTTTTCCTCATTTTACATTCACATCCTCTGTTGATGTCGGTTCGTTGTTTTCGGATCCTGATTTATTTACATTTTCAGCATTTGGTAGACACCTTATCCAGAGTGACTTAGATTTTATCCCGTTAATTTACAACTGAGCAGTGGGGGGTTAAGGGTCGCGCTCAAGGTCCCAACAGTAGTAACTTAGTGGTGCCGAGGTTTGAACCCGTGACCTTCCCATCAGTATTCCAACACCTTAACGACTGATCTACCCCGTCCCACCTTTTATCCCACGACAAAGTTTTTGTTTTTAGAACCAGTTTTAATACTACTGTTTGATCCGTTTTCTGGTTTATTCCTTGTCTGGTCATGAGCTCCTCTTTCCTATTTATTTCTAGTTCAGCTTTGTCTAGATCTTAGTTCTAGATGTAACTTATTTTTAATTATTATTATTTTTTTAGATCCTGTCTAACCCTAGGTCATATCCATTCCTAGTTCTTGCCTCCTGTATGTTTAGAGGTTTAATAATTTCCTAGATCTCAGATCCTAATTTTTTGTGTTCTGATTTGTTTATTAATAATTACAATAATTTCACAGTTTTTGTTTATTTCCAGTCCCAGCTCTTTGCTAGACTTTAGTTCTACTTCATTTGTAGTTCCATTCTTTACCCACCGCTCTACTCCAAGTTCTTTCTTCCTTTATGTTCTTGAATTCCTTATCCAGATTTTCTTCTTATTTTACCTTTTTCTTTAATATATTCTTGCATAAGAATTTTAATTGCATTCTATCCTATCTCCATCTTATGTCGAGTTTTTAGTTCTTGTGTGTTTTTGCTTCCTATTTCTAGTTTACATATCCTGATTTTTTTTCCAGCTTATTTTTAATTCGTGTATATTTCTAGTTCGGGTTCTTTCCTTTCTTTAAGTTTCTGTACATTTCTAGTCCCAGCTCTTACACTACTTTTACTTTTAGTTTCCTCATTATTGTTTAGTTTCTTCTGCTTCCTGTTTGTTCCTAGATTCTTTTAACAACTTGTTCCTACTTTAAGTTAGATCTTTTTTTCAAGTTTTTTAAAATTTTGGTTTATTTCTAGGTTCATACTTTCTATAGTGTCTAGAATGTGAATGTAATGTTTATTCCTGTTTTAGCTCAGTGTTTGGTTTTTGTCTTTAGATCTAATATTTTCAGGAAAATAGTAATACATATTTCTAAACTCAACATCTGTGCCTGTGCTTTGACCTTAGTTATTAACTATATTTTTTGTGGCAGAAGGGTTGTTTCCATGCGAGCAATAAGAAGGTTATAATGCACAGACAGACAGACAGACAGACAGACAGACAGACAGACAGATGGATGGGCACATAAATAGTATAATATTTCCTGTTTACTTTCATTTCCTGTTTCACCTCTGATTTCTCCAGGATCACTGCTAGCACCAGTTTATTGTTATTGGCCTCAGTGTGTGTGTGTGTGTGTGTGTGTGTGTGTGTGTGCTCCTACATTTTTCTATGTTTTCTTCAAACTATTATGTAGTGTCCTTCTACTCCTGGGTCCTGTTTGGTGCTCAACATTAATTCCTAATGTTCCCCGTTTCAGGTTCCAGATGATTCAGTTTTTAATTATTGTAGAAAGTACAGGTTTGTAGTTGTAGTTTTGTTTATTTCTGCTTCAGGCTTATTTCTAGTTCTTGGTCCCTGTTTTGTCCAAGTTCTCAGTTCCTGTTTATCTTTAATTCTGGGGTCATTCTTAGTTTTAAGTTCCTTTAGATCTTACTTTCTGTTTAATCCTTTAGATTTTTTTGTTTATTGATAGTTCTTAGTTTCTGGATATCTATAGTTCCTCTGTATGCCTAGTTATTAGTTCTTGTTAAATTCTAGTTCTGTTTTATTATTAGTTCTGGTTTATCCCTGGTTGGTTCCTGTTTAATCCGAGGTTTTAGTTCTTGTTTTTCTCTAGTTCTTGGTCCCTGTTTATTCCTAGTACATGCCTGAGAGCATACAGTTCACACAGTGCAACACTCCAGACTTTTTTTTGTCTTTTTCTGTTTTTTTTTTTTGTTTTTTTTACAGATTTGTGATTTCGAGCATCCTCCTCCCGGGATATCATCTCTTCATTCACCATTCAGCTTATTTCTGCCTTAACAGAGAGAATGAATAAATGAATGAAGAGAATGAAAAGATCGAAGAGAATGCAGATCCACACTTTCCCGCTGAGGCTTTAGAAGTCATTGTGTGTGTTTCAGTAATGTCTCAGAACTGGAGTGTTTCTGAAATGTTTTTTCACCGAACCTTCCTGCTTGTCTAATCCTACACACGGCGCCTTTGCAGGATCCAGAAACAAGGTCTGAAAGTGGCGCGTTCTCTGAAAAGCTAAGTGATTTCATAAGCAGCCTTCTAACATGAAATATTGATATTTTGATTGATTTTAATTGATTTTTAATGACTTTTTTTGAGAGGCTTAAGATGCAATTAAATGCAATTGAATCCACCAATTTATGGGAATTTCAGCTGCGCATGAAAAAAAATACAAACTATTAAAATTATACGTTTTACCTCCACAATATTATGCTTAGTTTTGTGAGATGCAGTTTAGAATGGAGTTACCCTTGGATCTACAGACTCCTTGTCACGCTGTATGATTTAAAGGTTCACAGATTTCCTTCGCTTTAATGCTTCGGAATCCGTATTTCCCATAAGCGATCATTTCCTGCTAATCAGCCGAACATTTTATTTGTTTGTTTATTGTTCATGGAGAGATCTAGGGAATAAATCCGTCTAAGGGAAGAAAAAAAAAACAAAAACAAAAACAAACAAACCTTTGAGATGAGTGTATTAAACACATTGTAAACTCCATCTGCAGTCACGCAGGCAGAAATCGTTAAAAGTCTCTCCGCAAACAATTCAAACATCTGCCTGTAGTCTGCTGGTTTAAAAAAAAAAACGTTCTGTTTTGAATAATACACTTATGCAGGTTTGTTTCTGTGTGTGTGTGTGTGTGTGTGTGTGTGGATCCATGACAGCTCATGACTGCTTTCCCCCCGTGGGACGCCCGAGCAGGATAAACAACACTGGAAGGTAATTCCACTCACTAAATAACACAAAGGCACACTGGTGTGTGAATTAATTTCCCTCTTTAAGGCTGAATGAACGGGGCAGAGAGATCGAGCGTCTCTCTCCTCCAGACGAATGATAAGGCAGCGACCTGAGAAACACAGCCACTGTGTAAACAAGCAGCATTTTGTACAAGAGACTCTCAGAGGACTTCAGCTGTTATGAAAACTTAATCCAACGCACTTCTACTACTCACTCAGAGTCAAATTAGTGGAAGAGTGTGTAGGGAGGTTTTTGGTGTAGTAGGTACATCTCGATTCTGGATTCAGACCTGACGATGGAGAGCTAATCAGAAATGTAAAGGGGACGGAGGGACTAAAATTTTTATGAGGACATTTCTCATTTTAGGAGCAAAATTTTTATTTTGAAATATATAATCTGTGTTTAATATGTACATTTTCTTCACAGTGGATCACACTGAACTAAGAATAGAATGTGCTGAATCAAGTGCTATTTTGTTAGCATTTATAAGCATTTATCTATCTATCTATCTATCTATCTATCTATCTATCTATCTATCTATCTATCTATCTATCTATTCGCTATCTGTATGTCTATCCTGTTGGCTGGTTAGTTAATTCGTTTGTTAGTCAATTCACAACTTCAGTGGACAATATTCTGAAAAATAAGGTATCTATCTAGCTAGCTATTCATCCATCCTTCCATCCTTCCATGCATCCACAGGGCCCAGCAGGAAAATAGCCCTAGGCTACCAACCTGTACATGTGTACAGTATATCCACACACACACACACACCCTCACAGAACAGGTTATTGGATGTTCTGGTGTTATGGTGTGCCTTTCTATCATCACTAGCATTTACTTATTTTCAGGAAAGTTGTGCGGCATTGATTTTTCTGAAGGACTGGACCAGACGGGCTGGCCTGTGGTTCCTCATCAGCATGGATGAGCCATTGGGAAAAAAAAAAAAAAAAAAAAAAACTTGCACTGTTCAATGTACCCTGTCCAGGTTGTACCCAGTCTCGTGCCCCAAGTCCTCAGAAAAGAGCTCCAGGCTTTCTGTGGCTCTGTATGGGATAAGTGCTACAGAATGATAGAAAACTGCATATGAAGACACATCAACAGGAAAAAAGTATATTATACTGAACATTCAGTTCCCATTTACACCTAATAATTATTCTAGTTATATAACTGTCAGCTCAGTTAAATTTAATTTTTAAATTGCATTATTATTATTATTATTATTATTATTATTATTATTAAAATAGTGATTTTATTAAAAGTGCATCATAAATGCTTCAGACAGTTTATTTATTGTGATGCACACTACATTGTTGTTCTGGAAAGAGCTTCAGATAAAAATGTTTGCTCCTGGAGTAAATGTTAATTTAGTCAGTGTTAGTACTACAGTACATCAGATCAAATGCTTTCCAGAGTAAGATTTAAAAAACTGCCTATGATATTAGCACAAACGGTGCAGTAGTTCAGAGCAGCTTCTATCGATCACACTAAAGCTCAAGTAAACAGAAGCATTAGATGATAAAGTTGGCTAGATTTTAATTTTCTAACCTCTAACTAATGAAATAAAAAGAGCTCTCTGAACACATGACTGATGCACCACGGTCACCACAGGCCAGAAGAGCAAATGCTCAATTTAACATCTAACTCCCTCTTATAAATGAGAAGCCTGCTTTATTTATTTATTTATTTTTTTTTCTTGAAGGATCTCGTTTAATACGAGATGTAGCGTTGAAGGAGACAACCGGTGGGTGTTTTTGGAGAGACTGTGAAATGGTAGCGTTTAATCCCTCATAAACCTTTAGTGTGATCATAAACGGAGGCACAGAGGCATGGAGGCTGAACGAGCAATATGATCCCCGCACTCTTTTTTACTGCTGTTTGGTTACTGAGTCGTGAGGAATGTCCACATTGATTTAGAGGCGAAAAAAAAAATGTAAAGAAAATACTCGCCTTGACGCTGTTTGATCGATGGGAAGGACGCTTTTGTTAAAACAGTGTCTTTACTTCCACCTGAGGGCCATGAGTTCAGACCTCGGTCTCTGCCATGTGCTCGAGCCCTCACTCGCAAGTGGTTTTAGATGAAAAGTGTCTGTTCATTGAGTCAGTTTAAAAATCAAAGGGTTTTGATGTAGCTTGGGTAAATCGTTAGATTTTATGACACCACGCTAATCTTTTGCACAAAGGGCTGTTGCTTGCTAAGCGGCAGTAAATATGAGGTCACAACAAATATTTATTTAACCTTTGAAGGTCATAGTGCCTAATGTTTTTTTGTGCTTTCTGTTCTTTATGTCACTCATTTTGACCTGCTTCTGCTTTGGTTCTTAGATGATCACCGGAAGGAATAAACGGTGGACAAATTCCAGAGAAATAATAGACAAGTCACATGAGAGGAAATACCGAATGTCAAAACTTTCCAAAATTAAAAGTTAGAAAATGTGCTCAAGTAAGAATCAAAAAGTTGCTACTTTTTATTCATTAAAAAACTAAAATGTAAATTTTTCAGTGATCATCATATCTGTCATGTGTGAACTAGAGCAGTAACTGTTTAGTGGATTTTAGGATTTCAAGCAGCTACTCTATGCCGTTTTGCCTGAAAACATCATTTATTATCTGCGTGTTCTGCTCTTGTGCATGGACATTGCTATACCTTGATAAATTCATTCATAAATTCATTCACTTGTGCAGCTTCCACTGACAAAATTGTGGCTTGGTTTGCTTTGTCCTGATTTGCCACGGTGTAAAAAAACAAAAGGTTAAAGACATTATACAAAGACATTTAAAAGACGATTTGAATAATACATTTTGACATTTACTTAAAATACTTCTATGTCATGGTAGGAGGGTCTACAGATCTACAGATTCCAAATATGCAAGTATGTACAGTATAGCACTCTCTAAGATTTAATTCCTTTAGCTTTGATTACACACAAGATGGTGTCCAGTTTGAGTCCTCGTGCTCCCAGAACTGCTCTCTCACACTCTGAGTCCTGGAATATGGCGTGTGCCATCAGGGAAGAAGAAAAACTCCATAAATGTGATAACCTCATTCAGTACATTCATCTGACTTTATTTTATTTCCACATAACGTTGCTGAGTCTAGACCTGAGCGACTGAAGCAACCCCAGATCATAACACTGTCTCCAGAGTCTTGTACGTACAGTGGACACTATGCATGATGGGTGCATATGCCCTCCTGGCACTTAAAACTCTTTGTTGTCACAGTCTATAGTCACAGACTAACTACAGAAGCCAGGAATGACCAGGATAACAAAAACATACAGCAGCTCTACGAAGCCATAAAAGCTGTAGATCTGTCAGACACCCTGGTAAGAGACGAGCTTAACATGTGACTACCCAAAGCTCATCACTGTTCTTAAATTCATAGCAAAATCATGAAAAGTGGGAACTGCTCTTAAAACAAATTGATGCTAGGCGAATCTGGCATTAGCAAGCCATAAATAGTTCAATTAGTTATCTAGCTAGTTAATGATAGAAAATGAGAAAAGCTTTCCTCAATATGTTCTTTCGCTCACTGAACAATTTAAAGTTTGAATGTTTTAACATTCCCAAGTTTCACAGTGTAGAGCTGCCTTCAGCTTATCTGTCTTCAGCAACACATACAGAGAGCTACTGCAATTTGGGTGCGAAATTAAAACCCGTGGATGCCAAGCTGAGTGTATTTAAATGGAGTATACAGTACAGCCATTAGGTGGATGTAAGAAGAAAATACCTGGTTTGTAAATAATTGCAAAAATAACACATTGGCAAATAAAAATATCTTGAATGTAGTCCAAATATATGATTATTACACCTATTAAACATTAGCCATAGACATTTTTGGGCTGTTTTATTGGCAGATATTTTGGCAAATTTTAAGCATTTATTTAAAGAGAAGAAATCGAAGCAAAACAATCTGGCTGGAGAATAAGAACATTTGTACAATAATCTAAAAACAGGCTAAAGAATTTAATTTTTTACCTATAATAATCTAGTAATAAGAAATATTACGTTCATTTCCTTAGATTCAAAATATTTTTACTTGCTAATATACAACACTTAGTTTCGATTGAGCAATCTGCTTGGACAAAAGGGATTCCACTTACGGTGCTTTAGAGTCCACATTGAGAAATTACCCACATAGTTGTTTGATCGACGCCTTTGTTAAAACAGTGTCTTTACTTCAACCTGAGGGACATGAGTTCAGACTCTGAACTCATGTCCCTCAGGTTGTGCCTGAACATGTCCCAGGCTCATGTCCCCTTTCTGCCATGTGCCTGAACCCTCGCTTGCAAGTGGTTGTAGATTGCAATTATAAAAGTGTCTGTTCATTGGATCTGTTTAAAAATCAAAGGTTGGGTAAATCATTAGATTTTATGACACGAATCTAATCTTTTGCACAAAGGACTGTTGCTTGCTAAGTGGCAGTAAAGATGAGGTCAAAGCAAATATTGATCAGTTTAACCTTTTGAAGGTCATAGCCCCTAACATTTTTTGTGCTTTGGGTAAATCATCAGTTTGTTCCAACTGAGCAATCTGATTGGACGATAGGGATTCCACTATAGTGATATAGAACGTAACATCCCTGTGACGTGTAACTACAGTATATGTATGACTAGGCGTGTCCCAGGTGTTGCACAGTGGTTAATTTCACTAACTGTGGCTCTCAAGGCTGAATTCCAAATCCCTCTCTAACCCCCACACTTGGGGTGTGAAACAAGGTACACCCTACATAGTGCACTAGCTTTCTACTGTATTTGACACTATTTGGGATTCAACCCCAGAACCAGAACGTCAACAAAGCTGATATTCTAAAGTGGAATAAGTGGAAATATAAGGTAATTCTGGTAAGTTTCTGAGGACTGTCCACCACGTCCATGGTTTATTCTTCTCACCTTTTAGCTACAGAGTACCGATAAGAATTTAAAACTACTTTCGCCTCCTGTTACTTACACTAACTGTTGAAGCTCCACCAATCACAGTTTGTTATTTCCACCAGGAAATGTAATGCATACAGATTCGAACATACTGCTCTGGAAACCACAGTATTTGGGTTCTCATTAGTTCACGTAAACAGTCTCCATACCTCCTGCAGTCATTAAGGAGCTTCCTCAGCGTACACGACCCGTGTGTCTCTGTATATGTTAATGAAAACAATGAGGTCAAAACTCAGAGCTGAACTTTAACTAACAATAATTGCTGCATTATTTTAATACAAATAGAACAATCCATGAACTCCAGCAGTAATGAACCTTAAATAATGTTCACAATTTCCAAAGCTGGTAAAACATCTGGTAATTGGTTTAAACTTAATATTCATGCATTGAAAAATATTTCACTCAGTCAAGTGAGAATAAATTAACATAAATTAACTTGCGGCATGTTGTTCATGATGAAGTTTAACAGTTAAAGCAACACAGACTTAATTCTTTTGTGATGGGATTTTGGGTTGTGTTCTTTTATTATTATTATTATTATTATTATTATTATTATTATAGACAGTGTATTAATGCTATAAATTAAGTTCTAAATTTAAATACTCACTCTCTATACCACTTATGTTGTACAGGGTTGCAGGGGGCCTGGAGCCCATCCCAGGAGACTCAGGGCACTAGACGGGGTACACCATGGACATTGTGCCAAACTGTCGCGGGGACCACAAGCACATATGCGCTACGGTCAATGCCAATTAGTTTAATCTAGTCTTTGGACAGTTGGAGAAAACCAGAGTACATGGAGAAACCCCATCATGAACACCAAATTCCATGCACACAGACCTGAGGCGGGAACTGAACACTGACCCTGAAGGTGCAAGGCGACAGTGCTAATTGGACCTAATGCATCTAGAAATAAAAAGATTTAAACCATAATATAAGAGGCAAACATGTCTGAATATATTTATAAAATTACAGGCGCTTTGAAAACCAATTTGTACTGTATTGATTTACTCTAATAATCTCACTATGATACAAAACAGGATATGTTCCTGTGTATCGATCAAATAGACCAGTTAAATAGAGCAGCTGAAAATCATTTATTTTGCCTGTAATCAGCTACAGGCTTCTCTACTCAGAGGTGCTCTTTAATTAGCAGAGAAGCATTGCACCCTTGGAGTTGACCATAACCTTGTTCGGAGATAGAAAGACTAAGAGAGAGAAAGAGAGAGAGAGAGTCAGTCAAAGTCCTGCCTGAGTGAGTTTAATTGATGCAGGTAGTCACACTCGGTGAACCCCGCTGCACACCACACTGCCCCGCCTACACACATTACCACTAATTGTCTGTGATGTCTCTCTCTGGGTAAGCCCACCTTTTTCTCCCTCCCTCTCTTTCTTTCTCTCTTTTCATTCCACCCTGTCTCGGCCACTTCCTTTATCCTTTATCTCTGACACTTTTTGATCCTTCATGTTACATAAGCATCTACTCCATCATGCTTCCAGAACAGATGCTACCTAGTCTCACAATTACTGCTGACGAGTGATGAACAAGCAGCTGCAAGAAACAGACTCAATGATGATGGGGGGGCACTTTATTTTCAAGCTCAGGGGAGTGGTAGCTCAGGTAGCTAAGGCTCTCGATTGTATTGTAGGCGAGTATTGTATAATTCTCACTATTTTGAGAAGTAACCAATCCCTATCGTGCTGCCTAGCTATTAATTAACTATTCTCATGCAATTAACCATTAACTATTCTAATCCTAATCCACTTGGAACCTGTGCGAAAAATTTTACCACATAGTAAAGTATAGTATGTGTAGAACACTATTGTACATAGTTCTCCCACTTTCTACTTTGGTACAATTGTAATCTACTATAGTATAGTACTATGGAAGATGTACTTTACCAGGTTACTGTCAATAATACAATGTTATACATGGATACGATAATTGTAATATTTATATAGCAGTGTCATTTTTACCTGCTGTGGCGGCTTTAAAAGGTCAAATACACAATAATTTGGTGAATACCATGATACTTATTGGGTACCACAGTGCCTACTACAGTTCAACGTTTATCGTTCATAGTACATACCATAGTAAAATATTTTATAGGCTGTAACAAAACGATGTGAGGATCTTCAGAATAGGGACTTCCGAAATATTTCCTGCCAGAAAGAGTGAAATCAGATTCTCAAGGAAAAGTACATTAGGATCCTATCGGACTCATCATGTTGTCATATTGTTTATTCTCTTCAGAACTGATGTGCCATTTTTTTAACCAACAAGTTGTTCAGCAAAGCCAAGAATTCAATCCCAACTATGAAGGCCATGACAGGTCTGGGTAGCCACGCCCCCATGCTGTACATAATATGTGGAACGTTTGTAAAATCTAGCTTATTTGAAAATATTCTTTACTGTATATTTATACACAGGCAGGGGTAGCTCAGTGGTTAAGGCATTGGTTCAGAAGATCCCAGGTTCAAATCCCACAACCACCGAGTTGCCACTGTTGGCGTCTTGAGCAAGGCCCTTAACCATCAATTGCTCAGATGTGTAATGAGATAAAAAAATATATATATTTAAGTCACTCTGCATAATGGCGTCTGCCAAATGCCCAGATGTAGATGTACGTAATGGTCACAGGGTCGAAGGGTCCAATTCCTGCCTCAGGTCTGTGTGGATGGAGTTTGCACATTCTCCCCGTGGTTAGTTGTCCTCAGCCACCCAAAGACATACACTACCATTCAAAAGTTTTAGAACACTTGCAAATTTCTTTGTTTTTGTTTAGTGATTTATTTTCTACATTCTACA
>JAOTRS010000001.1:23304647-23316884 GCA_028565755.1 Dinotopterus cunningtoni | reverse complement strand
GAACTTCTCCTCTGCAGCAGAGCTCAGTTTTGGTCTTGCTTTCCTGGGAAGGTCTTCATGAGAGACAGTTTCATCATCATGGAGCTTGATGGGTTTTACAAACACACTCAACACAATATTGTTCTTGTGAGAACTGTTCCAGAACAGCTGACCTTCATGTCTTAAAACAACACCTGATTATTATTGTTGTTACTTAATGACCTGATGCCTAATGTGTTATTTCATAGTTGTAGAATACATCACTAAAAAAAACAACAACTGAATTAGAAGGTGTGTCCAAACTTTTGACTGATGCTGAACATCCTGCATGATATCTGAGAAAACAAATAATTCCCTAATGCATGTTTTTCATGCATATAAAAAAGAACACAAATTAAAAATGAGAGTCGGTCTGTATGAAGTGCAGGGCAGCTACAGATTTGTTATCAAATTCTTAAAAAAAAAAAAAAAAAAAAAAAAAAGAATAAAAATCTCTCATTAAAGTGAACAAAGCTGGCATGCTTAAAGATTCCCTGACAAGTCAGAGTGCTTTCAATTATCGTAATTAAACAAGATAACTTTGCAGCATGGAAATTAATTAGAGAGAGAGAGAGAGAGAGAGAGAGAGAGAGAGAGCTTATAAATGGGAAAGGAAATGTTTGATGTTATGTAAGATATGAAGATGTAAATACGATGCCTCGTCCAGATGGAGTTTTAAGTCTCAATTAAATAAAGCTCGAAGTGTTTCTGGTTTTCAAGGAAATTTTCAGGAGGAGAAAAAACAAAACAAAACAAAAAAACAGACAGACAGACATTTTTAGGTTGAATCGTGCGCGCCAGGATAATGAGAAGAGGGCAAATGTTGAGCCGAAAGACAAACCGATGCTAATCAGATCTATTGGGTTGTGTTTATTTGTACACAGCCAGGTCATTACGAGCCTACATGAGATTGCACTCTGCTCGCTGTGTGACTGTCACCCGACAGCAACACTGCCTTCTCTGCCTGCCATGATAACAGAAAGAGAGAGAGAGAGAGAGAGAGGGGCAGAGCTGAATCCCAAGCAGCTCTGGGAAAACGTTATATTACTTCATTTCCATATGTATGCACTGATATAACACCATTATTTAAAGCGGGTTCGGTCCTGAATCGAAAATTGCCTTCAGGTTATAAACGCTGCCTACACTTTGATAGCGCGGCGCTGCTGAATTCTCTAATCCGATTGGTCAGAAGGTGTGGTGTTGATGTATTTTTATTTTTTCCGCCTATGGAATCAGAAACCATTACCTTTCCATAGCCTTAAACAGATAACAGACCCATATTATTGTTTATAGTGTGAGAATTTGTCATGGCATTTAGGGAAGGAGTCTCCAGTGTCAGCACTTATTCTACAGCTTGCAGTTACTTGGTAATCATAAATGAATGAAAAAAAAGTGCAACATGTCCTTCTTTTAAAAATGAAATAAATAATAAGTAAACAATAATAATTGCTGTAGTATATACACTAGTTCTGACATTTATTTGTAAGGAAAATTAAATAATCATTTATCAATTTCCCTGCATTACAAATTTAATGCGCTACTTAGTGTTGGTCTGTCACATAAAACCCCCAATGAAATGCATTCATGTTTGTGGGGTATGAATACTTTTGCAAGGTGCTGTAAGAGGAACAAAGCACTTCAAGGATGTGAGGTTATTGGAAAACAATCAGCATCAGTGTTGTACCAGTAACTCTACTCCATCACACCATCCTGTTGGTGATTATTTTCCTGCCTCAGCATGACACGGGATGATACTGTTTAGATCCTTACACTTGAACCCTCATTACCTCGGTTATAAATAAAACAGACAGATGAATCCCGAGATGGTGCCTCGTTTAACAAGATGTACCCTACACAGGGTGGAAACGCTGCAATATTACTCTCGACGTACTGCACTTGCTCCCCTTATTATAAGATAAATGATATCATTTCACATACATCCCGCACTTCCGTAAAGAGGAAATAAAGAGACAAATCCCAAAAGTCACTTTGTTCGACATGAAGTGTCCTAAATAGGATAGAAAGCGTTATTATTTCACGCCCCATGCGGCAGACCTCTATTGGAAAAAAAAAAAAAACGGAAAAAAAAAGAGTGCTGGGTCTCGAATAGCTTTTTAGTGCACTCTATAGTGTGGAAAAGACATTATTGCTTCATTTATATCCAATATTTTACGCTTATAGAGAGAAGAATCTAAAATGACGTAAAGTGTCATTATATATTAGTGGACTAGTAGATGTATAGTGCACCGTATAGGGAAGAAGAGACACTACAGTATGTATACCCTTGGTAGTGCGCGGCTGAATCCCTGCATTTAGTACACAACCTGCGTATGTCCATACTGGACATATGGTGCACTTCGTAGGGTGCAAAATCCATTAATTCGCACCCTAGGCTGTAAAATCTAGAGCTAAATCCCAGCTGGCTCCTTACTGGCCAGTATACAAAGTGTTATATCACACCCTATATAGTGCTTCTAACTAGGGAGCGACGAGCCGTTTGGGATTCAGCGCAGGGGAAAAGCGCAGGACAGCAGAATGTGGGCTGAGGGGGGAGGAGGAGGAGGAGGAGGAGGAGGGGACGAGGGGAGTGAGTAGTCAATGAATTGCTCGTTTGTTTGCCGCACAGCCTGTTTGGTCGTGTTCCCACACAGTGCATGGCAGACCGCCGGCCTGATCTAAATTCCCTGGCGTCTCTCGAGTGGCCGGTGAACGAGTGAAGGTCACGCTACGGCAGAACTTCATTAAGTAGAAGTATTTACAAACAACGGGATTACACCCCCTGGGATTAGGGGCTATTGTTCCAGAACAAAGTTTCCCATGAGCACGAGGGGGACGGCAGATAGCGTACGCATTAGCCTGGAATGTTGACGAGCGCTAAATCCGGATCCAGACCGTTTCAGGAGCATCTCTCAAGAACAACAATGATGTTATCTAATCGAGACCAGGTGCAGCGCAAATACCCCCAGTACTATCTGTATGTGTGTGTGTTTACTGTTTGGAACTGACGTGTTCATCAAAACACCGCCTTGTTAGAAAACAAGAAGAAGAAGAAAAAGAAACACTACATTTCCAGAGATTCACAGAATTAATCCGAAACACCACAATAACATCTATATATTACACACCAAACAGTCGAACTGTTCTTCTACATGCGGACACAATGAATACTTAGGACTCCCAAACACCCTTTACAACAACCTCCTCCATTAAAACATTTCCTTTACTTAAACACTCCACATACTGTATATCCTCAAACCATTCATGTTCAACCAGCTCAACACCCACACACATTCATCTATAACATAAATCAAACACCTTTTACAAACAAATACTTCAAAAACACACACACTATATAAGAATACCCCCAACATCTACACCCATACATTTCCGGTATACCTTTAAACACCCCTATACACATATTTCTGCATCTAAACACCCTCTAAACACACGACAGCACTCACACATACAGTATACTCCAACAACAAACACCCAAATACTTGTACATCGATTTCCAGTGTGCTTCATATTCAAATACCACAATATACAACGTAATTTCTACATCCAATCACTATCAAAGCATACATCCGGTCATTAGCTGAATACAAATAGTGCCAACACCTAAACACTCCAACACCCCGTATCAGAATAACTCCCAACATTTTCACACATGCATTTACACCGAACACCGGAACAACTTCTGCACCCAAATACTTAGACAGCAAACACCAAATATACAAATACCTTCAACACATACAGACCTTCATTGATATTCCAACAACATACAGTAATACCTCCAACACCCATTTACTCGGATAATATACACCCTTTATACATACTTTATTAACACATGCAAACTTCCATTTACAGTATACATCTAAACACCACATATTCAAATAACCACAAACTACAACCATCTCTCTACCGGTAGACTTTGATAAAAAATAAACATATGAATAAAAATCACCTGCTGTGAGGTTTTAAGGTTTAGACATCTTTTACAGGTTTTCTCAAAGACAAAGTTATCGTTTTCTTGGAAAATACATTAAAACAACAAACACTCTTTTATTCAAATACCACCCCAAAACAACCACCTCTTACATCAAAATAAATACCCTCCCATATCTAATTAGTACCAAAAACCCAAACACCCCTGCACAAACAAACACAGTTCTCTTGAAATTCTCTTGAAAATATAAACATTTCCTACAACCACACACCACCCAAAACACACCTCCTACAAGCAAATTCCACTCAAAACCACTCTCTTGCAACAAAATACCACTGCAGACATACCACCTGCAACCAAATACCGCCAATAGCCCAACCCTTACAATTATATAGCTCACAAAACACACCCTTTACAATCAAATACCACCTAAAACACCTCCTATCACACACAACCCTTTAACCAAATACCACCTTAAACACACCCTGTCAACTAAATACCTCCCAAAAACACACCCTTACAACCAAATGCCACTTTAAACACATTTACTTTCATCAAATACCACCTAAAACACAATCACGTACAATTAAGAAACTCACCTGCTTCAACCAAGTACCACCCAAGACACCTCTTACAACCTAATATCTCCCAGAGCACACGACTTACGACTAAATACCACCTAAAATACACATCCTTTAACCAAATATCACCTAATACACACCCTCTACAACGAAACACAACATCTAAACTCACCTGCTACAACCAATATTATACTAAACACACATCTTACAATGAAACACCACCATAAACACACCCCTTACAAGCAAACGCCACATAAAACACACCTCCTTCCACCAAACACAACCTAAAACACACCACCTACAACTGAATTTGACTTAAAACTCACCTTCTACAAAAAAATGTCTTTCAAAACACAACTCAATACCACATAAAAGTAACACCTTCTACAACTGAATGCCATCCTAAAAACAAAACAAACAAACGAACCAAAGCAACCCAAAACAAACACATTTATCTTTAAATAACAACCAAAACACTCATTAAAAGCCTATTCAAAAACAAACAGCTTATCAAACACATTCAACAACATCCCAAAAACAAACAAACAAACAAATCAAATACCACCAGAATATCCCCTAAATTTAAATCCCACCCAAAATCCTTCTACATCTGGAAATCTACACTCAGACGTGTCAAAAATACATCAGCATTCACACACACAGACTGTATTTTCCCCTCTCCAACAAATACCTCCAATATTCAACCACCTCACATCCAAAAACAAAAATGCAATCCCAAATTAAAGCTGCACTACGAGAGCACAAGCAGTGATTTCATGCCCTGTGCATCAGGGAGTACAGAAAATGGCTCTTTACATCAAGCACACAGACACACACACACACACACACACACACACACAGTGTCCCGTCTCACATACTGCAGCATCCTGTTTCTAACTGTGATAATTAGCCACAGCATAAAATAGCACCTTTAATAATACAGATTAATATGAAGTGCTGTAGTAGCCTGTCTGGCGTTGACACCAGCGTTAGCAGCAGTCACAGCACAGTGTGTGTAAACCGAGACAAAACTCGCAGTGGACTGACCGGAGGAGTGCCCGCGATGCGTGGCATCATGATCGCTGTCTCCTTGCTCGCTGTCTCCGTGTCCACTGTCTTTCGAGCTCACGATGTCCGCCTCCTGGAACGCCGAACTGAAAGGAAAGGAAAAGGAAAGACGAGGCGCTGAGCGGAAGTGGGACTAATGGAAATGGAAAAGTTTTTCAATTGGAAATGAGACCAGGATTAAAGGATTGAAGGTTTGGTTTGAGATCAGGGGGAGCATCGTTAATTCATGAGTGTTAAGTGATGATGCTCACATGTCCAAAAAAAACCCAAAGAAAAAAGGAAAGAAAAAAGAAACAAAAAGGGCGTTTTATCCTGTATACATGTTTTGTTTTCTGTTCTTTCTTTTTCTTTCGCACATGACACACATACACAAGAAAAAACTTCTAATTAAAAAATAAAAAATTATTTTCTTTCATACCATGTGTATGGCACTTTCAATAAAACTGCAATTTGTTGTATAGACTGCAATGCTATTTTCTTTTCCTTAAATTTTCAACTCTAAATTCATTTCAACTTTTTGGAAGATTAGTTTTTCCATTGTCTCATCATTGTATCAGTGAGCTGTTTTAATTTAATTTAGACATTAAAAAAAAACACCAGTCTCAATACCTTTTTTACTAAAACTAATGGCCCTGGGTGATACAGCACGGACTGGATTTGGTCCCTGGTTCGATCCTGAAATTCGGAAGTGTGGAATTCCATGCCTTCTTTGCTCTGTATCTGAGAGGGTTTCCTCCTGGTTCTCAGGTTTCTCCATCTCAAATTTCTCAGATACATACCAAGAGCATTATGCTATACTGAACTCACCCTGTGTGTGAATGTATCATGATCCTTTAATGAATGTATTCCCGCCATCACGGCATACACTCCGGATTCCCAGAAAAAGTAATCGCTTACTAAAGATGAAAGTTTCAATTTGGGTGAACCTGAACTAGAACTAAAACCAAACACCATGCTGGTGATGTGAGTAAGGTGAAGGTGAAGGTGACCCTTACCTGTTCACACGCCTCGGTCTGTCCACCAGGTAACTGAGCTCGGCTCTCTGGTGCTTCGTCTGGAAGAGAACAAAAACGTCTTGTTAATGAAAGATGGTGGATGGGATACACGTCACGTCTGCATGTTCTGTTTATTAAACCGCTGTATCAGGAAACTCGACACTACAATAAAGACTACGATGCTTTCAATAACAGTAATAATGAATAATAATGATGGTTATAATGATTATAACACGAATAGATTTTATTCCCAGTTGCCCTGAGCGCCAGGAATTTATCCTGCACCTATTCAGCGCAGCTTCCTTATAGACACATCTTTGTTCTTGTGAACCTCCGCAGCACCGTGACTGGCATTTATAATACAGCGCTGCGTGTGTGTGTGTGTGTGAGAGAGAGAGTGTGAGTGTGTGTATGTGAGTGAGAGAGAGAGACAGATGTTATTAAGTGTGTAAGGAAGTCCTTACACACTGACATACACTGGAAACAGACTCATAGCGGAACAAATGGCTTTTATGCATCTGTGTTGTTTCTGCACAGACCACCGTATTTGCAATTTGTGTTGGTTGATGTAAAAGCTTCATTTTTCATTCTTCCTTTTCTTTTTCCCCCCTCTCTCTCTTTTCCTTCATTAAACCCATATGCAAGGCTATTAGAAGCTGAATAGCAGTTCATTAACTGGACTAATTCAGACCTTTAGCAGATTATAATAAAAAACAAAAGACATAATATATGACATCATAATGCTCTCTATATAGTTGTACATACTATACACAAAGTTTATATATCATATATATCTCAGATCTTGCATTAACATCCAGCATGCTGTTCCAGGAAACCATCTTGATTTTTGTTTTACATTTAGAGAAATACACATAAAATGTACATGCAACCCCATTTCTGGCATAACAACTTTGAAATGAATAACAGCAAAAAACAAACAAACAAAAAACCAACAAAGTCAGAAATATTATTGTACTATCTTACTGTTAGGCAAAAATCGAAGTCATATAACAAACAAAATGGCTGATTATTTTTATTTTGTTGGAAGAAATAGCAAAGCTGTACGAATCTGGGGATTCTTTATAAAGCATTTTTTTTTAAACAGTATGGGATAATTATGTGTTCTAGTGCCATAATAACTCATATGCATAAGTTAGATTCATAACTTTAGTAGATATTTTTAACACCATCAAGTTATTTTTTAGAGTAGTGTTAGAGTAAAAGGGGTGGCACGGTGGTATAGTGGTTAGCACTGTTGCCTTGCACCTCCAGGGTCCGGGTTCAATTCCCATCTCTGTGTGCATGGAGTTTGCATGTTCTCCCCGTGCTTGGTGGGTTTCCTAGGTAAGGCTAATTGCCGTTCCCAAATTGCCCGTAGCGTGTGAATGAGCGTGTGAGTGTGTGTATATGTATGTGTATGTGTGTGTGCCCTGCGATAGATTGGCACCCTGTCCAGGGTGTACCCCACCTCATGTCCTAAGCCTCCTGGGACAGGCTCCAGGTCCCCGCGACCCTGAATACAGGAATAAGCAGTGTAGATGATGAGTGAGTGTGAGAGTGAGTTAGAGTAAAAGAAAGTGCTGTCAGTGCTCCTGTTGTCTCTAACAGACATTAGTGTGACTCAACTTTAGGAGCAACTTTGACTAAACTAAACTACTGTGAACTAAAATTCAGAAAGTGTTCATTTACCCCCTATAGAGTTACATTAGCTTTTACAGTGCTGAATTAACACTTCAATTTAACTTTTTATAGCGTTAATCAAATATCTAAGGTCATTTGCTCTGCAGCTTCATTTTATCCTACAGAATAATCATGATCACTGCATGGGCTGATTTTTTTCCCCCTCCTATTGTAATTAAACATTTAACTTTAATATCTTATGTATAATAGTTTGAAATGCCAGACTCATAATAATAATGATAATAATAATAATAATAATAATGTTTATTGTGATTACCTCGCTGGACAGAAGGCTGCCGTTGGAGATGATGTCCGGTTGTTGTTGCTCCGTGTACGCGGTGTGTATCCCCCCTCGTGGGCTGTGCTCGGTGTCCGTGGCCGCGCGGCTCGCTCCCGCCCCGCATGCCTTCAGGAAGAGCAGGTCGGTGTTTGCGGACTCGGGAGTGAGACAGACCTGATAGCAGTAATTCTGGCCTCGCCGGAGCGAACCGAAGCTCCCGGACTCCTCCACGGGCACCTGCGCGCTCCCGACTCCACAGCCAACTCCAGCGTGCGCGCTCACTTCTGCCGAGTTCGCGCTCTGCACCAGCATGATGTCCGACTTGCTGAGTTTTTTCTGCTTCTTTTGCTTCTTCTTGCTGCTCCCGTTGCCACTGCTGACTCCGCGGGATGAGCGCGCCTGTCGGCCGCAGCAGAAGCAGCAGGACGCGTTGCAGCCCGCGTACACGTTCAGCTTCTTGTCCTTGCGGCAGCGCACGGCCAGGGCGATCATGGCGAGCAGGAAGACAAACGACACCGAGCCGAGGGCGACGATCAGGATCAGGGTGAGGTCAAGGCTGGCATCCTTGGCTCGGGCCGCGCCACCGCGCTCACGCTCTCCTCCTCCTCCACCTCCTCCTCCGCGTCCCTCCGCCGAAGCCGACGCAGGAAGTCCGTCCACTAAAGCCACCTGAACTACGGCGCTGCACGAGAGCGGGGGCTGCCCGTGATCGCGCACTTCCACGAGCAGCTCGTACAGGCGCCTCTGCTGGTGCTGCTGCGCGTCCCTTTTGGCCGCGGACACTCTGCGTGCCGTGCGTAACTCCCCCGTGCGCCAGTCCATCCGGAACAATCCGTCTTCGTTCCCGCGCTGGATGCTGTACGAAAGTCGCGCGTTCTCACCGTCATCCGCGTCCGTGGCGACTATCCGTGTGACCAGGTATCCCGGTTCAGCTGAGCGCGGCAAAGGCTCTCTGGCTGTCCCGTTTTTGCCCAGAGGCGCGATCACCGTCGGTGCGTTATCATTCTGATCCACTACCACCACGTGCACGGTGGCGTTCGAGTGCAGAGCGGGGCTCCCCGCGTCACGCGCCTCCACAGTGAAGCTGAACTCCTTGAGCTGCTCGTAGTCGAACGAGCGCAGCGCGTACAGGTAGCCGTTTTCTGGGTTCACCGACACGTATGTGAGCACGGACATGCCCAGGATGTCTCGATCCAGCACCGAGTAGGTCACTCTCGAGTTGTCTCCTGCGTCCGGATCCCGTGCGCTCACTGCGTAAATGTAAGCTCCGGGCACGTTGTTCTCTGTGACGTGCACGTCGTAGACGGCCTGCGAGAACGCGGGCGCGTTGTCGTTCTCATCTGAGACGCGCACCTCCACGGACTTGCTGGAGGAGAGCGGCGGTGCGCCCCCATCACGCGCCGTGACAGTCACCGTGTACGCCTCGGCGACCTCGCGGTCCAGCGGGCCGTCCGTCACCACCGTGTAGTAGTTCCCAAACTCTGATTTGAGCCTGAACGGCACGTCGCCGAGGATTTCCACGCGCGTCCTCCCGTTATCTCCAGAGTCCTTGTCGGTGACGCTGAGCAGAGCGATGACGGTGCCCGGTGCCGCGCTCTCGCTCACAGACTCCGTCACGGTGCTGAAGGCAATCTCCGGCGCGTTATCGTTGACATCCGTGACTTTGACGAGCACTTTGCAGTGCGCGGGCACGGCGTTCGGCCCCATGTCCTTGGCCTGAACGTAGAGCTGATACAGGCTGCTTTCCTCAAAGTCGACCTCGCCGCGCACTTCGATGCGGCCCGTGCGCGCGTCCACGTCGAACAGCTCTCGCGCGCGGCTCGACACGTGACTGCCGAACGAGTAAACCACCTCGCCATTGGAGCCCTCGTCCGAGTCTGTGGCGTTGAGCTGGATCACCAGCGCGCCCGCGGGCGCGTTCTCGGCCAGGCTCGCAGAGTACACGGCCCGGTCGAACGTTGGCACGTTGTCATTCGAGTCGAGAACGCGCACCACCAAGAGCGCAGTGCCCGTGCGCGCAGGTTGCCCGCCGTCCACCGCCGTGAGCACGTACCGGTGCACGGCCTGCTGCTCTCTATCCAAAGGCTTTTCAAGCACGAGCTCAGCGAATTTGTTTCCATCAGTCTGCGTCTGCACGTCGAGCGCGAAGTGACCGTTCGCCGTGATCTCGTACGTCCTCAGCCCGTTGCTGCCCACGTCCGGGTCGAAAGCCGCTTCCAGCGGGAAACGCGTCCCGGGCGTGGCGCTCTCGCTGATCTCCACCGTCACGTCGCTTTCGGGGAAGCTCGGCGCGTTGTCGTTCACGTCCGTCACCTCGACTTCCACGCGAAAGAGCTCGAGCGGATCCTCCAGGAACACCTCCAAGTGCAGCACGCAGGACGCGCTCTGCTTGCACACGCGCTCCCGGTCGATGCGCTCTCGCACCAGCAGCGCGCCGCTCTCCACGTTCACGTCCAAGTACGGGCTCCCGCGTGACCCCGGTGCCGTCTGGAAGCGTCGGGAGGCCAGTTTGGTCAGGTCCAGACCCAGGTCCTCGGCGATGTTGCCCACGAACGTGCCGCGGTCCGTCTCCTCCGGTACCGAGTAACGAATCTGCGAGGCGACCCTGTGCGCCAGACACAGCACGAGCCACAGCAAGAGCATCTCCATGTCCAGTTAACTTATCCGCAGGGATAAAGACAAAAATATATATTTATCTATAGAAAATTTTTTAAAAAAATTATGGAGAACTTGTAGAGGGGGCTGGGGGAGGGGGGGTTAAGGCAGAGATACAAATCACCCCCGCAGAGGCGCGCGCAACACAGCAGCACTCATCACGGAACAAACCGGAGAGAGATGTCCATGGATATGTAGAAATATTTTTTTTTTCTCCCTCAGTGACTGAAAAGCATGATGTCCGGTGCAGACGTCTCACATCACAATCAACAAAGAAGAAAATAAACAAAAATACTAAACAAAAAAATTTCTGCTTCACACTCGACGTGGATGTTTTGATGTTGCAGGAGCGCGAATTCCTTTGATGTCAAACAGTTCAAAAACAAACAGGAGGGAAAAAATTGGGTTGAAATAAGAATTTAAAAAAATGATAATCCACAGAGTAAAAGAAAGAAGGAAAGAAATCCAGGCGTTTATCTCTGATGATGATGAAGATGATGATGATGATGGTGATGATGATGTTAGTCCCGGGTATTCAGTCCCGCTCTGCTCCGGTCTCCGCTCACCGAGAGCTCGCGGCGCTACTGAAGCTCGAGCGCGCGTCTGTTCGGGGTTTTGTCCCCGCTCGCGCCCTCAGGAGCCAATCAGAGCTCACGACGCGGACGGAGCGCGAGCTGCCGTTAGACGCGCGCGACGCCACTCCGAATAGTGGCACGCCCACCAGCGGCGAGAAAAGTGCCGAGCCCCGCCCACCGCGACGCTCAGAGCCGCAGCTCCTCAGATCAGCCCGAGAGAGAGAGAGAGAGAGAGAGAGAGTCCTAAACTATCACTTACTCCCCCCCATGTTCTATGTTCATAATTTTATTATAATTTATATTTGTATATTTTTAATTCAATAACCTTTTAATCGAATATTTAATTAATTAAATGTAAACTAAATGTAGGGTGAATAGTGGTAAAGTGGGACACTTTCTGAAAATGTATATTATAAATATGATGTGCCACACCCCGGAA
>JAOTRS010000001.1:23279031-23292901 GCA_028565755.1 Dinotopterus cunningtoni | reverse complement strand
AATAATGTGTAAAATGTCTAATAATCAATAGTATAATAATAATAATAATAATAATAATAATAATAAAACACTTTTGATTAAATTACTGGAAAGTAAATGAACAAATGAAAATTAGCTGTTACTCATTTGAATGAATCAGATTTCTTAGTTCTTACGATTCACTGGAAATGTTTGGAGTCACAGATTTAAAAATGCACGACCTAAACAGAGGATGGAAAGCCTAGTGGAAAATCATCTGTGCTTCTCTTAGTGTGTAGCTAAAACTTTTGACCCGCTTAATGAAAATTGTCATTTGATATGAATGATTATTTTTCTGAATAATCAATTTTTAATTTGCTGCTTAACAAATAAATATAGCAGCAATCTGCCTCAGTGCTGGCCTTTAGACTCATTTCAGTGGTTTGACTCTTTTGAACTAGAGATTTCAGTGAATCAAACTTTAGGATTCATTTGATTCACTGGACACATTTAGGAGTCAAATGCTTAGATACATACACACATTTGGAAAGCAAGGTAGAAAACCTGCACCCCTTTTAGTGTATAGATGCAAAGAAAGAGGGAGAAAGTTCGAATCACTTCACTGAGTTCATCGAAATGAATCATTTCATTATGAATGAATGAATGATTAATACACATTTGTGTGAATCCGACTTGTTGATTATTTTGATTAACTGGAAATGCTGGAAGACAAATGTTTAAATACACAAGTCAAAGCAAAAGATGGAAAGCATAGTCACTGTGTAAATAAAGAAGAAGAAAACATGTTTGATTAATATGATTCACTGAAGTAAATCATTCATGTACAAAAATCAAGCATTTTGATTCTTTGAAGTGTCGAATATTAGACAGAACTATATAGTATAGCATTAAAATTGCATTGTAAGTTAGCATGTATATGAAAAACAATATGGAGAGGGAGCTAAAACAACATTTGATTCAGTTGATGTGCCAGAAAGGAGTCACACCGCGTGAATGATTCAATTCAGAATTGTTCGTCACACGTTCTCTGAAAATCTGGGACAAGAAATAAATTAAGAAAGCTCTTCAATAAACACGCGTTACTTTCAGTGTGTTGTACTAACAGATTATTTTATGTATTATGCAAAATAAGAGGAAATGGATTCTAAAGGTTTAATGCAAGTGCACGTGCCTTTGTTCCTTCAAGGAACAGAAATCCCTCTCTCTCTGTCTCTCTGTCTCTCTCTGTCCCAGGGAGATGCCCTTTAACTTGCAAATGATGCTGGGATCCATGATGAAGGAAAACAAACATGAGTGTAGATATGTGTATACACACACACACACACACACACACACACACATACACACACACACACTTTTAAATGAGTAGGTTGTGATGAGGAACATATCCGTGAAGAGGATCAAAAGGGATAAGTGGAATTGCATAAATAAATGGAAATTGATGTACATATGCATGTAGGTCATGAAGTCCTATCACACACTGAAACATAAACAAGGACACACACACACAATGGTGCTTGACTGACAGGTTGTACAGAACTCAAGCTGAAATATTCCGCTTTCTCACCAATAAACACATATCTCATGTAAAGGTATGTTAATTCGACTATTAACCTGTCTGTGTACAGGGTGTGTGTTGGCGTGTGTTGGTGCGTGTAATGTCAGTTTTGTCCAACTATTAGTTCTGGCTGAACCTGCATTTTATTATAGACTGAACATCCCAAAATAATGTACACCCCTGAGCATCATACCCATATGTTCTTCTTGAACATCTCATTCCAGACTTATTCCACCCTTCCACTGCTCCCTGTTATAATAAGCTCTGCTCTTATCTTCTGAGAAGGCTTTCAACCCGATTTGGGAACGTGGGGGATTCGTGTTCATTCACCGACAAAAGCAGTAGTGAGGTCAAGCATTGATGCTGTGATGTCGATCAAAAGCTGTTTTCCAAAGCTGTTCTCCGTGTAGGACACACGAGTTCTTCCACTCCGATCTTAACACATCATGTCTTCACAGAGCTTGCGTTGTTCACAGGATGATTGTCATGCTGGGACAGACTGGAAACTCTTACTGGTCTCTTAGTTAGGGTCAAGGGAATTTGTAACATTACAGCATACAGAGACATTCTATACACCCGTGAGCTTCTAACTTTGAGAAAGAACTTCAAATAAGTGTGATGATCAAGGGCGCAAATACTTTTGACTATCCATCCATCCATCCATCCATCCATCCATCCATCTAGGATCCTCTGTAGTCCAACTGGGGACCATGGAGGCCAATGGTGACCGTTGTATTATTCCCATTTTTATAACCGCGGTAGGACCTCCGGACTTTTGACTATTTAGTGTAAATATTTGATGTTTAAAGGGGCATGTCGGATAAGCAACACATCCTGGGGTTTTAGCTAAGCTGAGATCAATTTGTAGCACTGGTACAGCCTGCATACAGTATATGATATGGTCATGTGACCTACTAATGATTGCATTTTGCATGGCTGCAAGCTCTACAAGTGCATATGTCAAATGTCAAAACAATCTGTTTCCATTAAGGTGATTTCTATGTATAATGAAAGAAATCATGCAAAGATCATGAAGACACTTTGCAGCATCTGTTATGCCATGTGATGTGATCATAAATGCATGGTTCCTCACATAGTCAGGTACCCCTTAAACCTGTCATTCTCATTCTTTATTTCTATAGCACTTTCTTGTACAGGGTTGCTGGGGGCCTGGAGCCTATCCCAGGGGACCCGGGGCACAAGGCGGGCCACACTCTTAATGGGGTGACAGTTCATCACACAAGGACATGCACACACTCATTTGTACATGATGGGCAATTCAGAAACACCACTTGTTCTAATCTTCATGTCTTTAAACTCTGGGAGGAAACTGGAGTACCCAGAAGAAAACCCACCAAGCACGGGGAGAACATGCAAACTTCAGACACACTGACCTGGAAGCTGGGCTCAACCCCTCTAGCCCTGGAGGTTCGAGGCCACAGTGCTACACATTAGGAAACAGCTCCACAGCTGCTTATTGCTCAAGAGGAAAAACAGAAGCAAACTCAAGGCCGGGATAAATTAGTTATTGATAATAAATAAAAGACGAGCATCTTCTGGTCATTATGATGTTCCGGGTCATGGAGTGCTTTTGTGTCACTCCTACACTCAGCTCGTGGAACTACTTAGCAGTGCAGCAACAGATTAGGTTCTGAAGAAAATCCTACAAGAGGATTGCGTATCTGATTGTCAGATTTCCTTAGGGTGAAATATAATCTAGTGCTAAAAAAAAAATCTACTTGAGGATTGCTGCTTCTGCTGAACTCTCGACTGCCTGAATAACCTGCTTGCTAATTTAAACCCTTGAGTGTTGCCTGAAACGGTGCCCAAATTGCTATTGTTCTCTGAGGGAAGGTACTTGCATCAATAACTTAACCTTATAGCACAGAGCTGTTGAAATCTTGTTTGTACTGTCAGCTGAAAGGCAGATCATGGGTTTATATCAACACGCTCGTTTCTATAGCAACAGCTTGTCCAGACCTGTACGAAGAACGATCTATATAACTCAAATCCAAAATGATGCAGTTATTTAACAAAAAGAAGTACATACATCTGTAGTTGATATGGAGACGTTTTCTGTAGGAAGATCTTTATTGTTGTTTCATGGAAGGAGTCTCCAGTGCCAGGCAGAGAGAAACCTATAACATTAAATTCTCTAAAACCTCAGTCTTACCTCCAACTGTTTTAAAGTGCTGACACTGGAGACTCCTTCCCCTCAACTTGTACAACACTACACTCTATATATACACACACAAACACCAATCAGACATAACCACGTACCTAATATTGAGTCAGTTCCCCTTTTGCAACCATGACAGTGATGCACGGTGTGGTCTGACACCTTTTTATCACAACCAGCGTTAACCTTTTCACCAATTTGATCTACACTAGCGCTTCTATTGGATCAGACTGTTCAGGCTGGCCTTCACTCCCCATGTGCATCAGTAAACCTTGGCCTCCCATGACCCTGTCACAAGTTCACCATTTTTTCTTCCTTGGATCACTATTGGTACGTCCTGACCACTGCAGCCTGCCAGCATCCCAAAGGAGCTGCAGTTTTGGAGTTGCTCTAGCCCAGTCGTCTAGCTGTCATAATTTGGCCCTCCTTAAAGAAGCTACATTTTCAATAATCTCATTACAATGGCGACTGGAAGTGGGTGGGATATATTAGGTACCAAGTGAACCTTTTTTATTGAAGTTGATGTGTTGAAAGCAGAAGGATTTGAGTGACTTTGACATGAAGTTATCATCAGGACCTACCAAAAGTAATCCAAGCAATGTAAACTAGCAACAAAGGCCAAGACCTACTCATTGTAATGAGGTTTACTTTGGAATTAATTACATGTAGCCTAATCTTAGAAGATCCAACAATCTGTCTGGGACCATTATGTTTGGTTTATTATAATCTTATATTAATAAATCTGATCCAGCTCTAAAGATTAATTTGCATACAGTATATTCCAAGCTATGAATATTGCTAGCTTCTCAAATCAGCTTTCTGCTTTGCACTTCCCCAGCCCTTGAGCTACAGCCATAACATTTCCTAACAAGTACTTCTGACTAAAAGCATTTATCACATAGATTTATGTATAGTACAATGCATTGTGCAGTGTTGGTGCAGTCAAACATAAGGATGTGAGTTCATATCTCAGAGTCAATGTTACAATCTTGTATTCCTTCCAAGCGCCTTTGCTTGGAAGTACCGGCTTCAGCTTTATTTGCATAAAAGTCATTATCAAATGAATGAAACGCAACTGTCGTTATATATAGCGGAGGACGCACAGAGCCGAATCCTGTGCTCAAATTCCAGAATTTTTACATAAAGCAGCTTCAGATTTGAGTCATGTACAGGAATTTTGCAGGTAGCGTAGGTATAATAACATGCTTAGTGATCCCATTCCTACCAGTTAGTGTGAGTTGTTTTGTGGGATTAAGTCATTTATTATTCTTGCCAGTGCTCTAAATGACACGATTAGTTCTGGTGGCAAAACTGGGGGATGAGACCTTTAAATGTCACACTCTAGCATCCCGAGTGGTGACAAAAAAAAAGGGCAATGAAAAGACTTTGGCTCGTTTTAAAAGAGCAAACATTAACACTTGCATTCTGAGAAATCCTACACTGGAAATTAGACTCCATGGTTTAATTCAAACTAAATGCTTGATGCTATTTTTAGAGTTTTAGACCTTGTGAAAATCTTTATGCCCTCAGCGCTAGTGGTACCAGTTTGTTTTCTATGTGAGGAAGGGCAACTGATTGTATTGTTACATCTTGATGAAGCTTCGGATGCTGATCACATCATCGCTGCTCCTGAAATCATTCCTCTGTTTGTTTGATATTCACCATTTTTTATATGAATCACAAAGAAGCACTGACTGAGTGAATCATTCCCTGTCATGTTTGTTTAATAACATGAAAAACAATCCTGCTTCCAGTGGCATGATGACAAGATTCATTTCATTTTTTCCACAAAAACACAAGCATTGTACCAATAATGTCGAACACCATGTTTGTGCCAAAATATCGTCAGGCATTTCTGCAAGACGTTTTCAATTTTTCTCAAAGGTGTCCAAGTCTCTTGACCTTAAACAGAAAATGGCTGAACTTTATCTGTTTAAATAGCTATGCTTGTTATGTAAGTGATAAAACATGACATCCTGGTTTTGATGAAGTGGAGTGGAGTTACTACCCAGAAGTTCATTATTTTGCTAACAGCAAGTCTTGGAATGGTTTAATCTTCTTATACGACCAGACATAAAGCTGTTACTTTGCATTTTTTACCCAAGACATCAGAATTTTCACTTTCATGTTGCTTACTAACAAGACAAGCTGTATTTGTTTTTTTTTACCTTATTACTTTGGAAAGTGATAAAAAAAAGAGATGTTGATGAAGGAACCACTGTTTATAGTCACTATAATAATGGAAATAACTTGTTTTATCTGTTTCGTTAAATAAAAAGAAACACTGGATTTCTTCATTTTGATTAAGGTTTCTCTTGCTTTCTAATGTCAACCCAAAGACAAATTTCCAATATAGTACTATACAACAAAGATCTATTCAATTTCAAAGTTCTATTTTTTTTCTCTAGAACCAACCAGCTCTCTGAACCAACCAGCTCAAGCTTGAACTCACGTTACTGTGCCTTAATAAGGTGCAGAGAATGAGTCAAAGAAACATATCGTATGCATTGCAATACATACATTCATATTACACTCATTTCGGTGTGGTCAGTGTAGATATGGATGGCCTTCTGAAAACCTGAACACTCTGAGGTTTGACAGGCCGTACTTAGAATACTATCAGTGACTGAAATTCAGAAAAGGTGAAGGCTGTGTCTCGGTTGGATGGTTTCTATCTTTTACACTTTCTCCCTCCTGGCTTATGAATACTCAATAGGAAAGTGCAGGTGAGAAAGTTCGGGGCAGGAGGATGGTGTTCAGAGCATTCCTTACTGTTCAACCTTTGGCACCTGTTGCACAACTGATCATCCAGACCGTAGACAGACTCAGGAAGCTTGCATAGCTATTGATGGGAATGTACAGTAGGTGAAAGGAACTCAGTATGTACTGTATATGTGTATGCTTTCTCATGGATATTTCTATCCATCTAGCTATCCATGAGCTGGTGGGATTTGTTTTTTTGCTCCATCAACTTTCTCCCCTAGTTTGGTCCTGCCCACTGGCTAACTCTCACTATGACACAATAGCTTCCAACTTGGATAGTGTCCAAAACTGTGCTTCCTCTAAGACAAATAAATCAACCTCCATATCTTTTTGAACTGTTGACAATGCAGTGCTGTAGGAAAGTGTAAAACACTCAAAGGAAACCACAGACTGCGCTCTTCTGCATACATGAGCTCAAAGACCCTTGCAAATGCATGGTATTGCTACGATTGACAGAAAAGTGTCAATGGATGTCCCTCTTCCCCCATGAGCTTGGCCAATTTTCATTTGACTCCTAGGCAAAGTGGGATCAAATCATTAGCATTCAAACTCAGGAACAGGAGGAACATTTTTCTGTTCACCAAACTGAGAGGATTTCTAAAGAGATTTTTATCATATATGATGGCCTTTAGAGATAATCCTCATGGATTATTCTAGATAACTATCTAACGTTATAACTATATAACTTTGCAGAAATCAGACAAAATTTTACTTTACTGAACCTTGTCCTAAAACTCCTTTTGAGTGCTGGGTTTTAACTCATTCAAGGGAACAAAAATCTGACTGGCATCAGTCTCTATGAGTCAGGTGAAGAGTATGAAGCCATGAACACAGGTTCATAAATTTTTCTGGAAATACCGTATGTATCTTTGTACCATATTAAGAAGCTGTAAAATAGATAAAAGTATGGATGATCCTTATTATCTAGAAGACAGTGTAATTTTTCGACAAGACGTGTCTATGTGAGATAGTCCTAGTACAGAAAAGTCTGGACCTGGATCTGGACCCGATCCAACCTCTCCTATAACACCTCACCAGTTCTAACATGAGCTTATGACATGGTCTAAACCATGAAACAAGCACAATCATCCAAACACCAAACTGTCTCTACCCTCTGGACAACAAGTTAGAAGGTATAAGATCAGGTCAGAGTCCCCACCCCCCCTTTTGGTCTAATGCCAACCAAGTAAATAGAGCGAGATTATTTCAGACTCCCTCTCCTGGAATTGAGCTTCAGGTCAACCAAGTATGAGGAATAAGATCAGGTCAGACTCCTCCACTTGGACCTTTGGCCTGATGCCAACCTCCTCCCCCTGGATTTTAAGATTGAGGCCCACCAGGTAAAGTGAATTAACTCTAATTTATGCTTCAGTGTCAAGTCTATGGGGATCCCTTGTGAGCATTTTACACTTGTATCTGTGTCACTCTGCAGTTAAACCATCAAACCAAACCAATAGATGGTGGTGGGGGTTATGCCACTGTACTAAGTCCCTTCATCACTTTCTGGTTAATTATTTTTTTTTCAGTACTACAAACGATGGCAAATGAAACCGAGTGAATCTTGTTTGAATTTGAGGTAATAAACATTGAACAGTTAATTTTACTTTAACTCCAAAACAAAACAAAAACGACATCACAGGAGATGGTCTGTATGAGGTTCAGCTCAATTAAAAAATGGAAGCATAGAAAAATAAGTCAAAAATGTGATGCCACCAGATGGACAAATCACGTTTCTGGGAATAAATGTGAGCATGTCAGCATGTCAGGCTACACCATAGGCTGCACTGTATGGGACACCGTAGGGTATGTGCTACGCAACACTTATTGTGTAGACACAACTGATCAATAAATAAAGCTTAAGATAAAGAATACTTCCCCTGGAATTTTGGCTGGATTTGGTTCGATCAATTTTGGTGGCAGGAGTAAGATCCAATCACACTCCTCCTCCCCCTGGACTTTGGCTTTGACTATGCCCAGGTAGGAGGATTTTGATTAAGGTAGACTCATTGCCCTGGACCTTAAGTCTGTCTGTGCTGAGGTAGGAGGACTTCAGTCAAGTAAGATTCCTCCCCCTTGACTTTTGGTTTAACTATGGTATAGTAGGAGGAGTTACTAATCTAACTCCTCCTTCCTGGAATAGTCAAGCCAAAAGTTAAAGGGAGTGGAGTAGGAAATAATCTCCAAAGTGTTTCTCTTTCACTGATAGAAACTACACAAATCAAAAATGGGACAGTAATCACAAATACAGATCTTAGTGAGCACTGAAAAAGTGATTATTACTACAGCTTCCATTTTTTTATGCATGCCTCGGCCCCTTTTACTGTCATTATCCTATTGTATTGTGTTCACATATTCTGTGTTTAGCTCTTAATTCACTTAAGTAGGTTTATTTCTTGTAACTGAAATTTCTTGTAGGGTTTATTCCTTATTTTCAGTTCCTTTTCTTATCTTCCAGTTTACTGACAAGTTCCTGTTATAATTCTTTGGTTATGCATCTGCGCTCTTTATGCCTTTGATGTTGCTGTCCTGTTTATTGATCCACGCCATGAAATTTGATCAAGATTAATGGATTTTATAATGCAAAGACACACTGAGGATTTGCACTTGCATTCTGCTAGGACTCCAAATACTTTACTTTATCAGTGTTGAGTTCCCTATATTCTTATTTTAAATGTTTTATTCCTTACTTATGCAACTCTCAATCCTGAAAATAAAACACTGGTGTCTGTGTTTTTATGTAGAACCACTTGTCACTGAATGATGAATCTGAAAGATGCAAGGTTTGTACATTTAGTGTCCTGGGAAAGTGAACATAGTGTATTTTATGGGCATAATTGGCCGACTGCTGTAGACTTGATGGTATGTGAGCATTACCTGAACCGTAAGAGAGCAAATGTTTCTCTGTAGAAAGTGAATCTGGTGAAATCAATTAAGTTAAAATCAATCCAGGTACATTAATACCAATCAGCCACAACACTAACACCACTGCCAGTTGAATTGAATAACATTGGTTATCAACTGTATACCGTTAAACTGGTGACAGGATCATGGGCAGTGAAGGATCATCTATGCCTGCAGGGACCAAATGCCGGCCTGTCCAGACTGATTCCACAGAAAAGCCAAGGTAGCAACATGGAAAAAGTCAATCCTGGATACAAGAGAGAGGCACCAGAACACCCAGTGCATCACACCCTGCTGTATATTGCACTTAGAAGGCAAAGTATTCAAGGTTGTTTATTCGACATCCAAAATTCGCAGATCCCAATCAGATCGAGTGCCCATGCAATGCACCAGACAATCAAGTCTTATCCCACCCTGCAATCCAGAACACCGGCCTCTTAGATCCCGGCACTAGACACCACAGCACGCCCCCAGAGGTCTTGTGGAGTAATGCCCCAAGTAGCCAGAGCTCGTGGAACCACTAAGGGGAACCTACAAAATACTGGGCTTAATGTTTTTCAATGTACTGTTACAGCTGATCAGTGTATAATTGGAACTTAGCGACAGCTCTAGCATGTTTAAAATTACTTTCTTTTCTTTTTTTAAAACTTTTTTTTTTTTTACATTTTTCTTAAAAAGCAGTAGAGCAAGTCAAGGAAACAAAGCCCCATTTTTTTTTGTTAAAGATGTTAAATAGTGTTAGAAAAAAGGCTAAATTATATGGCGAGTTTTTCCCCCTTCAGCTGAATTGTGACAGTGATGAATGAAGACAAAGGGCCTGGATGCGGAGATGTGGGGACTGTTTAGTGAATGTATTTTTAAAAAAAGATTTTAAAAAGGACCCAAATGGTGGACGAAGCTGGCAGTCTGTCATTCTCCACTGTACCTCTATCGCTTTTTTCGTTCTTTTTTCGCTCTCGCTCTTTTTCTATTTTTGTGCCATTTGTCATCTGAGGCACCATTAGGACGGGGTACGTGACAGCCTGTGTGTTTGGAGGACAAGATTGAGGTCCAGATAGCTCTAGTTAATTGAGTTAACTCTCTCTCTCTTTTTCTTTCTCTTTTTCTCTCTGATTTACTAAGTCTCTCTGTCACTCTCTCTCTCCATCTATCCATTTGATCCCTCGCTTGCTCTTCCATGTCTCTTTGGCTCTGTATATCCTTATCTCACTCTCTGTCTCTATTTTTCTCTCCATTTATTTTTCAAATTTCCTCTCTGTCTGTCTCTCTCTCTTTCATCTCCCGTCATCTCTCTTTTTCTCTCTCTCTCTCTTCCCACGTTGATCTCATCACTTATGTCATTCCACCAGGAGTCCTTTTTGTTGCTGGTCTGATGTGTGCATCACACTCCCTGCCCATACCCCCCCCCCGACCCCACACACATGCACCCATCCACATATACACACACACACCATGACCTCATTCTGTTTGCACTGCAGCCAAACTCTGAATTTATCTTAATTATCACTTTGCCTAATTAATTTAATTGATCATTCATTTAAGTATAGTTTTTAAATTAATTAGGGAAGAATTTGCTTTAATTAGCTCTTGTTAATTAAAGGGATAAATTCTAATTTCTTGTTACCAATAATGAGGTGAAACGAGCGATGGACAGATATGCCACACATATGTGTGTGTGTGTGTGTGTGTGTGTGTGTGTGTGTGTATGTTTGGGGGTGAGGGGGGGTGGTGTTAATTTATTTATTTTTTATTCTGATTGATCCAGAAGGTGTTGATTAACTTGTTAATTTGTTAAACCAAAAGCGTTTTTGTAATTGTTGGAATTCTGTAATTTATGGAAGGAGTCTCCAGTGTCAGTGTTTTGTTGACACTGGAGAGGCTGAATTTGAAGGAAAGATGGCGTACAGTACAGTCGCGATAACGATTATAAATGAATTTGTTGTCGAAATATTATCCACTTTTCTCATTTGTGTGAATTTCTAACATCATAAATTCACACAAGAGAATTTTTATTTATTTATAAAATTTAATACAAAATCAGTGAATGATCATGAATCAAGGAGTGCCTTCTTAAGGTCCTTCATCACCCTGAGCCACTACATCATCACTTCAGAACTGTTTACTGAGAAAAATTGTATAATCCATAAGCGGGCGTCTCTGCTTGCTTGAGAAAAAAAAAGTGACGGATGGAGGAGGAGACGCAAAACACTCAACCCGAGGCAAAGTGGCAAAATGTAATTTGCATGTTTTTTTAGAGGCCATCTTTTAGCATGGATTTGCAAAGAATCTCTCTCTCTTTCTCTCTCTCTCTTTTATTGTCACTCCCGGATTCTACAAATAGCTGTGACGGCTGACGGGAAAAAAGAAATAAGCAGGCCTAGTTTAATGACACGTATGACAATTACTGTGTCATCCATAGAGGGAGACACAAATTTAATAAGCTGTGAGTTTGTGTGTGTGTGTGTGTGTGTGTGTGTGTATGTGTAATTATCGCATTGTGAGGACATCACTCTGGATACACATCATCATTATGGAGACCGAAACTTTTATGAGGACAAAAAACCATGTCCCCACAATGGTAAATAACCCCCCCGCCCCCCATACGTTCCCCATGAAAATGAATGGTGTCCTGAGGGAGAAGTATTTTGCAAAAAAAAACCACCTTTGTACCTCTCTCACTGATCCTCCTTCATTTTTGCACACATCACTCTAACCTGTGTTATAATGGAGAGGTCTCCTGACTTCTAGAAAGTAAGAATGGAGCTGATAGGTCAGTTTGTTATTAAAAGTTTGTTCTGGACCTGACATGAAATCGAAAATCCTATTGAAATGATTATACTTTAGAGTATTTTTCTAAAACCACAACTTTAGGATTACACACACAAAACTTAATATCTATTGAGATTAAACATTCCCCTTGATGACAAAACAAGTCCTAAGCTCTAGGACTAACGGATCTCAAGACAGAATGTATGGATTGACAGTGCTTCCTATGTATTTTAATAGCGAAGGTAAGCTGTTGTATTAGGTAGCCATTCCAAGCGGGCCAGAACACACCCATCCCTCACACACACTCAGAGTCACAGCTTGACTTGCAAGGCCTGATCTTAGGCAAAACGCACAGACAGCTTGACCAGGGACCAACAAACTTTGCAGTCTAGCATAATGCCTAAGCTAGTGGATAATGGCACAACACCAATGCCTCACTAGCTGGTCCTCACTGCTCCTCCAAAGGCACCTGTGTCTAACCTGGAAATGATAAATCCATTCTTACAATCAATATTTCTTCTCATAAGGAATTGCACATTCTTGTTTTGCATGTTTCTCTTTTGGCGTGCACTAAATGTTCTTAATTGTCCAATACATTTACAGAATATAGAAGAGGACACTGCTAACAACATCCACAGGGGACAGCACCAACCTTTAAAGTCTAGACATCTTGTGAAGGCCAACACAATCATCAGCAACTGAACAGGTAAATCTCCACCATCTTAGTAGTATTGTTTGTTAGAGTGTGGTCTATTTTTCATCCCCTTAATCACTGGCTGACTGGGTCATGAACACCCTCTATAATGTCAATACATCTCCAGTGTACATGAGAACAAATGTTGAATAGAAATGTTATTACTTAAGTGACATTTAAAGTGCCAACAGACTTTTCTTTGTGTTTCCATCTGGTCTGTTCATACTATTTATACGGAGTCCCCATAAAGCAGGTTTGGTTAGGTGTTTGTGTGTATGTGAGGGAGTTTTATGATGGTTGAGTAGACATGTTAATGTAGAACAGTGTCCCCAGAAGTGACTTAAACCTGAACCTTGTTAAACGTTTCTAAAAAGATTTTGCAATGATAAATTCATTTCTCCAATTAATGTTTTTTCATATAAGGAACGGCATATTTGTTTTGTGTTGCATATTCCTCTTTAGCATGCACTAAATGTTTTTAAATTGTTTTTGTATTTCATATAGTCTGTTAATAGTTTTTACACAATAAAACTAACTAAAAATAACATCTTCATTCATACGTTATTACATTTGTTCTACGGATATTAAAGTATGTTGTCCTTGTAATTATTTCTTGAATATTTCTAGGTCTATTTCTACTGTTGTAATTGTCTAAATTGCTGAAAGCAAATGTTTCTAAGATTGGTAAATTAATGTTTATTCTTACATTTAGGCAAAAGATCTGCCTTGAAAAATGTCATGTTGTATTTCAGAGTGTAAAATTGTCTACAGCCGAATCGTCGCTTTCAAGAAAGGATTATTTCTTTCCTAGAAATAGATCTTCTCGATATTTTTGAGGTGGCCTTGCTCAGGCTTTGTTTAGTAAGCTCCTGTGTTGTTGCAATTTTGCCTTAAATTTTATTTCTTATAATTATCTTAAAAGTTTCTTTAACATTGGTTAGTTTACATGTACCGTCATCTTAGACACCCTGCTGTACCGCCTGCGGTGTATTTTTAACTAGAAAGAATATCAATGGTTTATACATTT
>JAOTRS010000001.1:23126300-23138956 GCA_028565755.1 Dinotopterus cunningtoni | reverse complement strand
TGTGTGTGTGTGTGTGTGTGTGTGTGTGTGTGTGTGTGAGCCCATTGTTTAACACGCAGGAAATGATGAAAATAGCTTAGGAACATCTTTACACCTCTCTAAAAAGGATTACAGCTCTATGAATATGCATGAATATGTAAATTTGTAACACCCATATATTTTTCCTCTTGTCAGCTATGAGACTCCGCTCTGTACGGAATAACACACTCGGTGTCGCTCTGTTTTTGGAAAATAATCAACAACAAGATGGTGCAATGTTTTAGTTTTCAATAAGCATGTCTTGAAGTCTTCTATTTCTTTTCTAGCATAAAAATATGCAGAAACAATCTTTATTTCCTAAAGAATGACATAAAGCACTTAAATCTACAGTGAAGTCACGAAGCGAGCACGCTGAAGTTATAGCAGCTACAAACACTCGTCCGTCAGCAGCCTCTTACTCTCTGTCTTGTCTTAAAGAAAACCTAAAGTCAAAGCTTTACCTCTGAAACAGATGAAAAGAGAAAAGGAGAAAATAAAAAGAATAAGAGAACGTAGTGAAGATGAGAGAATGTAGTGATGTAGTGAGAGAAATGAAGAGAAAGAGAAGAGAAATGTAGAATAGAAAAATATAAAAAAAAAGACAGGAACAGGTAGAAAGCAAGAAATAAAAATGAGAAGAGAAAAGGAAAAAGAGAAAAGGAAAGAAAAAAGAAGGTAGGAGGAGAAGAAAGAAGATAAAGAAAAAGAAAAGACAAAAGATGACAAAATGACAGAGAAGAAAGAAAGAACAAGTGAAAAAGAAGAAAGGAAAGGAAAGAAAAAAGGGCGGCACGGTGGTGTAGTGGTTAGCGCTGTCGCTTTGCACCTCCAGGGTCCGTGTTTGATTTCCGGCCAGTTTTAATTCCCGTCTCTGTGTGCATGGAGTTTGTATGTTCTCCCCGTGCTTGGTGGGTTTCCTCCGGGTACTCCGGTTTCCTCAAACAGTCCAAAAACATGCAGATTAGACTAATTGGCGATGAGAAATTGCCTGTAGTGTGTGAATGAGTATTCATTTTATTTTTGTATGTGTGTGTGCCCTGTGCTGGATTGGCACCCTGTCCAGGGTGTACCCTGTCTCGTGCCCTAAGTTTTCTGGGATAGGCTCCAGGTCCCCCGCGACCCCGTATACAGGATAAAGCGGTATAGATGATGAGTGAGTGAGTGAGTGAGTGAGGAAAGAAGAAGAAAATCAAGTTAAGAAAAAAAAATTAAAGGGAAAAAAGAAATCATAAAAAATAGCAAAATTGAGGAAAGAAGTAAGAAATAAGAAAATGGAAAAGGTAAAGAAAAAAGAATGTAATAGAAAAGAAAATGAATTAAAAAAGATAGAAAAGAAGAATGAGAAAAGAATGAAAAAAGAAAATAAAGGATTAAAACAAAACTGACAAATTAAAAAAGGTTAAACAGAACGATAGGTTGAAAGAGAGGTGAAAAAGAGGAATCAGAAAAGAAAGAATTATGAAATAGAGGGAAAGAGGTGACAATTAATCACTTAAAGGAGCCACTTTTCAACCTCTCTCTCTCTCTCTCTCTCTCTCTGTTCCTTTATCAGTGGTAAGGCAGTGAGAGCGAGGAGGCGTGGCCTAATGAAGTGTGGATGATGGACTCCGCCGCATTTATCATTGACTTTGACTCCGGTTTATAGAGTCATGAATAATTTATTGTGTATGAATAAGGCTTTAGACTCTCACTTTGTGGGTTGGTTAATGTTTGTGTGTGTGTGTGTGTGTGTGTGTGTGTACAATATTTTCTTCCTTAAAGCTTTCCTGGAATTCTGATCATGGGATATATATGTGGGACACACACACACACACACACACACACACACACACACATGCACACACAAGATATTACTCAGATGTGATATGTGAGGAATAAAACATACCATGCCATGCTCTTATATGAAATTAATCAACAATGTTTAAGAAATGCTTTATAGTTATTAACCACAAGTTGATTAATTTCCTATAAGAGTGCACCCTGATGTGTTTTATTGGCAATTTGCTTATAATTTGATGGTCCTGGGGTTTGAACCTAGGGCCTTCTGTACCGCCTTAACCACTGCTTCTGACCCATACTTACATTGAGTGATGTAGAAAATCTGCACAACAACACACTTCCTGTTCTCACTTACACTATAGCAGCTACACAGTTGTTTCCTCTCTAGCCACTAATCTCTCTCTTTCTCTCTTTTATAAGCATTTCATGTTACTGTACAAATGTCTGGTGAATGTACAGCTTCACCTCAGACTGATATAAAGCATTGACACTGGAGACTCCTTCATTAATTAAAATAATCTGAATCTAATCTAGAACGCCTCACTCCTTCTATAACACACGTGTCAGTTTCAGGAATGTCACTAGGATTGGGAATTTAGATTCATCCCTGATTATCCTGAATAATATTAATATTAATATCATGGTGTATTAGATGGATTCAGCTAATGAGGAGCAGATGGTGGTTGACTGAACTGTACATCACACACTGAATCACGTACTGCAGTGGCGGAGCTATTTCCATTAAATGTGCATTATGACACATTACTGTGCAGGTCCCAGGAGGGACGGTTTGGTTGTCAAAATGTTTTGAAAACATTAATTTGGGAACGTTACAGACACCATTTGGTATTAGGTTGTTTTATAAAACTAATGGAGGACGAGAACACTGAATGCTAGCGACTAGCCACATGTCAGAATGATGCGGATGCTTGTAAAGGCACATTCATGGTTTTGTCTGGCTTTGTGATACAACGAATGCTACAAATTAACTCCTCCAAGGCAAATACACAAGACAACTATTAAATCGGGAATGTAGAGAATGTACTGTACAGTTCCGCATGGCTTACCACCCGAGATCCGTTCTGTGAGACCGGACATTTTCCATTGTGGATGGTTGCACAAATATTACAGTATGAATAAATGTTAATACTTTTAATAGTTTATAGTTCAATAGTTTTAATTTAAAATGTTTTGAGGTTGTGTTTGCAACATCATGTAAAGGTCCGTCGTTCAATGTTATCCCAAAGACATTCTAAAGTCATTCAAACTTTCATAACCATCGCAGGTCTAATGTTTTTCAAGTAAATGACATAACAGCCTAATTACCATTAACCATTAACGTTTAAAACCACCTAGGATTTGGGCTCCCCTTGTACCACCCAGGTACTGTAGCTCTGACCCCATGGGGGCATGGTTCCTCAGGGCCTCTGGATGTATGCTGCGGTGTCTTGCACCAGGATGGAGGTATGCTTTTGAGTGCCAGTGTTTGTACCATGAGTGCTCAATCAGATTAAGATCTGGAAAGTTTGGAGGCTGGGTCTGTGGCCTTGGGCTCTTTGCCTGCTGGGCCCCGCACATAATGGGTTGTGTTACTCTGGGAGTTTTGGTGCCTTTCAATCGTGGCCAGCATTGACTTTCAGCAAGTTTTGGTGCACTGGCTTCTTTGTGTGATCGAACCGGACGGACCCGGCCTTTGGTCTCTGTGGGCGTGGGTGAGCCCTGAGTGCATATGATTCTGCAACCAGTGATCAGTGTTGTTCACTTGACCGGTCAGGGGTCATAATGAATTGATTCCTTTGGAATCAATTAATCAATCAATCAATCTATCTATCTATCTATCTATCTATCTATCTATCTATCCATCCATTCCCATCTATCTCTATCGATAGGCTTCCTGCTGAGCTACTTACATTGAGTTAGTTTTTACTAGATCATAAGCTAAATCACTTAGACAGGAAGGCTATGGGAATTCTAATAACTACATTTTAAAGCTATTACAAGCAGAAAAGCATCAACAAAACCTTGAACCTTGATGCTGATCTGCTATAAGAGCAAAAGACCACATCAGGTTTTACTTCTTTCAGCAGAGAAATGACTGAAACTGGACAGAACAAGACCACAGTTTTTCTACAATGATTGTAGATCATACTGTAAATCTCACTAGAGTTTTACAGTTTAAGCACCAAATAAATCAATTTGAAATACAAGAATGCCATTTGCAGTCTGGAAAAGAGGATCGAGCAAGGTCAGAGTGAGACAGAGTGTGATTCAACACAATTTTACATGATCACACAACTAGTTAGACGTTTATTTTATTGTACTTGTTTTTTGTTGTTTTACTTCACGCAGCATGTGAACAGAAATTTGCGTGACCTGACTATGAACCCAACCTGATAGTGACTGTGCCAAGACATTCGCTCACAAAAGCTCTTGTTAAATACAAAAGCTCTCGTTAAGATTATAGCTCAATTACAGCAATTGTAGTAATTAAACAGGAAGTCCAATCAATGTGGGTTAGATCAGTGTGAAGTCAGCAGAGTGAGGAGGATAACAGGGTCTTCTTGTTCTTCTTCAGTGTAAGGATCATGACGTGTACATGCACATACACACGCGTGATGTGGAAAGGTCAGGACACATCAGTACACACAGGTGAGCGAGTGGTTCGAAATATGATTAACATTTTTTTTTGTCATAATGTCACAAAGATTCAATTTTTCTTTTTTTCTTTTTAGGCCTGTCTGATCGCTCAAATCTGGTGTTTTTCAGATCGAATCTGAGTCACTTCTATACAGTGTGTGGTCCTAGATCGGATACATGTGTGATACGTTGTCATGTGACTTGAATGAGAACAGGCAGATTGGAATTCATGCGACCTCTTGGCTCTGTTCATAGTGGTTAATTTCATAACAGTGCTAGCAACAGCTGATAAAACAGCTAAAGCAAGGGTTTTGGATTTCTTCCCTCCTTTGAACGTCAACAAATACTAACTAGCTGCTCGCCGTCCTTCAGAACAAAACCTCAAGCATATTTTTGCTAAAATCGCATTCAGTAGATAACCTCAACAAACTCATGCTACATTTTAAAACAAATGCGTGCTTTCAGAGGATGTTAGAGTGCGAATTTTTTTTCTTCATTATGGCCGTGAACCGTTATGACATGCAAATCCGATCTGACCAAAAAAAAATCAGAATTGAGCAACATGTCTTGTAATGTGAGTGTAGCGTTAGACTCTAATCTCAACCAGCTCTAAAGAAAAAAAGAAATAGATGATCCAAATCAATAGCACACTTTCTATTGTATCTGTATTTCTATCTGTTTAGAATTGTTCGTTTCTGAATAATGGGCTCGAATTCGGTTAAACTGTATCTCTAGTGCTGTGATATTAAAGTCTCTATTTTTCCAAGGATAAAGGAATAGAACAAAAGCAGAGGAGACAAAACAAAGAGAGACTCAATTAAGGTTCAGCCGGTGAACCTCTCTGTGCACACACGTACCCACACACACACACACGCACACACACACACTGCCATCAACAACAAACTCCATTCATTAATGCAAAATTCAATCAGAGACGTGCTCTCCTGAAAAGACCAAATCAATGCACTTCATTACAGTTAAATAACATATACTGATCCTCTTAAAGACTCTATTATGCTTTCATTTCGGCAGACGGTGCGAGGCATCCCCAAATGAGATGTTACGAGTGCTGAACACAGTTTCATAAACAATTACGCTCGATCCCGGAGGTATGTGGAATAATCTTATGGTTTCTCCACCTCATGACCTCTTATTAAAGCCAATCTAATTGCACTGATAGATTCGCGGGCAGCCATGCTGCCACGAGCCGCCTGACGCTTTCTCATTATGCGTCAGGAACAATGCAAGGTCAGAGAAACACATGCTGTGGCGATGTTCCAGCGATGCGCATCATTTTAAACAACTCGGATCAGGTTCTTAGAGATAGTCTCTGAAGTTTAACCAGCATACGAAGCTCTACGGCCGTCTCTCGGTTTAAACTGTTTACTTCGAATGAACTCTCTTCGCTTATCAGGGTCAACTGGGAGGAGCTAAACTTCATGAAAAGAAACTTTACCCTTTACCTACAGTATAGTGATCCTTAACAAATCAAAAACACAACTCAGAATGGAAAGTGCCAGTCACAAGAACCTTTCTGATTGGACGCAGGGTGCTTTAGCATGTGATATTCAATAAGAGCATAACTTTTTCCGTTTGGTCTTAAAGGTGCCGTATTTGATTATTTCTTGATCAAGACCTGAAGAGCTCCGCCCAAAGTGTGTGTGTGTGTGTGTGTTAATGCCCCTCAAATAATGCATTGTTTCACACTCCTTTTGTGTATGTAAATTACCTGCTGTTGAGCCACGCCCCTTCAGAAAACAGGACAGTTGAACAACAATTCCAGAAGAGGAGGAGTTAAATGTTATATACTTCGTATATGAGGTCACAATATAAGTTATCACATGGTGGCTCTGTGGTAGGTGTTTCGACTGCCATGTGGAAGGCCTGGGTTCAATTCCTAACCAACGTCCAAACCCCAGCCACTGGATACCATACCGGTCCCAAGCCCGGATAAAATGGGAGGGTTTTTATGATTTAGGCATCCGGCGTAAAACCTGTGGCAAGTTCAAGCAGCTTGGGTTTTATCCACACTTTTTATAATGAAACTTGGCATTCAGCACCTGGTTATGTTTCCTCAGTCATCTTATTATCCGTGTTAAACGTGCCGTTATCACACACAGCTGGTAACCAGGCTGCGATTATGGGAAGCCATTAGGGTCAAACTTGTCATATAATTAATTTTTGGTAAAAACTAGTAAAGCATTAATAATTTACATTTACGCATTTGGCAGATGCTCTTATCCAGAGCGACTTACATTTTTATCTCATTATACATCTGAGCAGTTGAGGGTTAAGGGCCTTGCTCAAGGGCCCGACAGTGGCAACTTGGTGGTTGTGGGGTTTGAACCTGGGATCCAAACCGTAGTCCAATGCCTTAACCACTGAGCTACTCCTGGGCTAATCTAATTCTAGATTAAACACATGCATTAACACTGTACTGCTGCAATTGTATTTATTATTTATGTTTTTAACTTCTAGGGCCACCGTACACACCAATCACAAATGATTTATTCAAATTTACTCCTTAAACTAGCAAGCTAGTCCTGATGTAATAAATGAAAGGAAAAAATGGCACATAAAGGAAAGTAGCAAGTAAGAAGAAAGACAAATAAACAGAAACTAGCAAGTGTATTTTTTATTTTGAATATAAGGAAATTAATGAACACTATCATTTCAAAGTGAATTTAGTAAGTGGAAGTGAACAAACGATCTGAAACAAGCAAGTGAACATCAACTCAGAGCGAAGGCGCTATAAATGGGTGGGACTAGTGAGCTAACACGTCTAGCAAACACTTCTCAGAAACAAGATAAGACTTGTTAAATAAGACAACCCACAGAAGTCAGTCCCCTTCACAAGATGTTTAATCTAGTCTGCTTTCCATGCAAACACGTTTAATATTTTACACTTTATTCCCAGAGAACGCACAGAACTCACACGACTCTCACGTACACAGAAACTGATTAAACATTAAAGTCACACTCACATCACTCAGGATGAAATACACTGAAATAGATTAATATTTCATTTCCTTTTATATTTTTCAAGAAAACAAATAAAGGTAGCCAGGATGAAAAACCTTGAAGATAAAAAAAAAAGAAAAAAAATCAGTTTAAAGAAATTTGTAATTATATGCTGTACATATATATATATACAGGGGAAATAATGAAAAGAATCTCTCCTTCGGGGTGTGTGTGTGTGTGTGTCTATTTTGCATGGTCAGCGTAAAGATGCTTTAAAGTTTTTTTTAAAGCTCAAAGTTTAGGCTTTAATGTTTCGGAGTAAAACATTAATTCACATTTTATCTAAATTGCTTAATTTTATTTAATATTAAAATGAATCATGGTTGAAGACTTTTGCACAGGACTGTAAATTACTTAAACCGTTTAGGGGCCTAGAGGTTATCCCAAGGCACTCGGGGTACAAGACGACCTGGATGGGGCGCCAAAACATTTCATCACAGTGCACAAGCACATGCAGTCACACACCAAGTCAGACATTGTGAACGGTTTGGAAACACCAATCAGCCTAAAATGCATTTCTTTGGACTGTGTGAGGAAACCAAAGTACGTGGAGGAAACCCACCAAGCACAAGAGAAGACGTGAGCTCCACTCGTACACAAACCTTAACCCTGCAGGTGTGAGGCGACAGAGCTAACTGCTAAACCACCATGTTGCAGAGACAAGAAAACTAAATAACAAATCGATTCATTGCATTGTTCCATTCAGTGATGATAACAGATGATTTTTGGAATGATTTAGTTGCTGCAAAGCTAAAATCATCATACTGTGTGTTTTCTGTAGCGTTACTAGAGTTCAGAGGTCACTGTGTTTTTATCCAGGCTAATTATATCACTACATAGAATATTTAAATATCTAAAGTCACAGATCAGTGTAAAGAAATCCAGATCCTTCAGTCCGGAGTTATCTTGTGCTCATCAATTATCTGTGTATAAAAGGAGAAATTAACCTTTTCTTTTTTAATTGAATAATATTTATAAAAATTAATAGACACACTGGACATCTTATGATGGATTTATAAATAAAATCTAATACAAGTAGACAAACGTAATGCCAGTTTCAGTAAACAGAATACATCCACCAGCTACAACATTTGACCTTGCTGTCACCTTGACCCTGTGTGGATCAGTTCCAAAATCTAATCGGTTCATCTTAAGAGCAGCAGATAAATCCTACAAGCATTTAATGATTCATTCATAAGATATCGGAGAATAAAAAATATTAATATTTTTAATAGAAGGATGGATGGACAGACGCAACCTAGTGACGTAAAGATGACTTGGGGCGATGTAGTGACCACTACAGTAGGGTTTAATGTGTGTGTGAAATCATGTATGTTTACTCACACACATCATTTTGCCAACAATTAGACCAACTATGTCTATTACACAGCCTCATCACAGTAAAATGTGTTTAGATCAGAACTCTGGAAAATCTCGCCTAAGAATGTTCTGAAGAATTCCTATCATATGACTACAGGAAAGACAAATAAAACTCCTGTAGAACTTTATTACTCAAGTATTATAAGGAAAAATAAGGTTCTGTAGAAAGGGTTCAGTGATGAGTTAGGGGGGAAAAGGTTTGGAACCAGCGTTAATACCTCTTTTCCACCAAGGTGGTTCTGGAGCTAGTTTTGAAGCCGGTGCTCCAATTTTGCATCAGTTCTTTGTTTTCAGACAGACCGGCCCTCAGACTGAAAAAAACAACAAACAGTTCCATGGTGGCACTAACACTTAGTGATGAAGCCAGGAGGACTCCTCGCAACGCCATGCTGAAGTTCGCAATTTTTTTTTGTTCTTGTGCTTGCTGCTAACAATTTTTCCGCTAGCATGTTTTTTTGCCTCTAGCATTGCCGTTAGTGCTAGTATTGCTGTTAGCATTGCTGACTAACATTGCTGGGAAAGAAGAGACGTACTGAACAGAGGTGTGTACAGTGATATAATAAGGTGACTCTCTAACCCATGGTCAAACAAAGCCAGGCTCTGAACCAGCACTAACACCAGACATAAACTAGCACCCGGTTTAAACTGCTGGTCCCCTGACAGTGAAAGCACCAAATTCTAACAATTCATCCACCAGGGAACCTCGCACCTTCTGTCCCAATCCAAAGCATTATATAAGAATAAACTTGGTCATGATTCACTACGTCTCCAATGGCTTCGTTTCAAATTACTCAATCAGGCTGAACTTCTTCTGAACTATTGTTAAAATAAAATCATGAGATAATAACATACCGAACGCCAACACTACACCTGAAAAACAGTAGAATGGGCACGAACAAAGAAATGACCGCAGGCTTTCCTCTAATTAATCTAAACACGTCTATAGGAGGATCTCACGAGATGCAAATGGAGAATTAAAGGGAATCTATTATCCATAAAAGGCTGAGAGATGATTTATAAATAATTGACATGGACAAGAAGATCTCTTGTGTAATCCTGTGTGGATATTTTATAGTGGTGTAGAAATAGGAGAACACTAAAGTACTAAAAAAAAAAGTACAGACAAACTTCAACACAAGAATACTATTGAGCTAAGTCAAAAGTCTATAGGGCATCAGTGTCATGGTGTCAAGTCCCATTGCAGGTCCACAGAGTTCTATAGAACAAAGTAAAAACTCTATGGAAAATTAAGTACAAAATCTATAGAACGTATCTCGAATCAAAAGTTCCCTAAAATCCCGTTGTTATTCCAAACATGTCTAAAGAAATTCCGTTTATTTATTTATTTATTTATTGGAAACTTTATGAGTCCAGGGTACAACAGATTGTAGAATTATTCCTTTTTTTCTTTCCATTCGACACTTGCCGAATGCAAATCTATTATTATCTAGAACAAATATATCATTTCTGTATCCTCTAAGTAATATGATTTGCACCAGTCTTTTATCCTTCATTTTCAGTAAGCTTTTTATCCCGGTCAGGGTCATGGTGGATTTGCTAAACATATTGTTATATAAAAAAAAAATGCAACATTTATGCATTATAAGCATAATAATAGAATGATATGGTACATTAGTTTCCAAGTATTTCTGACACTCAAGGTCGCTGTATGCATACATGGACAAAAAAAAAGAAGAATGCAAAAGAGGATGAAAAAAAAACACTGTTTGTGTCCTTGTACACAGCTACGTTTCAATAGATGCAGAGAAGATTATACAGAATTACAGATATATAAAAGTTAATCTTTTGCTTTTTGAAAGAAAAATTCTTCCATATCATGTAATACATCATAAGTAATGGAACCTGATGTTGTTGCTCATCAGCATGAAGGTTCAGAATGAGCTGCTTTTCGGCTCATCGTGTGTGTAAAGAGTGATTATTTGATCTTAATATGAACTGGAACCAGGCTGGCTGTTCTTCTCTGAAAAAAAAAAAATCCCAGGAAATCATCAGTGCTGCATCAAAAATGATGAATTGATGTTAATGTCAAGACAGCATGAGCACATTGTATAGTCTCTGTACTGCATTAACGTGTTGTTTTTTGAGAACGTTGTGTTTTTGTGTGTTCATTACAGATATTACAGCCTTAAATTTAAAATTACTGAAATTCCTGGACAGTTCAGAATGTCGCTCAGCCTCGGCAGGATGTCAGTCCCGGTTATAACCCTCTCCTCATCTCCATTCTGTCTCTCAGCGGCTGCTCTGAATGCGTCTCGTTCTACCCTGGACACGCTGACCTGTCACAACTCGCCCTCCATCTGTCCATCTGTCTGTTTCATTTTCTCTTATTCTCTCTCTTTTTTTTAACATGCAGGTCAAGACTCATCACACCTACGACATTCTCAGCGCACCAGGACGTTATTTTATTTTTTATTTTTTTTAAAATCTCCCATCATTCTCGGCCACTTCATCAAAGCGGAGCAGGGCCTAACATGTCATACGGCTGATCAAAACCAGACGCTTTCATTCAAGTCAGTCACTGAAAGAAAAAAAGGAGAAAAAAAAGAAAGAAAGAAGAAAAAGAACTTCAAAGTATATCCAGAGCTCACATAAGACGGACTGTGATGTTGGCAATTTCAGCTTCACGGATAGAAAAAGAAAGCGAAGGATGGTCTGAAAAGAAAATGGAGGAATTCTGAATGAGATAGATAGAGAGAGAGAGAGAGAGAGAGACCCATCATGGTCCATCATGAGGATAAACAGGGCTTAATGATACTTGCTGTAATTGGTTCAGTCTCTTAATAACATCTTGTTTAATTTGTTTCCCCGGTACCTGAACATCTTTTCTTGAAACAGGTTAATTTGAGGATTCTCTGTAATTAAAATGTTGTGTCGAAGCTTCTGTTTAACATTTAGCTAAGAAAAAAAAAAAACACTTTAATGTCATTTTAAAAATACTGTCTTGTTTAGTGACACACCACACTCCAAGAACTTAATAATGCACATGTGGTTACGCCATTTTAATAGGAATACCTTTAACCCTGCTTATGCCTGCATCAGCCAATCATTTATCGGTACAGCTATAACATTAGCTATAATAATTATACAGATACAGAGATTGTGGATCTGGTGAACTAAGAAAACTATCTACCTTGATGGTGTCCAAGCACCAGTGAAACACTGGGATAGGTGCATTAGTGTAGCAGGAGATTATAGAGAAATAAAGAGAGTATATTTTAAGTCTGCAGAAGCAAAAGTCCCGGTTTGACTTGAACGCCCATTGTACTACATCCCTCTGATTATACCTGGGTGTTTGATCCTTCTGCTGAATTCTCTTCTTCTTCTTCTCCAGTGTGTTGCTGGGTTTGAAATGTACAGGGATCTTGTATTTGTTGAAACTTGTCCTGAGATTTTAATATACTCCAGCAACATATGGCACGACAATGTTGTTCCGTTCGTCTGGAAGAACTTTACAGATGTAATGTGTTTGTTCTTTTTTTTTTTTGTCGACCTTTGAGCTTCTGAGCGATTCCTTGATGGGTTTGTGTTTCTTTTCCTTTCCTTCCATCCTGGTAGGCATGTTCTGAGCTCAATGATGTAGGTTTTCTGATCAGTGCCAGTTTCTGCTTCAGAGGGTGCTGAGAGTCAAAAAGTACATATTGATCTGCATCTGTTCAACTTCTGCCCCCTTTGATGTGTACAGCACATCCTCCACTGTAAACGTGATGTTACTGACCACAGCACTGATGTGATGTGATGTGATGTGATGTGATGTGATGTGATGTGATGTGATGTGATGTGATGTGATGTGATGTGATGTG
>JAOTRS010000001.1:23097867-23110092 GCA_028565755.1 Dinotopterus cunningtoni | reverse complement strand
TTATCACCCAGATGAGGATGGGTTCCCTGTTGAGTCTGGTTCCTCTCAAGGTTTCTTCCTCTTGCCATCTCAGGGAGGTTTTCCCTGAACACCGTCGCCCTCGGCTTGTTCACCAGGGACGATCTGATTCATACACATTCTCTCACATTTCATACAAACTTCCATAATTTCTTATGATAGTGTAAAGCTGCTTTGCGACAATGACAATTGTTAAAAGTGCTATTCAAATAAAATTGAATTTAATAGAATTTTGTGTGTATGAAAATGCTCTTTTTCTCTGATTTCTACTGGACATTTTTTACAATGCAAACAATTCAAATGCAAATTTTATGAGCTAGATTGTGTAAGTACTGTAGCTAGCACTGCAACAGCTCTTCTCACTGAAATAAAAAATACAGCATAAAATGATTTAACTTTCAGTATAGGATAATCACATAAACACATCTGGTTGCTCGAGTGATGATTTGAAAGGCAGTAAGAGTCTGTTTAGATAATTCTTTTTCTATCTCTCACACACACACACACACACACACACACAAAACAACATGCATGGCCACCATATGCTGAGTCTTGGTTCAGCAGGCACTGTGATTTGACTGATCGCAGGAGAGAGGAGCTCTAATTGGGTTTTTTCGTAACCAGATGCACAATAAATCCTGTGCAGAGTGAGACGATCATCAGGGACTCAGAGGACCGGAGCCAGGAAACAAAAAAAAAACACAAAAAAACATGCAGCACTTGCACACACGCCGCACACGCTTCACACGCTTCACAAGCTGCACACACTGCACATGCTGAACACGCTGCGGCTGCAACGCTAATAAAAGGTCAAGCTAAGTGTTGGAGAAAAGGTGTACGAGTTGTGCATTTCTAACGTGGCACTGTCAGGTTTATTGGCAGTTGGGCTCTCCAGAGGAAACGTGATCGGGCTTGCGAATATTGAAAGGCTTTGCTTTATCATTCGGCTTCCTTGTGAATATGTTGGCTCGGCTTGAGTTTAATGGCATGGGTAATGGACTACCTGGCTCAGATCTTCTGTTCAGCCGGGAGAGCAAGAGCGTGCTTCTTTGCGGATGGCTTTCTTTAGGGGTCTCTTTTTCCACGATCATGGTGCCATTACATTTACAAATATGTCTGGAAAATAAAGCTAAAAGTTAATTTGATGAGACACAACAGTCTATGAATTCATGTTCCAGATAAAGGACATAAAATATTAATAAAACATCATGAATTAAAGGATATTCTAAAATATGAACTGTACTTTGTTTTCAATCAATATTTTAAAGCATATATAAAATTTGCAAAATTGCAAATTTGTATGTGTGTGTGTGTGTGTGTGTGTGTGTGTGTGTGCCCTGCAATAGATTGGCACCCTTTTCAGGGTGTACCCTGACTTGTTCCCTAAGGCCCCTGGGATAGGCTCCAGGCCCCCTGACCCTGTGTGAGATAAGTGGTATAAAAGATGAATGAATGAAGAAGATGAATGAATTACCTCGTTTAAGAACAGAATGACTCTGCAAAGATATCACTAATTAATTAAATTCATGTTTTCAGATTAATCCTAAAAGGCATTGCAATCATAGATTCACCTTTTAGCTGTAAAGATCTTTATTCGCCTTTTACTTACAGGCCACAAAAAGCCAATCAATGCATTTTCCTAGAAAGAAAAATCAAATCAGATCAACATAAAATGTTTCCACAATCCTGAAATAAATAAATGGTTTCCAATGGAAAGGCAGCTTTATTTTTAAAAGCTATGCAGCGACGATGTATGTTTTTGCATGTTTTTATATTTCTGTAGGAAAGTCGTGAAAGCACAGAGTCTCATGCGGTTAAATTCGTGCAGACAGAGCTAAATTAATCCCCGGGTATAAAAATTACCCAGTGTCCACCCTGAATGAAGTCCCGTAAGACTCCCATGTTCTCACGCACAAGCTGAAAGCGGTCTTCCCTTCCAAATAAAGTGACTCAGTACTTCAGCAAGTGTAAATAAGTCCTCCATCGACTGCTAAGACTGCTATTTGTGCAGCCAGTGTCTGAGCAAAGATGAAGCGCTTCACTCTTCCACTGAAAAAAGGAGCTTAATTACAGTTGCACTCATATGCAATTCCCGTGTGACTCTATTTGCCATGCCCTTTATTGAAGACACGGTGGGGAAAAAAAGGGAAACTTCTGGCACTTTTGTCTTTTTGCCAACAAACTGCACACCTTCCCACATGCATAACTAATAGATCAAGAAAAGAGAGGGAGGTGAGGTGATGAAGAATTAACAAAGAGAGAGAAGAACGGGCAAAACAAATTCCATCTGTCCAAATTTACATGAGCTTTGCCACCGGCTGTGGAGGAGGTGCCTTTCCCAACTCCAAAAAAAGGTCAAACTTCCAGAAAGTTCTGCTCATGCTGAGAAATTGTCACAAAAATGTTTATTTATTTATTTATTTATTTATTTATTTATGCATTTTTTTTTTATATGAAGTGTTGAGGATGGGTTCGGAATATACAATCAGGGAGCAAATAACGTGTAATTCAGCGCTCTAACAGAATACAAAACAGAGCAAAGACAGCGAAACAAAACCCGAAACTAATTTCGGACGTCAAACCCACCAGCTGCCTGCAGCACAGCGCGTACTGATAGAGGTTAAAGTTCAAGTTGAGCCTCTGAGCACAAGCTTTGTTCTCTTTCCTCTTCTCTCTGACAGATCGGACTTGTGTTTAGGTCATGAAAGAAAAAAATTAAATAAAACTTCTAAGAAAATTTACATTTACATTTGAACGATGACCTCAAAGCCCTTGGTCTTGCTGGTTTGTGCTTTCACGTTTACTTTAGTAAACATTATGAAGAGGAGATGTGCTATAAACTGAGCATTTAGAACTGCATATAAACATTTTACAAATTATGAGATTCAAAATCACAAACGCTAATCAGTCCTTCATTCTTTATACTGCTTGTCTTGTTCTGGATCGCGAGGGGCCTGGAGCCTCTCCCAGGGGACTGAGGGCATGAGGTGGGGTACACCCTCGACTGACTCCCAATCCATCCCGGGGCACACACACTCACCCACACACTACAGGTAATTTGAAAATACAAAATCTAATCGCTTTGTATTTGGACTGTGGGAGGAAACCGGAGTACCCTGAGGAAACTCACCAAGCACGGGGAGAACGAGCAAACTCCATGCACACAGAGCCAAGGTGGGAATTGAACCCTCAACCCTGGAGGTGCAGTGCTAACCACTATGCCACAAAAGCTAATCAGAAAATTTGAACAAGAAAAGCAAAAACAGTGGCAGTAAAATGGAAACAGTGTGTTACCTAATGCACAATAAGGACCGCCCCTTTCCGTTTTTACTGAATGTTGATGTGTTTTTGGATTTGCTGTACTTTTGTTCCATTCATAGTTTGTTGCTGCACTTTTGTCTCATTTTGGACTGAAAATTTTCTCAGGTAAAACAATCTACTTTACAAAGTCGTTAAGCAGAGATCCAAAGATATCCGCCTTCTGAAACACAACCAACATCCTCGTCGTCCGTGACACCGTAGGTTTCCACCGCGTCCTGCTAATTTCATTTTCACCCCCACACATATTAGAGAGCAACGGCCTGGTTTTGCAGCGGGGAAAATAAAAAAAATGGACCGACAGCTGGGACCTGCCGGAGTACTGCATTTTTCTCCAAAAACCCATCAAGCGAGACGTGGGCACCTGTCGAGGGAACAAAGAGGACCCCTGTGAGTTTAATCACCTCTAATGCAAGATTATCCAGGTGCCAGAGGACATAATCTCATCCCGAATACATCAGCTGTCAGCGGCTCTGCAGAGCATCGTCGCTCCCTCCCTCTCTCCTGATAAAACATCAGCTCTTAATTGTCGTGGAAGTCGCTTGGCAAGAAAATCGCAGCAGGCACATTTCCACATGGTTTTCATTCGCCAGGCAGGAGGTGTTACCACCTAGGGAACAATTCAAAATAAAAACTTACTCTATTTTGTGGACATTGTAGGCAATTCTGCATTTTTTTTTTGATGATGCTTTTTTTCTATATACAGTAAGTGAATATTTTGGGGTCTGTTTCGGACATAAATAACACATTATGTTCTGAGTAATAAGGTCAAGAAATTTGTTGGACTGACCTCAAAAACACGGATCCTTTGAATCTAGGGTCAAAGGCATTTTTAATACTAACATACTAGCAAAATGTTTATGTGAACAACAGCAGGCTTATTGGAACAGAGGTCAGAAATTTGTTGGACCAACAATGAGGAATTTTCCAATTTGAGTAAAAAATGTTTAAATAGTAAACCAGGAGTGTTTAGATCTGAGTACCAGGGACATTTTGTTTCTGAGGTCAGGAAATTCTTTGAACAAAGAAATGTTGGATCTGAGTCACCAGGAAGGTTTTAAGATTAAAGTTGGGAAATTGGTGGAAGTAAAATCAAGAAGTTCTGCTTCCTATTAACCAAGGACTTTTAGATCTGAAGTGGAGGATCGAATTGATGAACTAGTAAAATAAGTATATGCTGAAAGCTTGAATCTAATAATCTGGGACCTTTTTGATCTGAGAAGTAAAACAAGGAATTTTGGGGGTAAAAAGTTAACATGGAGGTTTGTAGATCTGAAGTCTGGGAATTGAACTAGAAAATTTTAGATTTTTGCAAAATTCTGATATCTTTTTTTATGAGTTAAAATTATTGGATCTAACAAATGAGGAATTTGGGGGTTTGAGAAACAGAGAACTATTGGGTCTATAATTAGAGAATTATTGAAAAAATAAACTAGGGAATGTTGGCTGTGAGTAAACAGAGTTTTGAATAAAGTAACCAAACAAAGGTTTATTAACCACAACTCTGAAAATCTAAAACATTTGGAATTTAGAAATCAAGAATAAGAAGCATGATGGATTAGTAGCTAACTCTGACGTCTCACAACTCCTGGGTTGGGGGGGGTTCAAGTCACACCTCCGGTCTGTGTGTGACTTGAGTTTTCCCGGTGCTTGGTGGGTTTCCTCAGGATACTCCAGTTTATTCCCACAGTCCTAGTGGGAATAGTATGTGACCGAGTATGTGTCATAGTGTTATAGTGTCCTCTGATGGATTCCGGTTGTACCCCGTCCTGTGCCATAAGTTCTCTGGGATAGGCCCCACAACCCCACACAGGATATGAGGGATGGAACAAGCACACATTTCCTCCTAATGTTTATCCACCTTCTGTCCAGGATAAGATCAATATTGTATTTCAAACAGTCCGAGCCATTGCAGCTTAGCTGTTACAGATCTGCGCTAGTGAGAAAAAGATTATGAGATGAGATGCCAAAGAACCATTGGCTCCTTCAAAAACCAATTCAGTCCTGCTTTACTTATGGATAAAAGCATCTGCCAAATGAATAAATATGAGTTCGTTTATGAGGTCTTTTCTTGGATTTAACTGCTTAGTTGTCTGCAAATCATCTATCATCTGAGTCCAATCCTGATGTAAGACACACTGCGGTTCTTTTTGATTTACTGATTCAATGCAGAAATAATAAAATGTAAATAAATCACTTTGCAATTCTTGTGTTCACTTTAGACAACTTTAAACCTGCTGCAGCACTGCATTTATTCTACACCTCCTTCAATCTTTAACCGAGTTATTATTATTATTATTATTATTATTATTATTATTATACTCACTCATGACCACCATAATCTTCTTTATATCTTCTAATCTCCTTTATAAATGCACATTGCATCAGCGTGACATCACCATCCCTCTTTTTTTTCTCTCTTTCATTCTCTGCCTCAATATATATTCATGCCTGTTCTCCAATCTTTTTCCTGCTCTTTTGCCCTTTTTCTCTTCATCCTTCGGAACAAAGGGTTTCGTCTCATTAGGAGAAGACGGCAGACAGGAGCGAGGTTTCAAGCCTTTTACTCTTTATCCCAGGGACTTGAGCTGGATAAATCAAAGTGCCATGCTTCAGAAGTAACTGCCATCTTTAAACTGTTTTGTTAGGCGGTTTTTAAAAAGAGAGGACGTGCCAAAACAAAACAAATTGGGGAAAAAAATAGAAAGAGAAAAGGGAGTAATCAAGGGTGGGAAAATTCTTTTGAATTTAGTCTTTATTTAAAGATCTAAGGATTTAGGGCTAAGGATCATTCTGAGATGCTAATATTCCCAGTTGTAACACGTACATATCAATAGCTAATGAGTAAAACACACCATGTTATAGAGAAATAATCATCTGTAGCATTGTGTGATGAAGCATGCCCTTTCCCACACTAAAGTTGATAAATTTTCCTATATAGCATGACTCAGAAGTGGTTCATTCTCTTAAAAACCTCCCGAAGAATTTTTATTTTGAAGAATGTTTTTATCCCTTTATTGTTATAGTTTTTGTGGTGGAATGTCTTCAAATCAATTTGATATCAGTTTTCACTTCCTTATACTGTATCTCCTATAAAGTGTTGTCTCCTCATCGAGTTTATCATTATTTAAAAAAAAAAAAAAAAACATTTTGTGACGTTCCCATGCTCTGTCTAAATGATTGCACTGGAGACTCCTTCCTTAAATTTTTTTTTAATTTGTAGGTTTGTTACCATAGAAACAGGTAAATATATACTGTAGAAGGTTCTAATACATTCTGACGGACGGAAACCCGTATTTCAGCAGCACTGTGGTATAATTTTGAAAAATCTCGATAAGCTGGTTGTAAGGGTTTACATCTGAATATTGAGATATCTCAATATTCCCTGAAAGGAAATGTCTAGCAAAGCATGTCAGATTTCAGGAACATCCTGGATATCAAGTCATTAATTTAATGCACTACCTGGCAGTCTAAACGGCTCAGCGTCAGCGATCAGCAGTGATTACTGCAAGCATGTTACTAAAAAGGGCAGGTTAGGATTGGCATTCTGTCTTGCGGGAAAGCATTGGCCTCGACTGGAACCTGCTGTATAATAGATGAGCAAGGGTATGTCAGTCACTGGCGACTTCTCTCCCCCTCTATCACTCCTTCACCATTACCCCCCCACCCACCGCCCCACACACACACATACACACACGAGTCTCCAGCTGTAATGAAATATTCAGTGAGTCAAGAGAGCCAGAGAGCCAGTAGATTCAATTATGTGTACTTAACCACCTGTTTATTCGGGAGGGACACGATTATACACAGCGGCCGTCCGAAGTCTATTAGTGTTCCCTCGACTCGTGGTCAACTTTCAATCAAAACTGATTCAGTGAAACAGGATGACGTGAGTGTAATGGAATATTCAAATCTAACAGACGACATGAGATAAGATGATATCAGGATAAGAATTTTATGCTAAGAATAAAAGACAACAAAGTATGTTGTTATTAGAATGTAATCACGACTCCCTGGAGTTACGATTATCACTCACTCACTCATCGTCTATACCGCTTCATCCTGTATTCAGGGTCGCGTGGGGCCTGGAGCCTATCCCAGGAGGCTTAGGGCATGAGGCAGGGTACACCCTGGACAGGGTGCCAATCCATCGCAGGGCACACACATATACACTCACTCACACACTACGGGCAATTTGGGAACTTCAATTAGCCTAACCTGCATGTCTTTGGACTGTGGGAGGAAACCGGAGTACTAGGAGGAAACCCACCAAGCACTGGGGGGAACATGCAAACTTCATGCACACAGAGACGGGAATCGAACCTGGCCGGGAATCGAACCCGGACCCTGGAGGTGCAAGGCGACAGTGCTAAGCACTACACCACTGTGCCGCCCCAGTTACGATTATATGTTAATGAAAAGTTTTAAGCTTTGTTATAAAACATATTAATTTGCCAACAATTTGATGATCTTTTTCCCTTTAAATTTGCATATTATTTATTATTGTTGTGGGTAAGGTATGATAAGGTAAAGGTTCCTCCACATGCCATCAGGCACCTCGCTGACAGATACAGATACTCCCTTTCCTGGAGATACAGTATATCCATTGTTTTAGTGGCAGTTTCTTACAGGGTCAGGATGCCAGCTTGACGTAAAATTATATATCTGAGCAGTTGAGGGTGAAGGATGACCGAGAAGAAGCTCGGTGTCAGTGGGGCACAAATCGGATTCGGATTATTGTTGTGGAATGTCCGCAAAACAAGCTAACTCCTTTTATCACTTGCCTTACAGCAGCTATAAACACAGTCACGTCATGGAGAAATCGAAGACAGTTATTAAACTGCCTGATAAAGACTTGTTTCAAACATGGTAATTAAGATTAAGAACTTTTGAGCATTTTATATGCTGTGGATGATTTCTTACTAAAACTATTGGAATGAATGCATTAATATAAGCGTAAACCTGTGTAAAGCTCTAGCTCAAGGGCTGGGGGTTCGAATCTCGCCTCCAGTATGCGTCTGTGGAGTTAGAATGTTCTCTCCATACTTGGTGTGTTTCTTCCAGGTACTTCAGTGTCCTCTGAAGTGTGTGTGTGTGGCTGAGACGTCTGTCCTGGGTTCCCTAGGACAGTCTCCATGGAATCTTGTCCCTCTCAAAAACCTACACAGATTAAGCAGTATGGCAAATGGATGGATTTCTTACTGCACTTCTTTTTTTCCTGGGAAAAAAAAAGGAAAAAGCCAGTGCCCTCCTTGCTCCAAATACGGCTGACATGCTCAGTTCCTGATAGCATCTCAACACTACAGTTGTTAAACGTCAGCTAGAGCAGCGAGGACAGGACATTCTGTCAGCGGCAGAGAAAGAAAGCTGGATGTGTACTACTTATTGCACTGCTACGCAACCAAACCCACAACAACGCTTGTTTGACATCTGCTGTCACGGCTGTCTGATGAAAGTGAAAAAGGGACAAAACAAGTCAGGGCAGCTGTAAGTGTGTGCATCATATGTTAAAGAGAAGAGACAAAAAAAAAAAGGATGATGGGAAGAAAGGGGAGAAAGACCTCCCACCACCACACACCACACCTTAAAAACTTCAAGTAGCTCTCGTTCATCTTCTCATTCTCAAGTTTGGCCAGCGTCAAACTCGCCTTCCATCCCATCACCTCCCTTCCATAAAGTGTCTTTTCCTCATTTTGTAAAATCCCATCAATATATTCTGACTGAGGGCCTGGACTCCCTGAAGTGGGCCGCCGTCGGGCTTCCGTGCTCGCCGCTTTAATTGTGATTTACACCATTGCTCGTTGCAAATTGTATCGTCTGAAGCGGCTGAGCCCTTAAGCCACGTCGATTATATTCCCAGAGCTCCGGCTGCCAGTTTCGAATTCTGTTTACCTGCCTGCCTGATTAGCAGCCACTAAGATCTGGAGGAAAAAATGAAAGCAAAAAAAAAAAAATAAAAAATCAATTTCCTCGTGGGTTCATTTTTAGTTTTCCAACCTGTCTCATTTTACCTTGTATGTTTGTGTGATTTATTATAGATGCCTTAAAAAGTTTTTCTAAGCTGCAGTCCCTCTGTGCTCATCATCCTGTCAGTCACATCATGGAGCTCTGATTGACCCGTCTGTCTCACCTCATTTCTCTCCAGACTCATGCTAAATCAGTCCTGTAGAGTCATGAAGCTAATATTGCCCATTGTCTCTCTCCAGAAATGAATTAATGTGGTTCTACCCGGATGATTTTATCATTCGTCTCCCAAATGTAATTTCTGAGCGGATCGATCTTTATTTGTGAGGTTCACTTATCGATGAAAGCTCAGGTTTAATAAGCTCTCAATCACATCATGACATATGGTCATTAACGATATGATACGGTATGATTTGAGATCTCCTCAGCACGTGTCAGTCAGAAGGACAGGCATGTGACAGCACGCTGATTTGCCTGGATTTGAATAATTAGGCTTAAATTGATTCGATCATTTCACATACATATCTGTCAGTCTAACAACACTGAAATGAAATGAGCTCGGAGCCAAAGGATTGTGATGCAGAGAGAATACAGAATCATGACTGGATCAGCATCTGTGTAGGATTATTGCTCTGGACGCAATGATACAAACCTCTAAGATTTTATAGCTAGATTGCCAAACCTCTGATACTCAGTGTTCCTAACAACCAATCACTAACTGCCATTGTTCTTGGTAATCAATCACAGTGACTTATATTGTCCTCAACAACTAATTAGTGCCACCATAGATTTCATTAACCAATCATGGGTCATTATTGCTCTCAATAACCAACCAGTGACCTATATTGTCCTTAGTGACCAATCCCTGATTACCATTGTTCTTATTAACCAATTATTGATCATCATTGTTTTTACTAACCCATTGCAGATCATTATTGCTCTCACTAACCAATCAGTCATCACTGTTCCGTTCAATAACCAATCAATATCACTATTGTTTTGTTTTTAGTAACCAATCACACATTGCTCTTAATAACCAGTTAATGATAAATCGCTGATTACCTGGTCTCATTGATCACTCTTCTTCTCAACAACAACAACTTATCACTGATTTAGATTTGCTCCCAATTACGAATCTCTGATCCCTTATTTTGTTACTGACCTTTCAGAGATCACAACAATTTCCATTTTCTCGGGATTGTGTGCATGCAGTTTGTGTGCATGTTCTCCTCGTGCTTAGTGGGTTTCCTCCAGGTACTTCGGTTTCCTCCCACAGTCCAAAGACATGCAGATTAACCTAATTGGCGGTCCCAAACTGCCCGTAATGTGTGTGTGTGTGTAACTGACCGTTACACCATGCTTGTAATTGCAATGCTTGTTGGTTCTGAGGTTCAGTATAGTTGAGATTTGAGGTTGGTGGATTGAGTAGCTGACCATCTCACACTTAACTGTTCTCTCTTAAGTTTGAAATTCCTTTTGTCCTCTTCCTATACTGCTTGTAGCCTAATCAGCTCTCTCTCTCTCTCTCTCTTTGTCTCCTGCTTTCGATCGGATGTCCCACTATGATCGTAAAATGAGAATAAATAGAATGTTAATCCCTATAGGCCTCCACGGTCACTAGTTGGACTACAGAGGTTCCTAAATGGATGGATGGATTTACAATTATAAAAGAAAGGCACTTCATTTATAACTGTTTCCTTGATCTCTGTTTGTGTCCCGCCTCCTCACTAGTATTCCTGCCATTGTCTGCCTTCTTCTTTTTTTCTTTTCACAGAAGGGTGCAGAAAATCTGGACTTTCTTTCCTTTTCTGACCAAACACTTTTTTTTTCCTGATAAAGCTTTACTTATTTTATATATAAATCATTTAAATCATTTTGATATGCAAACAATTATGACAATCCAATAAATATGCAATAAAATTGTTTTTTTGACAGAATCTGGAAACTTCTTGACTTTTTAGAGCATGCATGATAACATGCAAGTTTCTCCTGATAAGATTCATCAACATCGTGTGTCTGCTGGAGTCTCACACATGCTGGCCCTCACCAGAGCTGAACTGCATGCTGGGAAAGCTGACTCTGTGGCACAGATCCATGATAGAGGCTTCATTAACTCTCCAAAAAGAGGAACAAAAAGGCCCGGATAGACGTTTCAGTAAGCATGGATGGTCTGCGTCTTTTCCTCTCTCCCTCCTGCTGTGTTTGCTTTCTGCTTTGTCACTCGCAGTCGTTTTTGTTACATCTTTTCCTCCATGCCTTTCTTCTCTCCATCTGTTCTTCATCGCGGTCGCCATTCCAACACTTCCTTCCCACTGTGGCGACATTCCAGGTATTTATCCCTGAGTGTCTCTTGCTTCAGTTTAACGGTTTGTTTACCCGCTCCACCGTGTCCAGTGAGTTTGGTGGTTTATTAATTTTACAATTTTTTTTTTTTTTTAGTTGTTTGTTTGTTTGTTTTTTTTAAACCACAGGGTCCACGGTGACCAGCACTGCGTTCGCTCGCTCACACTCCAACATACTCCCAAGACCTTCATATTACGAGACACGGCAAGGTCTGGTTGTCCATCTGTGCACTCTGCTCTAAACACACACATTCACAGACACATGCATACACACCCTGGCAAGCAGAAAATGGGACCCGAGCTGCTGACACACCCTGTAAACACTTCTTATCACTCCCACTGGAGATTTAGTCATGGCAAGCACAAAAAGCTAACAACAGAAGGCTGTCCATTACAGGCTGTTTCTCTACATAATTTCTTTCTTAATTACAGCTCTGAGTCGGTCTTGTTTCATTATACTGGCTCAATCGTATTGTTAGGCCAAATAGGCAAAATGAAGTTTACCTACGGAGGTAAAGACTTAATCTCAGAAAACAGTTATGCTTTAGAAAGCAGAGCACAGGATTGTTCTCAGGTTCTCTGG
>JAOTRS010000001.1:23044419-23058611 GCA_028565755.1 Dinotopterus cunningtoni | reverse complement strand
AACAATAGTGTTATTACAAAAAAAATCACTTTCATTTATATACAGAAATGTAACCAAAAGCCAGGTCAAGTTTTTTATGAGCAATTCTTGCTTGGCTTGCTCTTATTACATTCAGAATAAGGAAAGGTGTATATATTTATTTAAAAAAAAAAATAAAAAAAAAGTAAAACCCTTCAATTTTAGCTGCTTGGCATGGCTCGCTGTAACATAGATCAATTTCATTTTCCCAGACAACAAGGTTTTACATGGGAACGCAAAACCGGGCAAAGCCGAACAGCAATTTAATCCAGGCTGCTTCTGAAATGTCAGGAGGAATAAAATCACACACACAAACACACACACACACATACATCATCTCCATTCCTCAGTAAGTGGGCAGCAGACCTGCAGGCTGGACCCTCTCCTATCTCTGTTCCACACACTCCCCGAACTCCAGGATTGGTGCAGAACGTAAAAAAAAAAAAAAAAAAAACCTTAACAGCTCCATTACATTGACTTTTCCATATGTAAGAAAGAGAATGACCTGAAATTGTGGCCTGCCCCTCGTCTCTCTCTCTCTCTCTCTCTCACACACACACACACACACACACTATACACACTTCTAACTGAAATGGCGTTTATCACCCTCAATTCATTCACTCTCTCGCTTCTGTTCTACCCGGACGAGCGAGCGAGCGAGCCGACTCTCTTTCCCGTGTCACAGCAGCCATTTCTTTCTGGGTTATCGTTTGATTTCATCAGCATGTGGCTGTTCATCATAAAGACACAGAAAAGCCAGAGTTCAGCTCCAGACTCGACTGTAGAGTGACAGCACCCCCTTTTGGATGAAACTGGAAGTGCATACACACATACCAAAAAAAAAAAAAAAAACTCCATGGTAAAACATTTATGAGGGGGAGCTTTTAGAATCAGTCCGTTTAGTGTCACGTTGTAAATTATACAGGATTGACTTGATGCTTGGCTTTGTTTGGGAACCCGAAGGTCAGTGAAGGTCAAATACTCATCTAGAGGACGTTGGACCGCACCGCAGCCGAGTCACTGGCAATCTTTAAGTGTCTACTAAAGACATATCTGTTACTTAAATATTTGGGTTAACATAATACCCCACCCCCCACCCCCAAAAAAAACCCTTCCCAACAGTGTTTGACTGATGGTACTTACTTAGTAACTTAATATCCCAGTGTAGGGGTCTATCTAATGACGGAAACTACAAAGCACTGATGCCTAAATGTGCCACTCCATCCATCCAGCCATCCATCCATCCATCTAAGAAACTCTGCAGTCCAACTAGGGTCCGTGGAGGCCAGTGGTGTCCATTGTACAGTGTTTATTCCCATTTTATGCAGGTATGCAACACATAAAGTCACACGAGAGACATTGAGCTAGTTAGAGATCTATGAGCGTGATGGAGACGACGACAGGTTGAGGTGAGAGCGCTGCAAAAGACGAAAAGACTAAAACGCCGCCGAATCACTCCAGAGTACACGACAAAATAAAGGTAAGAGTTGAAGCTTTGGAAGCGCCTCCGCACCTCTTTATTTAGGTAGATGAAGTCAGACATAAATACAAGTGGGTCAGTATTAACAGGAAGTCAAACGGCATTGTGGGTAATGTCAGAAATGGCTAAGGGACATGAAAATGCAGCAACGTTACCATGAATAACAGTTTAACTAAATGAGATAATCTGCATTCAAACAGTATAGAGCCTTTAAGGAAAAATTATAATAACTAACAATTTGTTAACAGAGAACATACAGTAGGTAAGCAGTCTAGTAACTGAAAGTTAGCAAACAGAAAAATCAGCGGGAACACAATGTAGCGAGGGAACGCAAACTAGCGACTAACACCTACCTGTAGCTGGCAAATTTGAATGCGATCTAGCAAAAGTAACAAAATTGCAGATGAGCACAATGCAGTGACGGAGAGTATAAGTGATGTCACAAACCGAGCGGTGTCAATCAAACATGCTAATTAGAATGACTAACTATCATTAGGCCACACCCAATTATATCTCAGATGAGATAACTCATACATTATGCTGGTGTTTGAGCTTTTATTATTATTTTTTTTTTAAATTAAAGATCTGTTTTAGGTTTGGTGTCTTATTTGTTTAACTTATACTGTAGTTAACGAGCATTAATGAAGGTTACATCAATATTTGCATACGGAACGTTACTAGTAATGAGACTCTGGTTGCCGTTATTTTAATGCTAGATTATGCAAATGAGCTGCTTTTCATTTACACCAGCGAGGTTTATATTAAGTAGAAGTGAGACAGTTGATTTCAACAACATCTGGAAATTCAGGCATCTGGTTTTAAATGTGAAATAAATAACAGGATATAAATTGTGACCTAATGATGGAAATTGTGTTTCTTTTTTTTAGGTTGCTGTAAATTTTAAGGTGATGTAACCGGAAAGCAAGAGACCATTTAGAAATTAAAAGAATTAAGAAAAAAAAAACTACAGTGCTGTTATACAGTATGAATGAGGAAAAATGCATAACTCTTGCGTAACCTCTGAACCTCCAGTAGCAATGTCTGAAGTCTGCATACAAATGTGCACAATTTCGGTATTAAATCCTCACTACAATGTCTTAACTCGACCCTGAGACTACAGGCAAACTCAGAACTTGGACGGAAACCAGCCCTCGGTTGAATGTCGCGCATTAACACACATCTGCTCTTGCTGGCCAAGTCCTGACATGGCCTGGTGTTCAGTGTGTGTGTGTGTGTGTCTGCTACAGATGTGAGAATGTGTTCTAGCAGGTGACCTTCAGCTCAGTGTGGTTCCTCAGGACCCTCTGACTCTGGAGCTGCCAAACACGGAGCTTCAGGCCAAACCTGCTGCTCCACCACGCTCGTGTGCTCTTGGTGATAGAGTCATATCAGCTCTTTGGCATGGTTCCTCGCTATCTTTTTCTCGATCTCTCAGTCTCTCTCTCTCTTTCTCCCTCTTTGTTCTCTATCTATAGCTCACTTTCTTTCTTTTTTTTTAACTTCTCCTCTCCAAGTTTCTTTTTTTAACTTCTTGCTGAGGCACAGTAAGAGAAAAGAAATGTCACAAAGCACAAAAATATTTGGCTGTGAACATGTGTGTGTGTGTGTGTGTGTGTGTGTGTGTGTGTAAGAGAGAGAGAGAGAGAGAGCAAAAGAGAGAGAGGAGGAGAATAAAAAGAAGAAGAAGACATAGACGCAGAAGACAGGCTTTGATGTTTGGCTCTCTCTGAAGTGAGCTACCTTCAGGTGTCTGGTACCGAAGGGTCCTGAAATGGAGCACAAGCACACTTGTTCAAAGATGCTCACTTGCTCTGTCGCTCTCTTCCCAACTCTCTCTTGCTCTCTCTTTTCTCTTTCAGTGCAAGAAGACGAAAAGAAATTTTACCACAGCATTTAAGAAGATCAGTACAAGTAATTATAAAGGATGTTTTGTGTGTGTGTGTGTGTGTGTGTGTGTGTGTGTGTGTGTGTGTCCATCCAAGCACAATTTATTCACCTTAATTGCTACTATGTGTAGCATGGGGTCTCGTGGGGGTCAGTTTTGAAAAACACAAAGGGCTAATTCACAATGCTAGTCTGAAACAACAAAATATCTAATAAAGCTGCAAAGAGGATTGTCTAAAAAAATAATGATCCTCTAGCTATATTAGCACACAGAGCTTTGTCGATGTTGTTCTAATTGACAAATACGGTCTAGTTAGTGATGGAAATTAATGCACAACATACAAGCAAACTAACAAAGCAAATTTAACCTAGCAGTTGAAAGCTAATTAGGCAGAGTAAGCATTCTAGCAGGGAAAATCAAAGTGGTGTGTGAAAAGTAAATTAGCAAAAGAAAGAAACCTAGCAAGTAAACCAAATTAGAAAGTGAAAGCAAGTTAGCAACGTAACAAATCTACCAAGTGAATGCAAACTAATGATGGCATACTAGCAAGGGTACGGCTAACTACTAATTTAAGGGCAAATTAGCAAAGGAAAAGCAAATGGACAAATCAAAAATCTGGCAAGGGAAAGTTATCTGGAGAATGAATATAAATTAGCAAAAATAAATCAACCTTGCAAGTGAAATCTACCCACAAGCAAAATTAAACTAATCAGGCCATACTATTATAAAAATGTAAATCAGAAAAGGAAAGACCTAGGGCAGGAATCAATCTAGAAAGTGCAAAAAGCTAGCAAAGTAACAGATCTAGCAAGTGAAAGCTAATTTGACGGGATAAACATACTAGCAAGAAAAAGAGAAAGTGTGCATAAAATGTAAATTATCAAAGGAAAGCAACCTAGCAAGTCAGACAAACTAGGAGATGGAAGCCATCTAGCAGTGTAACAAATTCAGTAAGTAAAAGTGAACTAATGAGGGCATACTAGCAAGGTATTGCTAACTAAATGAAAGCAAACTTGCAAAGTAACAAATTGAACAAGTGGAATTTTACTAGTGTAAAATTTTTGTGTAAATTTTACTAGTGTAAAAACTAGCACATACTGACAAGGTAAAGCTAACTAGTAAATACATTTAAATTAGCAAAGTAAAAGCAGCTAAAAAGTGAAAGCAAACTAGCAAAGTAACAAACCCACAAACAAAAGCAAACTAATGAGGACATTTTAGCAAGATATACAGTAGCTAAGTTGTGTGTAAAATACAAATTAGAAAAGGAATGCAACCTAGTAAGTACGGCAAACTAGCAGCTAGAAGCAAGCTAGCAGTGTAACAAATCTAGTAAGCAAAAGCAAACTAATGAGGGCATACTAGGAAGGGAAAGTTATTTAGTGAATAAATGTAAATTAGCAAAAAGAAATCAACCTAGTAAGTGAAATCAAACTAGCAAAATAAAAAAAACCACAATGGCAAACTAATATGGACATGTTAGCCAGGGAACGCTAACTACCAGGTAAAAAAAAAAAAAAAACATGAGCAGAAGCAAACTAGCAGAGTAAAGCACACAGATGTGGAAACTCAATCTAATCACTAAAAGCAAACTAGCATGTTCAAGCTAAATTACTTAAGGCAAACAGTAGGTGTGGTAATTGTGCTGGCTAATCTAGCAAGAAACATGGATGTAGTGAGAGAGGACATGAAGTTAGTTGGGGTGGGAGAAGAGGGTGCAGAGGATAGGGTTAGGTGGAGGCAGATTATTCGCTGTGGCGACCCCTGAAAGGGAACAGCCGAAACACAAAGAAGAAGAAGAAGAATCTAGCAAGAAAAGAAAGAAAGCAAATTAGTGCGGAAAAGCTAGCATAAACATAAAAGTAAACGTAATCCAATTAGCAAGAGGAAGCAAATCAAATTGTTGAGTAAAAGTAATAGCCTATAGTTTTAGGAACTAACACTAGCTTAGAAAGTAGCATAACAATGCTAAACCAGACAGACCATCTCTCTTATGTTGAGGTGACAGTCTGAGATACCACACACACACACACACACACACTAATAAGTTTTACTTGTTTGTCATTTTGCTCCTATTTTAACAGGTTTGGGCTTGTTACTGTTAATATATGAGCAACACATCAAAGTGAATGAATTATTGAAGAACATAAAATCTCAGTTTATAAATAGGGATCAGATGGAAATTAACAGACAGACCTAGAGCGCACACACACACACACACGCGCACACACACACACACACACACACTGACTTTAATAAGTACATGCATTAGTCTGTGGACATGTGAGATGGAGACATTAATTGACAGAAACACAGTTGTCTCATCTTGGGGTGTAAATGGTTTCTGGATGAAAGGGAAGATCGGCGTATGATAAATAGTTATTGTTACCATAGTAACAAACTAACTGCTTGGTGTGACTGGCTGTCCTGACTCGGTAGCTAGATAGCTAGGACAGCTGTTTACTGTTTAAGCAAAATTTGTTAAACTGAAACTAAAACACTTTAAGATGCATGATTAAGATCAACGCTGTGGTTGATTATTTTCCTACAAAGGCACGACGCCGAGTGTTTTATTTCCTCCAGATTTACAGTATTTCTCAGCTACAATGCAACTTGTGATATTTTCTGTGATCGTGAACAGTGAAGTCATGCCTTTAACTGGGAAAATGTGCATGTTTTTCCATCCTGGCTTTATTCCGTATTCTCTGCTTAGTCCGGCTCTTTATTACCCATGTGTGTGTGTGTGTGTGTGTGTGTGTGTGTGTGTGTGAGGGGTTAATTGGTGGCTAACACTCCGAGCTCCTCTCTTTCTGTAGTCCATACGAGGACTTAATCAGAGCCGGCAGCTTCGCCACATCGCCGCTGACATTTTTCTCTGCCTCTCTCTCACACACACTCTCACACTCACACATGCATGTCGTTGACCTTTGGGTCATCCTAGCCTGCTGAAACGTCCGTGTCGTGTCACACAGCACACTTAAACACTTTGAGGAAAATGTAAAAGTGAGGGAGGGAAGAACAAATAAATGCCAAAGATAAAGGGAAAAAAAGGAAGGAATGTTCCGTTCGGTGGGACGGAAAGGAGAGATGAGTGATGGCGGGATTGATTGGACAGACAGAAGGATGGAGAACAGAAGTTTTGTCTGGATCTCAGTGTTACAGCTGAGACACGAGTCCCTGTGAGACACACACACTCTCTATTGTAGTCCATTTGTCTCTATGTTTCACTCTGTCTGTTCACTGCACAATCGATATATCTAACATTTACCACGGCCAGAGGCTTCACATCACACACACACACACACACACACACACACACACACACACAAACATCAACTCTGAAGGATATACAAAAGCACCTGACTTCATTATTACTTTCATTTTTATTTGGTATATTTTAACAGTTGATTGTGCAAAAGTTTGCACACCTAAAACATTTGGATGAAATGTGTTATTCAGGTACAGAAATTTTCCATTGGTATTACAGATCATTACTTTTGCCATATTAAATTGTGAACTTTAAGACCTTAATTATAATGAATTTGCATATGTTTTGGATTGTTGTCTTGCTACACATCGATTTTAACCAAGTAATGAAATGAATAAATTATTTATCTGTTTATTTATTTATTTTTGTAGAAGATTAGTACAATTTTTTTTTCTTTCCACTTCATGCAAATCGATGGAAAGGGGGCACAAACTTTTACTCTTGACTGTGTTACCGTACATCGAAGGTTTTAACTGACAGATTGATAAAAAAAGTCACATTCTTATCATCCTAAGCTCTATGTTTGTTACATTAACAAGATGGACCCCATCATCAGTTCCTCTTTCAGGGCAGAGTTAAGGGAAGCGATCTGATTGGCTGTGGACCTCCCTGGAAAAAATGCCCTATAGAAATTCTACAGACTTGCAATAGGACTCTAGAGATCTGTTGCTTGTAGATGCATGTTCTATCAAATTGTTATTTGGATCTCTAGAACTCTATAAACCTGCAAAAGAACTGTACTCTCTTAGGTCTGTAGAACTCTAAAGAAATTCTACATGTATGGTTCTGTGAACTTTTAGGTTACGTTTACAAGCCACTTGCTTTAAGTTTTTGGTCAGATTAAATTTGCATGTCATGACGGTTCATATTCATAATTACGAATGACATATCTGACTCTAATGTGGACGCGTCTGTCCTCTGAAACCGACCGCATGCGCACATTGATATGTCATTGCTCATGCCATTCATTAATGATAATTCATTCATTTCAAACAACAACAAAAAAAATATATCCTTGGGGTTTCGCTCTGGAAGACAGCAAGCAGTTAGTTACCTGTATTTGTTGAGGTCCTGAAAAAGGAAGAAAGCCAAATGCCTCACTTTAGCTGTTTTAGCCGCTGTTGCTAGCACTGCGATAAAATCCCTGCGCTGCTGGTGCTGAGTGATGATGTCAGCAAATGAAGCTCTGCTCATGAATTCGCATGACCTCTGATCTGCACATTCTCATTCGAGTCACATGTCTGAGTATTGGTGTAGGACCACGTACGGACGTGGCTCAGGTACGATATGAAAAACATTGGCTTTGTGCGTTCAAGCAGCCTTAAAAAATCTGATCTGTGTCACATTAGGGCAAAACATCAGATTTGAGTCACTTCAGGCCAGTGATGTGAACGTAGATTGACGTTGTTAATAGAATGTTCACATTTAAATGAAATCCCATCAGTTGTTTGGAAGCCTGTGGTCATTTCTTTTACACCCATTCTACTCATTTTATTCTGCCTTTGTTAACAATAGCTAGATTTTTTTTTTTTTCATAAAGAACTTGGGTAATGAAGTTCTATAGGTTTTATATTCACTTTCCTTCTCAGAGAAATTCTGCAGAAGGAGAAGATTAGGAGCTCGCAGGTGAAACACTGTGCTCTACATTCTTTTCTTCATTCCATATCCACAGCCTGTGCTTGTGGCCTGGACGTGGAGAAGCTGACAGGGAGACCTACTCCGTGTTGTGTTGTTGTGTGGAGACACAGTGCCCTCTATAGGCCAAGGAGACGACCAGACAACCAAAATCAAAGAGTTTTCCGAAGCGACCCTCATGATTAGAGCGATGAAAACAGAAAAACCTTATTTAATACTTGTATTACTGTATTTAGAATTAGAATCTGACTCAAAAACCATGATCAGAATTAGACTCAGAACTCTAATAAGAAATATATTGAGAAATAGAATCAGAATTTTTAAAAAAATTTGGATCACAACAATAGTCAAGAACCATATTTAGAATCATACTGAGGATTAGAATCATAATCACAACAAAGGCCATCATAAGAAACATGTTGATAAATGGAATCTGAATCTAAACCAATATGTGACTTACAACCATAATCAGAAAATAATGAGAGCCATAATAAATTCCACAATAGAAGCCATAATCAGTATTAGAATCAGAACTATAATTAGATAGTTAGTAAGAAACATATTCAGAAGTAGAATCAGTATTAGGATCATAGTAAGAAACATAATTATTAGAATAAGTACATGAAATAAAAATCATCAATAATGAAATCTTAATGAGAACAATAATTAGAATCAATGCCAAAATCAAGAACCATTACCAGAATCAAAATGAGAATTTTCGATCAGAACTATAGTCAAGTGGCATAATTATAATTAGAATCAGAAGTAGTCCCATAGTTAGAAACAGAATCACAATCATTAACTTAATTTGAATCAGAACCATAATTAAGAACTATTCAGAATTAGATTCATAACCTATGGCCTTTGATTCCTGCCTCTGTGTCTGGGTGCCTGGAGTTTGAATGTTCTCCTCGTGCTTGTTGGGTTTCCTCCGAGTACTCTGGTTTCCTCCCACAGTCCAAAGACATGCAGATTGGGCCAACTGGCATTTCCAAATTCCGCTTAGTGTGTAAGTGTGTATGTTCGTGCCCTGTGATGGACTGGCACTTTGTCCAAGGTGTACCCTGCCTCATGCCCCGAGTTTCCATCAGAATTAAAAGCGAATTAGAACCTTAATTAAAATTAGAATCAGAATTGAAAGAAAAAAAAACATTAGAAATCCTAGTAAGAACTAGAATTCTGAAAGCTTAGCAAATTTTTGAGGTTTACATGATATTACATATACTGATATTCACATATTAGCTTATATCTAGATACCAGGCTTACGCAGCTAATATCATTAATGCTAAGCAATGTGTAAAATCAATCAATAAATTAATACATTTATTGGCCTAAAAACCCAACTTCATGTCGTGATCAAGATCTCAAATTTAAGATCTTGATCAATAAATTCCTCTTTAATGCTAAACAGCTAGTTCATCTGGTTAACATTAGCTCAGACTAGCCTTAAATCACTTTCCCAATGCAAAACAATCGATGCTGTCTGGGGACTTATTTGAACCCTTATTTGTCATGTCCTGATCAAGTTCCACTCTTGTTGACCGTGTCACTCAGCAAAAACAAAAGAAAAAGAAAAACAGTCTTTTTTTTTACCTCAAACTAAGAATTACAAGCTCCAGCTGTTCAGCCTGAAAACCATGACACAGTTGTAAAATTCAGGTCGAGAAGGTTGAACCCTCAAGGCACCTCAAGAACGAGTGCTGCTGTGTTTTTCATGTCTGGCTCAAGGTATTCGGTTAAACAGGCGGCAATGCGGAATAAAGAAAATAATTGAGAGACATTCTTCTGCTGGACGGGAGAGAAAAGTGATCGCCCCGGGGTTCTTTCCCCTGCACAGTTGTTTAAAAAAAAAAAACACAAAGTTATGATTGAAGCCTTTGTAGCTCAGAACATTAGACTTTGAAATATTTATGCCGGTGTTTATGTGGTGAGTAGTAACGCCGGAAGTGCTGTCGCTTTAATATTAAATGCAAATGTTTGTACTGAGTTTGTGCTTTGCTTTATTGTGAAATGTCATAATGAGTTGTTTGTGTTCTCCAGGGAGATTGTTTTTTTTTTTTTGGTAATTACAGGGAATATTTCTTCTTGTTTGGAACGATACACACCTCGCAGGTGTGTGTATTTGTGCATGCATACACTCACACACAGGACTCCAGGCGAGAGATTTGGGCTAATGGGAATAAAGTAATGGAGAGATCAAACAAATGGAGTGCAGGTTTATGTATTACATGACAGGCGTGGAGTATTAAGATGAATAAAAGGAGTGTGATACACAAACACAAACCCACACAAACACACACACACACACACGCACAGACTGTTGTTCTTAATATGGAAATACACTTGAGTTTGGCAGCTTTTTACTGAAGTGTATTAGAAAACGTCCAGTGAAACCGGAAAGCTCCAAAGGAAACTATTAAGCCAGCAAGAGGGTGCCAAAACTTTCTAAACACCAAAATCTGCAACTTTACAATTACCAAATTAACAAATCCGCCAGACAGACAGGTCACTTTGTAAAATGAAACACAATTATATCCCATTTGTTGCGCTGTGCAAAGTATTGGCACCCCTCCGACCTCATGCATCACTTTTTTTTTATTTATTTGTTGAAGAGATTCTTAAGATTCTGAAACAGTTTCTACATGTTTTTGCAAAATAATGGTTCTCTGCTCCAAAAGAAAAATCAATAAAACACGTTTCTAAAAATGTTTGTGTCTCTGAGAAGTTCCTGAATGTGTTGTTAGGTTATAGAAATGGTTGGTGAGTTATTTTAAATCAAAGAATGGTTCTAAGAAAATGGCTAAAGTTCTTGAAAAAAAAAATAAAAATAATAATGCTTCTAAATAAGATATGTTTCTGAGACTGAACAAACCAATAGTTTCAGAAAATGTTTTTGAGTTCCTAAAAAACTATTCCTGAATTTTTGGATTTCCTGAAAAAGTTGGTAGATTCTTTATTTAAAAAAAAAAAAGGGCTCCATGTCCGTTACATTGTATTAGTTACTGAAATGGGTCTTGATTACCAAAATGTTCCTGGGTTTTTACAAAGTTTCTGGATTCCTAGAAAAACTCCTGACATAATTACACTTCTAGGGTTTCTGGATTTCTAGAGTCCATTTAAATGGCTTTAGAGGTTGCTGAAACAGGAACTTTGTTCCTGTTTCAGAGTTTTTGAAAAGTTCCTGAGTTTATTAAAAATAACTTTTCTCACAAAGCGCCAAGAGTACAAACAGAAAACCCCATAGACAATTACTGGGCTACTGAGTGAGTGCCAAAACTTTCACACTGCCAAAAACTCCAAATGTATATTTCCCAGTTTATCAAATCTGCCTGCCAGACAGGTCACTTTGTAGATCTCGACAAACTTGTAGCCCATTTGCACAAAAAAGTATTGGCCCACATCTACCTCATCCATCAATGAAAAACAAAGGGGTATCACACAAGTATCACTGAGAAGAAAAAAGAATAAAGAAATATTAACACATATACAAATACAGCACAGACAAATTATTTTCTTTCCATACTGGGTTCCTGAAAAAGGTTCCTGATTTTTTAAAAATGATGTCCGAAAAGTTTCTTTTTTCAATATTTCATGGGAGAAGTTTGATGAGAACATTCAAACTCCATGCACACAGAGGCAGGAATCGAACCTAGAACCTGAAGGTGCAAGGTGACAGTGCTACCCACTACACCACCATGCCGCCTAAATATAATTCTGGATTGAGTTGTTTTTAAGCCTCTAAAAAAATTACGTGACACTAAATAAGATCTTAAGTTGAGTATGAAAAAGGACATTAGTTCCAGTAAAGGTTCCTTGAAAAAAAAAAAAAAATCCTGAAATGCTTCTGTGTTTTTATTACACAAAGTTCTAAGGGTTTCAAGGGATCTTCTGGGCCCGTATGTACTAAGTGTCTAAGAATCACTCCTAGGAATCGAACTCAAAGTTAATTTAAATTTCATTGCTACTCCTAACCAGTTAGGACACCTCCGGAGCTCTCCTACATTTTGGTGGAGATGCGAGTGATTTCCTATTTTAAGAATGTTGATAAATTGCTTTTACTCCTACTCCTAAAAGTAGGGCCAGAATTACATCACTCTGAGAATTTTTTGCCACTTAGGGGCAATTTCTTACTCTCAGATGCTTAGCGAATACGGGGAAGGCCCTGAGTCTGTGATAAAGTCTGTAGGTTCAGGAATTTCCTACTTTTTATCCTCTCTGTAAGACTGACAGTGTGTTACTCCATTTTTCCATGTCATTAAACCTCCCTGAGTGCTGGCGTCATTATTAATCCATAACATCAGGATTATTTAATTAGAGCATAAAATTAGATTTGAGCCGACGTGCATTCATCCGTAGACGTATGAACTTCGGCGGAACTTTCTTGAAACAAACCGAGTGATAATGATGTGGCGTTTCATTTACTGAATTTACAACATAACCTGCAAAGTAACTGCTTTATCTTCTGCTTCTCATTTACAACATTATGACAGATTCCTAGAAAGGCCTAAGTACCACATCTGCGGATACACACACACACACACACACACACAAATACACACACACACGCACACAGTGAAAAGAGAGGGAAATGGGACCTGGTGAATTATGAAAAGCCATTTTGCCATCTTAGCCTGTACATTTAGAGTAAATGAATAAAGTAGGTAGGACATTAGGACATCAGAGCTGCTTAACGTCCACCTCGAGATGAAGAGCGATATGAAAAAGAGGGAGAGACACACGGAGAGATGAGATGGTATGAAATGTGTTCTCCCATGCTGGCCTGTGAGTAATGGACGGATGCGCGGGACATGTCACTGCACCAGTGATGTATAACGCAGGTCGGTCACATTAACGTATTAGCTTTACTTTCTGGCTTCTTCACTTTTCACTCGTCCATCATCGGAACATAATCAGCGTCTGAGTGCAGAGACACAATACAGCGTAAAGACAGGACGAACAGAAAGTGAGAGGATGAGAAAAAAGAAGACATGCAAATTTATTTCATGCGTTCAAATCAACTCCCGTATATTAGTGATTTAAGTGTGTGTGTGTGTGTGTGTGTGTGTGTGTATTAATGGTTCTCCACATGAGCAGAGACACTTCATTACTGCTCCTGTCCTGAACCTTGTGATAAAGCCTTTTTAATTACATTGCATAAAAAGAATATTAAAGGTTACTGAGGTGTGCCTAATTTTTTTCCACAATGCCACACCTCTCTAAAGTGCCAGGGAGTTTGAAATGATTGACAGTGCAGTGACGTCTAGGACGGAATTAAACATTTTTCCTCCAGTAAAACATCAGAGGTAAGAAAGGGTGTCTTTATGATTCGGTGCAGACGTGTCTTTACAGTCTGTTGGGGCCCTGGGCAAAAAATCTGCAGCCGGCCTCTCCAGCCAGCATTCAGCACCATTATCTTAGAAATCAGCTCTCTGGTCCCCCCTACTGGTCTGGGGCACCAAGCAGCTGCCTGCCCTACCTGTTGACAAGCAGCGTTTCTGTCGGGGTGTCATTACATTTATAAAATAAAATATATACACAGAGTAAATGTATGAGGACGGCACGGTGGCTTAGTGATTAGCACTGTTGTACCTCCAGGTGCCAGGTTCAATTCCCACCTCAGAGTCTGTGCACATGAAGTTTTCATTTTCTCCCCATGCTTGCTCTAGTTTCCTCCCACAGTCCAAAGAGAAGCAGATTAGGCCAATTGGTTTTCCCAAATTGCCCGTAGTGTGTGTGTGTGTGTGTGTGTGTGTGTGTGTGTGTGTGTGTGTGTGTGCCCTGCAGTGGATTAGAACCCTGTCCAAGTCTCCTGGGATAGGCTTTTTTTTGTTCTTGAACATTTTTTTGGGGAGTTTAGAGGTAAAAATAGTTAGGGTTTATTAATTAAATAACATATTACTGTTATT
>JAOTRS010000001.1:22936020-22946833 GCA_028565755.1 Dinotopterus cunningtoni | reverse complement strand
GAAGCTTTACAGAGCAGAAGTAGCAGATATACATCTCAATATCAACTGTTCAAAGGAGATTATTGTGTGTTTTGGATTAACACCTTCAGTATTTTTATTGATATTCAGAATATCAGAATTAATATGTTTCAGAGCAATCAGTATGCATTAAAACATGGCACGTTTAGAACCATAAGTAATTACACAAAGAGGACATGCCCATCTGTGCAATTTATACACAGTCATAATAATTACAGACGTCTACCAGCAACATTACCCAATGTTACATTTTTTAAAATTAAATTTTATTTATATGGAGCTTTTAACAATGGTCATATGTGTTTAGGATGCCGATGCTGTCTGAGTAGTACTACTGTAAGTAAAATACACACTTGAACAGCCCAGAGCCATATTTGTAATAGTTTACGGCAAGACTGTAATTCTTGGCAATTGTTGACTATAATCATTAATTGAAATCATGACAGTTTAGAAAGGTTTGGATTAAATAGAAGCACAAATTGTAGGGATTTGGTATACACAGTGAAACCTCGGATTGTGAGTAACGCAATTTCCGAGTGTTCCGCAAGACGAGCAAAAATTTTTAATAAATTTTGACTTGGAAAAAGTCTTGGTTTACGAGTACCGAGTGTCATGTGACATGCACCCGCTTCTTGTTTTGACGCCGAGCGTCATGTGATCACAACTGAGCCAATGGTTTTTCTCTCTCTTGCGCTGCGTAATTGTGGGTAATCGTCTCCCCTGCTGGGTCTTAGTGCGCGTCTCTTACTGGTATAGTCAACATCCATGCACGTGTGTACTGTTTACTATAACACTGTGACCACGTGTGTGTGTGTAAAACACATTTTATTATGCGTGTGTATAGCGCGCCATAAAGCAAAAGCAAGTCTCATTAGAGAGGTTAAAGATCCATTTTCTGTCTCTGTATCAGCCTGCTTCTTGTGTCTGTGTGCACGCGCATCATTGGACACCATGCCGCACACACACACACACACACACAGACACAAAGACCCCTCCTATTTTCGCCTCCACAGACACATAGACACACACACACACACACACACACACACTCTTTCTCTCTGCTCTACACAGAAACACTGCTCTGTCACAATATTTTCAAAGGTAAAGTGCAGGTTAATTTGTTTTATTTTTACTTTACGGCAGTGATTCTGTTAGTGTGTCGCTCATCAGAGAGATCATTAGAGTGTCATTAGAGAGATTTTTTGTTTATTTTTCTGATAAAACAATGTTTCCGTTGTGTGCGCGTGTGTGTGTGAAAAGAGTGAAGGAAGGGTGTGTAAGACGAGAAGGGGGAGGGGAGCTTACTTTAGATTCACACACAAACATACACACACACACACACACACACACATACACACACAGCGCCTGCGCGCACAAACGGAAACACTTATCTGTTGGGATTTATTTTTACTCTTTTTTAAAGGTAAAGTGCAGGTTAGTTTGTTTTATTTTTACTCTATATTTTGTGTTAATTATTTTTATGTATTTTTTGGGCTGTGGAATGCATAATTTGAGTTTCTATTATTTCTTATAGGAAAATTCAATTTGGTTTATGAGTGTTTTGGAATATGAGCCCGCTTCGGGAACGAATTATGCTCGTAATCCAAGGTTCCACTGTATTTGCACTCTGTGATGCATTATGTAGAGGCACACACCACCTGTAAAGTCCCCAGAATAAAAAAAATTAAAAATGCTATGATCCACGACAAATAATTTACACACTTGTTTGATGTTTTTTTTAATCAGCAACTACATAAAATTTTTTTCCTCAATTTTTTTTAAATATATTTTTTGGGCAGCTGTGATTTCTCTGGAAATTATCTGTACAAACTCTAATGATCAGATGAACATTCTAATCATCCCCCAGGATTTCCATCTCAAGATTGTAATGGATCAGGATCAAATTTGGGAATGTTTTAGGATTGTTTTAGTGCTCTGAAAATTAGGCTCATTCTAACCTTAGACAGAAGTGGATGCCGATTTCCAATTTAAACTGTACAATTTTAAATTATATTTTAATATAATATTTATGTAATAAATTTATTTATTATTTTAATTATTTTATATACAGTATAATATTTTTTTTTTTTTAAATAAAGAATTACTTTCCTTGCAATGGATGAATTTTCCTAAGCAATCTTCAAAATACAATCTGACAACTCTGGTATAAAGGCATGCTTCTAATAAGGAATGTGTTGCACTTTCAATCTTTAAAAATGCCAAATTTGTTATTATATACTTAATAAAAAAGGTATACATTTCAACAAAAAAGCAGGCATGATGAATATACAGATGCTTGAAGTAAATGTACGTATTAAATAACAATATATCTGACATTATGCACTACAAGATATAAGGAGAACCCAACAAGTCCTGTCCAGTTTTGTCCAGTGTAGCCTTAATAATTCTTGTCATGTTCAAAAACCAGTTTAAGATGATTTTTCCTCTGTGACATGGTGTAATCTGGTGGTCATAAAGGGATGGAAAGGGTCAGAAGCAATACTCAGGTAGGCTGTGACATTTAAACCACGCTCAGTTAGCACTAAGGGATCTAAAGTGTGCCAAGAAAGCCTGAACTGCTGATACAAGGCAGGATGGATCCATGCTTTCATTTTGTTACGGCAAATCCTGACCATACCATCTGAATGTCACAGTAGAAATCGAGACTTATCGGACGAGGCAACGTTTTTCCAATCATCTATTATCCAATTTTGGTGAGCTCATGCAATTTGCAGCATCCATTTTCCTGTTCTTAGCTGACAGGAGTGACACCCGGTGTGGTCTTCTGCTGCTGTAGCATATCTGCTTCAAGGTTTGGTGTATTGTGCTTTCAGAGACACTCTTCAGCATTTCTTTGTTATGACAATTTGAGTTACTATTGCCTTTCTGTTAGCTTGAACCGGTCTGCCCGTTCTCCTTTGACCTTTGGCAACAACTAGGCATTTTTACCCACAAAACCAGCCACTCCCTTCCTCAGACTATTTTCTGTAAACCCTAGAGATGGTTGTGTGTGTAAATTCCAGTAGATCAACAGTTCTGGATGTTCTCAGACTGGCACCAACATCCACGCCATGTTCAAAGTCACTAGATCATCTTTCATCCTTGTTCTGATTCTTGGTTTGAACTTCAAGAGATCGTTTTGACCATGTCTATATGCCTAAATGCACTGAGTTGCTGCCATGTGATTGGCTAATTAGATATCCTAATTCCAATGCAAGATCATAACCTGAAACTTTCCATCTTTATAATCCATTGAGTACTAAAAATTCTTCAACTGACAGCTAACCCCTTGATAAAAAAGTAACAAGTCCTCTCATGCATTAATACTGCATGAGAATAGACTCATATATCTTGCATGAGTGTTCCTTATCATTTACGGTTAGCCTGGACTAGATCTAATATGTACACACACACACACACACACACACACGCTAAAAAAAAGGATGATGAGTTTAGTTTAGTTAGCATGACCTAGAGGGCAAAGCCCCGATGTGAACACACTAATGGAAAGACATTAGACACTGAAAGATAAGTATTGATTTGTGCCGAGCAAACTCTCATCATGTGCAACACACTGAGGCTCAGTCAAGTGTGTATCATAAAAAACCTGACCAGTTCTGGCTATTCTGAGATTTCTGCGTGACGAGCCGGAAAACTCAAATTAATGGTGTGTGTCTTGCTAAGCGTCCACTGAATCAACGATCGAATCATGCATGCAGCCACGTGCCCTCTGAGAGGCGGGCTCACGCTGACTCGCTTGAAGGTATCTGCCGGGTCGCTCATTGCTGTCGCCTTGTCTTGCCGAGCCGCTGTTATTTGCTCAGCATGTGTTCAAGCATCTGTTGCAGATGATTTTTAGGGGTCTGCATGAAACAACATGGCTGCCCTAACCTTTGTATCTCTGTGTGGCTTACTTGTGTGTATGTGTGTTTGCAGAGAGCTTCATGTGGAGCTGAAGTGATTTGGGACAACAGCAGTGGACTCCCCTGCCTCCTGATCCCGTTTGTTTACCTCGAGCTCAGTCCTCTGCATGATGTCTATCAGAAATCCACACACAGCTTTATCTCTGTTTTTTTTTTCTTTTCTTTTTGTCATCCTTTTTCCTTTATGCAGAATGCATCAGGCACACAGTTGGAAAGGACATGCAGGTTCGAAAGTCTGGGGCTTGTTGAAAATTTATCGCTCTATCTTATTCATCATGTTGCATACGGTGAAAATTTATTTGTATAGCAGGGTTAACAATAGACGATGTCACAAAGCAGCTTTACAGGGATCTTCATGTAGCTGCCCTCATAGCAAGTGAAAATATTTTGAGGGGAAAAACAAGATTGTTTTTGGTTATCCGTGTGAAACCATCCGGAGCAGCAGAAGCTCCAAGTAGGAGTGATGAATCAGGCAGGTCTGGTTATATACGAGTTTCTCCCTACTGTTAATCTGATAAGATCTGGCTTCATTACTGAATCTACTGAGCCTCAGTTTTTCATCAAAAGAAGATCTTGTTTCCAAGACAAGGAAATGGAGCTAATGGGATTCTTGCTTTCCGGCACTCACAGCGCTGTGCAAACTCTCACCACAGGGTCTGAATAACAGGCTATCGCTTGAGCTACTGCTGCTTCTTATCTTGGTTCGAAACAAAGCGAACTCAGATTTATTGGTTTATCTAATTGGGTGTGGTACACGTCTGATGCTCTGAAATGAACTCTGTTACAAAGTAGTGCGCTATGAGGCAGCCATCATTAGCCTGCTTTTCCATCGCTTCCAGGATTCCGGATCCCTTCAAACAAGACTGCACTGGGCTGGAACATGCCTGAAACCAGGAACTAATGTTGTAGTCTTATATTTTTCTTTCTTTTACTGTCTAAAATCCTACTGTATTTTCCCCTTGGCTTCATCTATTAAACACTTGGCTCATGCTTGGAAATTTATAACAATTCACTCGGTTTGATTTTTCTGAAAAGTTATCAAACTTAGAGTTCAAGTTGTGGCTTGGCTTTCAATTTTATTAAATTATTAATTCAAATGGAATGGAATGAAGTCTGCGGTTTTACTATGCTTTCTCTCATAGAACAAATGGGTTCTTCAGGGGTTTTGTTTTAAGGGTTTGCCGTAAAAGCCAGTCCAATTTTTAATATTTTAGGCTTCTTAAAAATTTAAAGGTCGGCTATTATTTCTACACTGACATAATATGACATAGCAACAAATGCAACACGATGCAGAGTCTATGGAAGGCTTAACTCTGCGGGGTAAAAGTTCCTCGGAGACGGAGGTCATTTTGGAAGGCTCTGTGAGTCTATCAGCTTCTTCTCTATATGGCCCAGGAGACCACTCGATTCTCCATCTGCCCCTGGGAGACCCTCCATCCTCTGTCTGCCCTGGGAGACACTTTCAATCTCCATCTGCCCCTGTGCTAATTGATGGTGAATCAGTATGAGCTGTTCACTTCCTCCGTCTAAGTGTTGGAAAAATTGATGGCTGTCTGTCCACATTAACGTCTCTTTCACCAGGAAGTTTTTTCCCCCTCTTCACACTGCTTCTATTTGTCTTCATGAGCTTTTAGTTTTTATGTTAATGGGGCTGTTAAAAACAAATTGATATTAATGACCTTTTAAACCACAACAAGCTTGATGATTTTATAAAATAATATGAATTATGAGTACCTGCCACATAGCAGCTTTGCCACATAACAACTCCTAAGTCTTTAGTCCCTGAATGCTCTGGTTTCCTCCCACTTCCCCAGATTAAGTAGGTAGACATGTTAAATTGTCCCTAGCCTTAAATAAGCATGATGAATGTATCTGTATCATGCATGGCACTCATAAAACATATAAGCAACCAACCACCTCAGTTAACCAGCTAATCAACTAACCATCTAACCAATAAACCACGGAAGCAAGCAAGCAAACAACCAACCCATAGAAGTGCCACATACTGAAGTTGATCCCGGATCCAAAAAGAATCCTCCTCATGGCTTGGCACACACAAACCACAGATTAATGGCACAGTTTAAGCATTTGCGTTTTATTTTTCAGTCTCTCAAATACTATCCTGTGTGCATGCTCCCCAGGGTTGCCAGATCATACTGGCAAATCCCGCATAGACATAGAAAACCTACTTTCACTAACATTTTAATTACCTGCCAAACACTCTTTGGTTTGGACCAATAGGATAATAAGCAGCCAAATGATTATTGTCATCAACCAAACAAATAATCCAATCAACATTAAACTTAAAAAAATTCACCAGTTTATTCAAACAACCACTCAATAAGTAACCTACCAATCATTTAAGCAATTACCTAAAAAAGCAAGCATCACTTAAACAAGCAAGGAAGGAACCAACCAAGTTGAGCAACCAACAAGTTGGTCCTACTCTTTCAAGAAGGTCTCGATGGTTTCCTCTGCATTCTTAAAATTTAGAGCTCACACATCCATACCTTTCTTTTTTCAACTTTGCATAAGTCATAGAGCTCTATAATATATTTCTATAATATATGTTCCAGATGAAATATGACTTTGATTCTGGCTGCCTGAATTTTATTTCTATTTCACTCCTTTTCCAAACAGACTATTTCCGTGTCTGTAGCCTTAAGTGACCAGTCCCTTCCTAGACTCTTTTTTGAGGAAGTGTACTGTATTGTCTTAGCCATGGACAGAATAAATGTCCATGTTAGGAACCTTATCAAGCATTTCCCACTAATTTTCAGGTTTTTCCCATCATCAATTCTGATGACCAAAATAATAAGAAAACAATATGTTGGAGCATTAATTCATGGTGACATCCTCAATGTTTAGTCATATTAAAATGAAAATGGAGCAAAGAGCTGAAAAAGAAAAGGTTAGCAGTTACTGTAACTGCTACTGTAACTGTTAATCATTAACAGCTAATCTTACCTTTCTAAGGTCAGCGCTAAAGAACCTAAAGTAAACGTTAGCAGTTAGCAGCCCCTGAGACGAGGTGGTTATTATTATTACTATTATTATTATTATTATTATTATTATTTTGTAATAAAAGTAGGTACAGTTTATAAAGGGCACAGAATCTGTGTGACCCAATGTCTGCAACTGTTTTCTCAAGAATCTCAAGAATTCTCTTTTGTTATCTGAAGGATTTCAGGCTTTTTGTTTGTTACAAAATTTTTTCTTCTCTGACATCATCTCAGGGATCAAAAACTGAGGAGCAAAATCCCTGTGAAGTTCTTAATGGCATTTGGACTAATGCAGGAAGAGCGTCTGCGTGAAATCTCAGTAAATTGTGAGCTGATGAGTGAGGAACAGGCCAGGAGCTTGACTCCAGCTCGGATTAGCAAATTGAAAGTCTGAATAATTGGGTTTCTTTCCTGTTGGCTTTTAAAAAAAAAAAAAATTTAGTCTTCTCAGACGTGCCTTGTTGTGGAACTACTGTAGATTTTCTTTCTTTCTTTCCGTGTTTGACTGTTTGAGACATGTTTCTGTTCAGTAACAACTCCTAAAATTGGCACGGCATGACACAGTTTGCTGAGTGACAATAGCGGGATGAACAGGGTGAGAAACATCTTTCAGATGAAGTTCTGGATCCTGTCACATTACCTCGAATTGTAAGAGCACGCAACTCGTAAGAAACCTGTTTGCTTTCTGCATGCTGAGTAAGTGAATAGCATTATCGTCACTGTCCTCTTTGCAAAGCAGCAGTGGCCATTTCAGATGCTATAATGCAGAGTGTAAGGGTGTATAATGGGCCTGACTTCCTAAGCTAAACGCAGACCAGTTTTTATCTCGGCTTTTATCTTGATATAGGCGTGCATTTGGAAAATGCTTTGCTCAGCTAATTGACTTGTGCACAGTGTTTCGAACATGCTCGTTTGGTTTCCACCTTGTCACGGAATTGTACGGAATTAAATAGCCTAACCCCACTTTACTTGGTAAGTATGCAATTACATATCCAAGACAGTTACTTTATGCTTGAACAATTAACATTTTAATTACAAAAGGCAGAATGAAAGGCAATTTAAAATCAAAGCAAAATGACCGTCAGGCAATTTTGAGGTTTCAGTGAAAAATGCATGCAAGAAGTCAGAACAGGTCTGCAATAAAAAAAAGCTCTTATTCTTCATTTTTGCTTTGCTTTATAAATCATACATTATGTTTGTAAATAACAAGTAAAAAATCATTTAAATTGATAAGAAACGCACAAGTTACTGACTGGCATCACTGTAGTCAGGGAGCTATTCCTCTTATTCTAACAACTGCAAAAAGAAATAAAATAACCAATAACTCCTACAATGAGTTCATATTTATATGAACAAAGGTATAATGAAGGTATATCTTATCTTAAAAATATGTATAAAAATATGACCATAATATTTTTATGGTCACACTATATGGGTAAACAGGTTTGTGTGTTTTTTTTTTTTTTTTCTGATTCAGAATTCGTAAAAACAAATTGCAAGGGATCTGGAAGCTTGGTCTACCAAAACACTTATAAAGCATCTTGGTCCACACCTACAGTCCTGTTACTCCCATCATTTCTTTATATTGAATAAAATAAAATTATATAAATAGAATTAAAGAAACAGGAAAAAAATGTCTTACTGTGACAAGCTGTGTTTAGTCCCTAAAGCTACAGTTAAAAAAAAAAACACTGTTTACACAGTATAACAACCTCAGCAGCAACCTCATTTCCCCTCTCATCTTTTCCAACCACTCAGAATTCAGCATCAGCAGCATACTAATCACTGGCCTAATTATCTGTCTCTCACTGGTTCATGCCTTAAGTTAGATGTTTTTTTTTTTTTTGAGCTTGAATGATTCATAGGTCACTGCTCAGGTACAGGGACTGGACAGAAAATGGGAGACAAAAACATGCCAAAAACGAGAGCCAAAAAAATCTGTAGAACTATTCCTCAATTCCTAAAACAAATAGAAGAAAGTCTGTGTTTTTGACTTGAATATGAAAATATAAAGAAATGAGGGTTGACTCAGAACTTTTGCATTGTACTGTATATCCATCATGTATATCATTAACTGTATATCATTCATCTTTTATATGTTTTTTTTTTTGGACTACAGTTTTTGAATCTAAAGTCTGATATGGTCAGGGGAAAAAATGCTGTACCATGAACAGTGTTTCTGTGACTTTATCCTCCAAGGTGGCTGCGGATCTGGAGTCTGTCCTGGAAATACTGGGGTGAGGTGCATAGGACACCAGGGAACTTAAGGACATGTTTTTAGGGGACCCATATTTTGAGCAGACCCTAAAATTCCACTCATAATGGGAATAATGGCCCCGGAATGTTCCATGGGAATAAGAATTAAGTGTAAACCTTGATAATCCATGCAATAGGTAAATATTATCCATGTGTAGACTTCATCTGATCAGTTCTCTTTTGTTGAAATAAATATATTCTTTTTGCATGTTTTTGCAGGTTAATGTTAGGTGGAATTTCCAGGAAGAAATTTTGCTTCCATTCCTGACCAGAAAACTCTGAGGGCACAATTCTCTCCCATTAGTCTTTACTTCAGACTTCTACCCACATGGTCTCTGGCTGAGAGGAGCATGATTGGCTCGCATTTCACACACAGTAAAATTCTACTGAATTCTTTTAAGCAGTCATAAGGTGGAATTTATTAAAAAAAAGATTAAAAACCTAATCTTAAATCGTCTTCTTTTTATTTAAAAAAAAAGTATTTATGATAGATATATAAATAAAATCTACATTGTAACGGGTTCGACCCATGTTGCACGGGCAGCACCATAACGCAAGGACACAAGGCGAAGTCTTACGGAAAAAGGGTAATTAATTTAGGAAAAATTGGGGTAAGAAAGGTTTGGAAATAATGTGCAGGTGCAGGTCTGGTGGGCAGTGCCCTGCTGGCATGCGGGCACAGGCTAGCGAGCGGTGGACAGCGGGCCGAGTGGCAGCGTGGGCCCTTTGCATACCTGAAGAGGAGGCAGTCTAACTAGTGAGCTTCGGGGTGAGCGAGGAGCGATATTGATTTGGGCGCACAACCATCATAGGTGCACGCCATGACAATATATATAAATTACATTCTAATTGAATGCTTTGATCGTGCAAACACACATCTAATCAAATCAGCTTTCATGTAAACAGTTAACTTGGAATCTCTAATCAGTATGTTTTTAATTAGGTTATATCATTAGCTAGTAAAGCTAGTCATGATGGCTTAGAGTTACAGCGCAAAATGTTGTGTGTTCACATCCCAGCACCTGCCATGGTTTAGGTTATCTAGTTATTTAGATTATCTCATTTTATACAGTGCTCCAGAAACATAAAAATGCGTACTTTCTCATGAGACTTATTTTTACTACAGCAACAGTAAATAATCTGATGGTAATAGTCAGTCATTTCTAAAGTCATATCAGATTACTGTAATAAGGTCAGAACATGTAGAGCACTGTAACAATAGAGTCTTGCTGTCTTGATGTAGGAAACAACATGGGAGATTGTGTGACAGACACACACTCGGATTCTTCGTTACATTATGACTTTCAGCTCAAAGTAAAGGCCTAGGGTGCCTTTGGTCTGAGAACATGTGATGAATATATGATAGCCTACACACATGAATCAACTCTATTGTATCACTTCACTCGGCTGCCATGGTAACTGCAGCTGCAGTGTTAGCGTTAATGCTGGACCGAGTGCTGGTGCTGATTGCATTGAAAAACTGAATGAGACCAAGTTTCAGTCCTGAGCAGAATTTTTACCATAATCATAAAAACACACTTAGACTTTTACACACTGGGCCTTTATATAAATGTATTACTGTGTTTAAGTACAGTGTTCGATTTGTAACTATTT
>JAOTRS010000001.1:22896679-22911952 GCA_028565755.1 Dinotopterus cunningtoni | reverse complement strand
GTTAGTTTTATTTATTTATTCTCTTCGTAATGGAATCAAATAAATTCTAAATAAAAGGAAAAACTCCATCCTTAAACTATATAAAATCCCCTGCTACAGTAATGCACTTACCCAAGAGTTTCACTAGTGCTTGAACACCATCAAGGTAGATGCTTCTCATCTGAAACGCCGGCCTCCCAGGAAGTCCTTTAATGGACCAAACGAATAGCTTGAAGCCAGGTCAGGACTGTACGGGTGATGTGGTAATAACTCCCAGCCGAGTTCCTGTAACGTGCAAGTGGAGTTGATTAATGACTGTGTGTACAGTTCACACAGACAGGAGCGTCTCATCTGCAACAAGTTATTCATTGATTTTCAAGGATCAGGTGTTCGACTTGCTGAATGTTCACGGGAGTGACTGCAATGGACACGTCATTCACGGATGTATGGTCTTCTTTAAAACGTTTCGTTCAAATGTTTTACTGCAGCTAAGAGTCTCATTACCATAATGTGCTTGAAATCTTCTGTAAATGTCAATCACTTTTACACTCAGCCGAAATGTCATAAGTCCCAGTTTGACTCCCATTGTGAATACATGAATGAATAAAATATCAGAAATCATCCTCCTGGATGGAATGGTGGTAGCATCTCTGTTTCATACTGTAGCTCCAGGGTTTTGGGTTCAATCCTGAGCTCACATCAAGTTTCGCATGTTCTGGATTCTTCACCTAAAGTCGGTGTAGGTGGATTGGTGACTCTAAATTTCCCCTGGGGTAAATGAATGTGTAAGTGTAATCCCACAGATTGTAATCTCTCTCAGTTTTTTATGCTCTGGATCTTCTGGAACACTTCAGGATAAAGCATGAATAAATTAACTTTAATTCCTTTAATTAGGAATTTTCCCAAACTCATGTATTTTCTGGGGAAGAGACTTTTTCAGGTTTTTAGCTTTTTAAATGGTTTATATAAAAACACTGTGACAGAAAAATCTACATTACCCTTGTGGCTCAAGTACAAAATTAAAGAAGCAAGCTTCTGACCACAGCTATTGTTTTAATTAGACTTGATTCTCACAGGACTGTTGCTCTGGGTGTACTGTATAGTAGACCAGACTAAGATGAATCTCTGGAGAGAAATTTAAATGAACTGCTACACCGAATCCACCAGTCCCCGGACACTGATAATAACGATCACATTTCGAGTTCCGGTTATGACCTTGCCATGACCTCTGCTTTGAGCATGGTGCCTGCATCGATAACATCCATAACCAATTCTTATTAAAGAAGTTAAGGAGCTGGTACGTGTTTGAGAGACCACACTCAGGATGTGCGTCAGAACCTGATTGACTCTGGTGTCATCATGTTCCTGCGTCTAATAGAAAGTCAAGCTGCCGCCTGCATTTCAGAACCTGCGTGCTGTGTTTTATTCGTCTGACAAAGAGCTGCTGATGGGGTTGATTCGACCCCCTGACTGAGGCAGGCGGAATTATCAGCGTCTCCTCTGGAGTCAAGCTGACCTTTTGATTAGGCTAGTCAGGAAGTGCGGCTTGGCCAAAGGTTGACCTTTCAAGGCAGAAAATTGTAAGTTATGCAAATGGGTTTGTAGAGAATTGCATTACTTTATTATTTAAGGGGGTAAAAAATTACACCCTGAATGACACGAATATCAATGTTTAGATCAATGATGTTAACTTAAACTTTAGTTGAAATGTTTTTCACTTTGGTTAACATTTCCTAAATTACAATGCCTCTTGACTCCATGCTGGTACTGTATCTGCAGCTGTGGGATTCAGCCCTTGTCATGTGGCAGCACTTTGGCTTGTCATGTGGCCTGGATTCACTGGGTTTGACCCAATGACTCTAGTAGGGTGAAAAAAACAACAGCCAATGTCAGGATTACCAAAGATGGCTGCAAAGGTAAATTATCAGACCAGGTTAAATAAAATAGTATCTGTTGTTAACATAGATATGTGTCTAAATGTTTATCATACCAACTTAATGTTAAACAGAAATTAGGGAACTATCATTCCTTACGTTATGTGATTTCTCTCATAACTCCTTTATTAAAAGAATTATGATGTGTATCATAACTTTATGTCATGTTATAATTAAAGTGAGTGTTAGCATTGTTAGCATTGCTGTGTAAACTCATGTGTAAACATCTCTTTGCTTTTTAATACATTTTGTCCATCTGTCGACAAGCTTTCATACTGTATTCCCTGATTAAAAATGTTTTAAGCTGAACTGAAAGCCTTGAATGCACTGCTGTCCTCATTTTTTCATCAGAAATTGTTTGTCCTTAAACAGGTGAAAGTCTGATGGAGTGAGATCAGGACTATAGGGAGGATGCTTTAACACCTCAAAATGAAGTTTTTGCAGAGTGAGACGCTAGATAATGCCGCCCTCGGATAAAAGTTGGAAGTTTAGGCTTCAGCCCCTTCAATGAGCGTCTCACTGTTATGAGTGCTGTTGATTGTTGAACCTTTTTCCTGATAGTGTTCCAATACTTCTGGCCCTTGAGAAACCCAGAAAACTGTAAGTATTGATGAATTTTTCAGCTTTTAGTTGACTTTTGAACTTTTACTTGGTTGGTGATTGAGGATGTTTCCATTCCATACTCCGTTTACTCTCAGGCTTATAGTGATAAATCCGTGTCTCATCACCAGTAATGATTCTCTTTAAGAAACTTTCTTAGAGTATCTTGGCCAAATTTTACAGATGAAGTGATACAACACGTTCACACGTGCACAACAGTGACTGGGGAGACAGGAGCCTTGAACAGAAAGCGCTGATAAGACAGCGCAGCCAACAGATGTTTTAATATAACTGAAGCGCGGATAATTTTTGACTCACCTTGGTACAACAATTTAGCAGACAAGCTGAAACAGAGATTTCCAAATTCTGGTCGTTCCACAGTAGTTAATCCTGTCAAAACATCCATCTAATGAGTGAGTGTAAAAATCTTGGTCAGTAAATCTGGTCCTGGGGTTAATGTTACCATATTTTTACCATGACCGTACATACAGTATGTAGAAAAACATGTATTGTCTTTAAGCTGTTGCTCAAGTACAAGATAATGAAGCATACTAGCCAGTGTTGGCTAATGTGCTCAGTAAAATATTTTGCTTCCAGCTAGGCCCAACCCACCAAAAAAAAAAAAAAAAACATGATTATAATTTATTTCTGTCTAAGATATTTACACCCTGTCTTGAGGATATGAAAAATCTTTGTATTTTTTTTTTCAGTCTTATTTCAGTTCCTTTTTTAGTTTTAATTAATAAACCTACATTACCCCTGAACAAGAAAGTTCTTTCCTTATACCTCACATGCACTCTTGCATACTCCTATTTCGCTGACCCCCTCTGAAGCCCTCCATAACGGCTTTTACTTTTATTATAACATCTTGTGGCACAGCCAAACCTGTACCATGTAACAGAAGTTAGTAAGAAGTAACAAATTAGGATCAGACTAACTATAAACATGCTAAAAATTTATATATAGTTACATTTAAGTAACATTTCTTAATACAAATGTCATTTTTCTCAAATACTAACAATGAAATTCTACCTGATCAATCTAAGATTAGCACCAGTTCACCGCCTATGTAAAGTGAGTCTAACGTCCAGACAAAGCTATGTCTACGTTCCCGTGTAATTCTCTGGTGCTAACAGAAAGCACATCATTGATTATACAGATAGCACCGGGCTAATGAATGTACCATGTTAGCATCAACTCTGTGACAAAGACTGTGAATAGAAACATACTGTCAAGTGCAAGCAGATGAATCTGAAGAATATCACTCTGGGATATGAACCATGAAATTATGCCTGCTTTGATTCGGCGAACAATTTCACGACACACAATCATAGAAAAGTATTTAATATTGCTTCGCTAAGCATGAATGAAGGAGCAACATATACGGGAAATGATAAATGAGGGAAAACCAGGAGGCAGAAAACATTTATTCGTTTGACATTTTTCTCTGAAGTGTTGTACAAGTGAGACAGAATCATTAAACATTAACATTAGTATTGTTCAACACATTAGTTGACATGAATTGGAATGCATTATAAATGTCTGCTAAGTACAGTAATACTAAGCGTTTTGATTGATCATTCTTTTTAAAAGTGAGCCAAATAATAATCCTGCATTAGCCACAGAGCGAACAAAATTCAGAATGCAGGCATAAGCAACTATCAATAATTACACCTGGAGAAGCAAACTTTAGAATGTTTTTCATATTTATAAGCATTTGTTACTTGAAATTTGAATCACTTTGCAACAGAATAGCCTTTACTTTTGTTCATGTTAACAATGCTGCCTGACGAAGCTGTAGGTCACTGGGTTTGATTCCCCAGTGCCCCAAACCAAGCCACTGGATGTAGGGCATAATTAGTTGCAGTACTATGCCTAGATAAAAATGCAATTGGTGCATCAGGAAGGGCATCTGGAAGAACAATAATCTATAATTTGGTGATTCTTGGAAGGTGACACCGTTGCATAGTGGTTAGCACTGTGGCCTTATACCTCCAGGGTTAAGGGTTCAATTACGTGTGTGTGTGTGTGTGTGTGTGTGTCCTCCTATTGCTTGGTGGATTTCCTCTGGGTACTCTGGTTACCTCCCACAGTCCAAAGACATGCAGAACAGGTTAACAGTTTTTTCCAAATTTCCTGTAGTGTGTGAGTGAATGTGTGTGCTTGTCTGCCCTGTAATTAGGTGTACCCTGCCCAGAGTTCCCTGGGAAATGACATCACATCTATCTTCTAAAGAACTTATAGTACAGTTTATACTTTTATAATAAAGGCAAAGTGCCTGTTATATAAATATATTATAGCAAAAAATGTATAAGAATAATGTTGTGAAATATTAGAATTTTAAGATGTTCTTGAATATCATGTAGAGCTAGTGTCTTAGCAAAATATCGAGACATGGCGACTATTAGCCAAGCAATGACTTCTGGTCCGCAAAAATTAAGCTAACTTGGGCCAAATTGTGCAGTTCCTAGAATGTCCATTGGGGACTGGCTCCAGAAATTAGTCAATCCGCATAGAGCCCCATGTTAAATTATCCAAATTTACAACAGAAAGAAACATGTTCAGTTATAAGAATTATAGTAAGGAATAAATTATGCATAATTAGGGAAGTGGATGATCTGAGTGACAGCTGCTTTGCAGGTGTCACAATGCAAGCTGTCTGATATGCATCACTTTAGCTAATCAGCTAACTAGAATTGTTGTAGTTTAACTAACACAAGTAGTATAGGAGTTGACACGGGATGACTTGTAGGTTATGGGAGATGAAGTTCAGTGAAATGCAAAGTAACATTAAAATATAAATTAATGTTAGCCACCGTTTAGCTAAGCTTTAGCTAAGATTAAGCTAAGCTAGCTATCTGGTGGTAACTGGGCTAAGTCGGTGTGTTCCAACGAACAGCCAGGGTCTGTTCATTTCACCTGTTTGTCTGTTTATGAATTAACCAGGCTTTAGGCGGAGTCAGCTCCTGAAAAGATGGTGACAACCAGAGCTTCTACAGTTGAGCTTCAAAACTGTTGTTCAAAAAACCTACAGTGATTTCACAGCCCTTTAACATTCAGCATTCAGGGTTGACACTTATTAATAAATGACACATAAATCTCCATGATTCTTTCAATTAAAATTTAACGTTGCTAAACATCTACTGTACAGTATAAAACAAGTCAGTTTCTGTTTTCACTTAAGTTATAAACAGCTGTTTGCCCCCCTCCCAACATCCTCTCTTTTTTCTCCCTCAATGTAAATAAAAACAACACAGTCCTGAACATATCAGAATACTTACTGACCTGTGCAACACACTTACACCTCTGATGACCTCCTGACGTAAATTTCTCCCATATGCACAGTTTCTTTTGGTCTGTTTATTTAAATTGTCCTCTTTACAACTCGCATTGAATGTACTGTTACCATAGAAACAATTGCGTATTAATATAAACAAGTGCATTAATATAAAAACTTGCGATCTGCCTTGCTGTTAAATAATGCATGAAAATAAATCACGTTTTGACCAGTCGAAGCCCAGATTTCAACAGTGATGGCTGAATAAACCTAAACAATGAAATATTTTCATATTTATTACAAAATTTTGAGCTGCTTCATACTGTAAAAATCTTTTATTATTATTTCGTATAAACTAGAGAATGCTGCAAGTCTAGGTAACTGTGACGCTGATTTGCATCTACCTTCCATCTTGTGGCGCATCTTTTTCTTAGATGAGCAAAAACACACACACACAATGCAGAAATCTGACACCACACTTGAAAGTGACTGGGATGTGTGATGACGATTCCCATGATGCTGCTGTGCTGTTGCTCTTGCTGCTGCTGTGTGAAACAAATGTCCGTGACACTTTAGCTCTCGTTCGCCCTGCGTGCCTGGACACATGGCAGGTGGAGGAGTTATCGAGCAGTTGATTAGCGCTCTGTTTCCCTGCTTCCCCCAGGCAAGGGCACTTCATTTACACCCACTTCATCACTCCACGGTTTGGTGCGTAACGAGCAGAGCAGAGTGCCTGAGATCCTCGCTCAGACATCGAACGTCCGCCTTCACACAGCTGTAGGGCTCAGAAATGGAAAATTACCCACTGCTTATTCATAATTAACGCTGATTAAGGTGGAGGAGATTTAAAACACTGGGTAGGAATGACCTCTGATGTACAATTAAACCATTTCATATTACAATTTCCTGCCAGGAGCTCAGTCTACACATGCATTTATGTATAACTTGGATCTGAGTTTATGGCATAATTCCATAAAAATGATATTCTAGAGTATTTATAAACATGTGAAATGAGTATGCACACATCAGAATATTGCAACCTGCTTCTTGTGTTTATATTTAAAGAGTTTTGTTAAAGGGCTCACATTCTTTCACTTTGCTTGTTTCGAATAAACAGATCAAAATAAAATATTAATACATAAATATGCTAAAACAAGAGCTGCTAGTGAAGAATAAAATTATTAAAAAACTCAAATAATTAAAAAGATAATGGTGTAACATTTAACGCCCCATTTCTATGCATTTTATTATTATTATTATTATTATTATTATTATTATTATTATTATTAAACTCTGATTAATAGTTTTTCTTTATTTATTACTTAGTTATTTAGCTAGTTAGTATAATATAACCATGGCAATTATAACAGTCAATGATTTGAGAAATTATTCTTTGTTGCATAAAAATTTCATGAAGGCCATTTACTGTATAGTTTTATTTCCCGGAAATATATTACATAATAAGTAGAAAGGGCTTAAAACTCAACATTAAATGTAATCATGGTAGAAATGGGTAAAAAAAAAAAAAAAATAGTATGACGTTTTTTGTTTAATAAATAAAAAAATATGTTTAAGGGCTAGGATTAGGGTTAAGAGTTAGGGTTAGGGTTCTGAGAGAGGGGTAAGGGTTAGGGTTAGTGTGAGGGTTCAGGGGTCAGGGTTAGAGGTTAGGGTTAGGAGATATGAGTTAGGGTTAGGATAGAGGGTTTTGGGTTAAAAGACAGGGGTTAGTAGTTAGGGTTTAATGGTCAGGGTTAGGGTTAGAGTTTAGGGTTGGAGTTATATTTAGGAGAAAGGGTTCAGGGTTATGAGACAGGGGTTCAGAGTTAGGGGTTAATCATAGAGTTAAATATGATGTTAGAGGATATTCGTCAGTGTGTTGAACTATAACTCTCCATGACTCATCATGACGCAAAGTGTCCTATTCCTCATCTCCATCATCTTCATTTTCCCCTCCAGGCACACACACTCACATGCTGTTCAGATGGTGTGATGCTGCTTTGCAATGTTTTAAGTGAATTATTTGGTGCAATAAATTTCTAACATACAAAAGCTGCTGTTGCTGTGAGCCTGAAGCTCTGTCTATGTTAACAATCAGCTTTATTTTCTGAGAAATAAGCCTAGAGACACATGAGGTGGAAAGTCACCGGGAGAATATCTGCTGTGTGTGATACCTTTTCTCCTGCTGCAGGCAATCAAATATGTCATTTCACAGAGAAACCGGACTACTTTCACTCACCCTTCTATCAGAAGTGTTGCAGTTGAGGAAAGAGAGAATAGAGAAAAAAAAAACATCTTAGCAGAAAAAAGGAATGTTTTTTTTTGCTTTGCAAAATGCTGAACGAGAAATATACAGCAGTCATTGTCACATTGTGCCACTATCATCCAATCATCATGAAATATTTCTTGTAGCATCATAAAACCAACCCAAACAAAACACTCAGCTTTTTGATGTATGGCCGGCCATCCATGACACACAAAAGAATATGACAGGAAGGTAATGGTGTATTTTGTCAATGATTTAACATTTCCAGACTAAACTGACTTCTTAAGTGAAGGACACTGACCATTACAAGAGGTTTTTATATTTTTTTACTTTAAACTTTAAATGAATCTCTAGGGGTGCTATACTTAACAAAATACTAAAGCAGGCTATACATTTTTACAATCCTTTCTCTCTTGATTCCCAGAATATTCTTACAAAAAATAGTGATGTCCCATACGGGAAGTCAACCATTTTTAATTGTTCATTCTTTGCCTTTAAAGCATTGAGCTTTCATGTTAGTACCAAACTTGCCACACAACAATCTGCCATTACATTTTTACCACCACCAGATCAACTGAACAAAATAGATAAACAATTAACCCTCAGGGGAAATGGTGTCAGGATAGTGGGCAATCATGAAAAAGTCAAACCATGAAAAAAGTCAATGCTGACCATGATACTGTAGATCAGCACTAGAACATTGTGTGCCACAACCTGTGTGCCACAACTATGCACAGGGCCCAGGGGATAAAAAGCCAAAATTCCCCTGCTTCCAATCTGATTGCTACAATCAGTCCTGTGTCATGCCAACAGTGAAGTATCCTGAGACCATTTATGTTTGGGTTCACTTCTCAGCCAAGGGAGTGCATTCACTCATCATTTTGCCTAAGAATGCAGCCATGAATAAAGAAGGGTGCAAAACCATCCTCGGAGGGCAACTCCTCACAACCATCCAAAAACAGTTTGGTGATAAATAATGGCTTTTCCAGCATGATGAAGTACGTCGACATAACGCAAAAGTGATATCTAAGTGGCTCAGGAAACAAAACATAGAAATTTTGGGTCCATTGCCAGGAAAACTCATCAGACCTTTACTCCATTGAGAACTCGTGGTCAATCCTCAAGAGGCAGGGGGACAAAAAAAAAAAAAAAACACATTCTGATAAACTCCAAGCATTGATTTTGCAAGAATATACTGTACTGCCATCAGTCAGGGTGTGGCCCAGAAGTTAATTGACAGTATGGCTGGGCGAATTGCAGAGGTCTTGAAAAAGAAGGATCAACACTGCAAACATTGACTCTTTGCATAAACTTCATGTAATTAGGTAACTTAGGAAATGCTTGTAATTATATTTCAGTATACCATAGTAAAATCTGACAAAAAAAAATCTTTAAAAAAAAAACACAGAAGCAGCAGACTTGAAATCTGTGTCATTCTCAAAACTTTTGGCCACGGCGGTACTGTATGATTAGTTTATACTTGTACTGATGTTTATAAGATTTGACAGGGAAACATGAAATAAGGCAATATCTCAACAATAGCTTAATAGTATCTCCATAAAATGTAGTAGTTCATAGTCCAAATAGCCTTGGTTCTTCTTATCTTGATTAATAGTTAGCTAGAAAGTTCTTGACCCTGTAATTACTGCCTTGTCGATATTCATTATGTTTTACTCTCAATTTAATTGTTTAATTTTTGCTTTAAATTTACTAATAAATAGCTGAACATGCACCAGATACTCTTTAGAAAACCCATTGCTTGTGAATTTAATTTGATTACTAACCCTTGTATGACTGTAGTAGAACTAGCCAAACACAAAATGTGGCGGTGCAAAACACTCATACTGTAGTTTTGGGCAGAAGAAAATTTGCTCAATTTTCTAGTCATTCAACATTATGAAGTCCCATGAATTTTTAATGAAGTCATTAATGAAGTCATTTTATTTTTATTTTAAGTTAAAATAAATACTAGCAAACAAGCCTGTTGAATATACTTTTCCATTATAATCTATCTGTAAAAGTTTTGTCTCTGCTCAGGATCACAGCAGGTGCTGTTCAACCTTTCATAGCCTAAGTGGTTTTAGATTGACCTTCAGGCTTCTTGTCATTTAATAGACTGCGCTTGACATTTAAAGAGTGAATGTAGGACTTCAGAGGCACGTTTGTGCGTTCGGTGGCCTTGGGCGCGTGTTCAGGCGTTCACAGCAATGCATTTGTCTGGCACGTTCATTTATCCATATTTACGCTTTTTTTTGCTTGCTCTGAAACAATATTGCTCAGAGACTGAAGGTCAATCGCAAGAGAGATAAAAATTACTGGAACCAGAGAAATGAAATGAGACATGGATAACTTTATTGAGAAAATTTATGTTGCTTTTAATTAAGTTTTTTTTTTTTTATCTCATATGATGACTTTTATGTAAAATTACTGACACTGGAGCAAGGAGACAGGAAGAGTATATCTTTATAACTTCGTGGCAGGCCCAAAAATATATCTTTCAATCCTGTGGTAAGGAAGAATGATTGAAAAGAGGATCTTTAACAAGCTTTTATCAAAAAAAAAAAAAAGTAAATACTCCAGAAATTCTCCAAAGGTTAGAGCATTTAATTAACGATACAAAGTCCACAACTTTACATGAAATGAAAGGATGTAAAAACAAGCATGTAATCTGTTACTGCAGTTTTTTAATATTTTATTTGTAATATTTTCCCTTGGTTTATGTATTTCCTGTAATGTGTTGTTTTTACTTGGGTGGCATGATAGAATAAATAGAAAATAGATATAAATAAATATATATATATAAAAACTAAAACACAAACTTGGAGACATGGTGAAGTTTCCTGTAGGGAGAAATGCAACATTTATGCAACATGCATGGAAGGAGTCTCCAGTCTCAGTGCTTTGTACCAGTTAGAGGTAAAGCTGAAACATTTCAGGAGAGGCAAATATACTGTAAAAAAAAAAAAAGTTTTAATTCCTCTCACCGTTACACTCTTGTGCAAAGTCCTAAACACATCATGACTCAGCTTTACACTTGATTTATCAACGTAATTCTGAATGCATGAATGTAAAGTTCTAAACATTCTAAAGATCTGGCTAGGAACGGCTCATGGTGGATAAGAACTGTAAGGTTTGAAATGGATAGTTCTCTTATGTCAAGATATTCAGCCTAAGTCATGTTTGTTTTGCCAGTCATCTGATTTAGCTATGAAGGGGAAGCGGTGATCTCTCCGTTTTGATGGTAGGACTGAGAAAACCTGGTGACTGCATACCATCTGTGACTCACATAAACAAAGCAGCCATTAACATCCAGTGGAGAGAGGACAATCAGAGGCTTGGGTTGATCCAGATGGTGTGGCCTTTCACCTGGCTCTTCTTCTTGGCACACAGTCCTCAGTGCAGCTCTCAGGGCAGCTCTCCATCCCTTGATCAACTCTCTGAAATCAAGGAGAAGATTTGATCAAGAAAGTCCCTGTAGCACTCATTAGACTAAAGTGTTTTCAGGTCAGAAACATTCAACTATTGAACAATATCCACTCATATTTAGTGCATATCCTCAGAGATTATGAATCATACCGCTGTAATTAATCAGAAGGTTGCCCGAATACTCCACAGACCAGCAGATGAGGTTTTGTTGTGTCTGCCGAGGCGAAGGTTGCCACATCCCCCGCAGAGTTTCTGATGATCTGAAGCAGAGTGTGACCTAGCACTCTGGAGGGGTCTGACAATGGAAAAGAAGGCTGAAGATAAAAAAAAAAAAAAATCTGTAAAACAACCCCAAGGCCTTATATTTTCCACAAAGTGATGTGCAGATTATTTTTTATTTATTTTTTATTTTTTTGCTTTTTGTACAGGTTGGAAGGATTCCGGAAATTCAGCTGTATTTGTTTTTTTCACCTCGGAGCTGCGAAGAGAAACACAAGAGCTCAGGTAGAACAGGGATATATACAAGAATACACGAGCAGACTTGTTGGAAAATAAAGCATCGTGAGATGCATACATGGTTCGAAATGAAAAACTTCACAGAGAATACACAAAGCGTTCAAGGCAGAGTGGAATAGTGGTTAACCACAAGCGGCGGAACTGTGCAAACACATTCGATGGAATAGTTTAGAAGATACGATGTGTGCTTGTAACTGGAAGACAGATTTCAAAATAATTTTATAAGCCTTAGGAATCTTCCCCACATTCTTGAACTGTGTGTGAGAGTTTGCTGAACTGAAATGCTTCACGGTTCTTGGTCACTTGGTGACATTTCGTGCCCTAATCTCCTACAAATTGGCTATGCTTTAGCAAAAAAACAAATGTCCCTTTGACTCTGCTACAAACTATGGTGAAGCTCTGTCGAACCAAACAGGATTCAGAAACAAACTTATAAAATTTGCCTACGTGTTACCTACCACACATCATGATTTGATATAAATTGTAAAAAGAAATTTTACTATTTCTCTCCAATCCCCCTACAATTCGTCAAGACTTGCTTTGTATCTCTCACCTCATTAGCCATATAAAAGCCGATCCTTTTTCATAGTGTTTCTTAACAGTGACCTGGATCCCTCTGTTGTGGATTCCTTCTTATGAACATCCTTCTTGTTTTTCTTGTGGTGAAAATTTTATCGTCATTTTTATTATATCATTCTCAGCATAGCTAGTAAAAAATAAGCACAAACAGTCAAATTACATCACCCTCCCAGTTTGGGGCATATTCCTCCACCATCCATCATCCATATGCCAAGTGTTGTCACATGAACACGAGGGCACATATGATGGTCATAGCAGTGTGTAGCAGGACCATAGCAGCTCTTAGTAAAATGGTGGCCATTCCTGCCTGGTCATTAAATGGTTGAGTTGATTCTGAGATTGTCCCAATTTATTATCAAATCTTTGTAATCAAACAGAATGGCTCCCATTGATTACACATAGAATCATTAAAGCATCTTTGTCCATTTGACCCTGTTATTCCAAATGGTTTATATACAGATTAAAGGCGACTTAGTTATGCTGTAAGGTGAAATTATTTTTGCATATTATGGCAAAGTTTAGTGGTTAGCAATGTGGCCTCGTACCTCCAGACGGTTCGCTTCCTGTCTCGGGTCTGTGTTTGTGTTGAGTCGAAAGACATGCAGATCAGAATAATAGATGTGTGTGAGTGTGTAATAGAAGTGTGTGAGTTACTGTGTGTGTGATGGATTGACACCCCACCCAGGGTGCATGCCACTTTGTGCCTGGGTTTCAGGCTATAACACTAGGATTAGTGTTATAGAGAATGAGTGAACAGTGAATGAGTGAGGTAAAGCACTCTCAGTGGTTTGGTTCATGTGTTTAGTGTTCAAGGAACATCAGTGTGGAAATCCGACAGAGCTTTCTTTCCTTCTTGGGCATTTATGGATCTTATTAAGCATTCTCTTTCATTCCAACATATCTCTTATAAACTGTCACTTCACTGTATGTGGCTCATGTCACTGTACAGCACACTCGGGCCTTTCATCCTTTTTGGTTTCGCTCCGAAATTGGAAAACGTCAGCGCGTGCTAGATGGCGGATTCATCCCAAGCTCGGCTCTGATGGATGAGTGCACTGAGCGACTCGTCAATCCTCGTTGCAATAAAGCTGAAATGTACATTCGCTGCTGCTGTCAGCATCCGTGTCACTTACAAAACCCAAAGTAATCAACTCTCGCCTGCAGTTCTTCAGAACTCTCCGGGTCCTTTTATGGGTTTCTCTGAAATAAGTATGAAATAATGAATGAGACATCATTAGTTCACTTGAACACAGTCCATCTTTTAGAAGCAAGAGGACATTTTATATAAGTCTGATGGATTTAAGATAATTCTCGTAAGAAAATGGAAGAAAGACGAACGGAAATCACTTTACAAATCATAAACGCAATCCGAACTGCAAAAAAATAGTGCCACTAAGCGCTGATTTCTCTGTAAAGTTAAAGCGAATAGGTTCCAGGAAAATCTTTCTTGTTTTCTTTTTGAAAACAAAAAAACATGAAATAAATGTTGAATAGGAAAGTGAAAGTAGAGCAAGTCTTCGTAAAAGATGCAAGTTAAAAAGAAGCAGAGAAAAGCAAGCTTCTGTGAGTCACATAGACGGGAACTCTGAGAGGCTGAAAGGTAAATAAAACAAACATTGAAACATTTCAGTAAGGTTACATTCATTCTTTGAATAAGAATATTTGCTTACATTATTAGATTTTTTTTCTGCATAAATCAGTGCCATCTCTTTTTATGGTACCTTCAAGAATCCAGTATCTGTCCTTCCTTTGAGCACGCTCGTTCTTTAACATCACAAGGTGATAATTACGTCTGATGCACACATGAGCAGGATGCTAACCCTAACCTGCATCACAGTTCAGTCTGGAGGTCAGCAAACAGCTCATCAGATCACAGAATGTTAGGTCAGGAAGGTGTACGAAGGCCAGATGGCTATCTTTTGATGTTTTGATGCTGTGGATATGGGAGAGAAGCCAACGGCAGCGGGAGCGCAGTGTGGACACGGTTCCATATGTCTACACAAGAACTAGTAGGGGTATCATCCAAAAATGCATTCCAGTTGTTAGTATATTGGAGATTATGTTGGTTTTACATTAAAGCTATTTTGTTTTATGGTCTGACTTTGTTATCTCATAAGCAGTTGCTTCGATCGTTGCTCGGTTGCAGAAGGGTGCTTTCAAAAACATTAAATAATTCATAAATAAATAAGTTTCCTCATCCTTCCATTGAATCTAATCACTGCTTGACTGTTGAGTCACTATATAATTTATTAAATATATATAAAATAAAAATAATTATTTTTAATTATATAATAATGAAAGGCATGTTATAATATAAAAAAAAAACATTTTGTTCATCCTTAGCTTGAAAATTCCCAAATTGACCACCCAATCCCCCCAAAGTCCTCTTTTGCAATCAAGGGTTTCTTGGATTCAAAATAATGATTAAAGTCCATTATTTTGTTAAACCACTTTTTTTTGCAAATGTCTAACATCTAAAATCTAAATAATAATAATAATAATAATAATAATAATAATAATATATGCACATACATTACTTCTCAAAAGTTTGGGATCACTTTCTAACTCCATGGTCGTTTGTGATGTTTATTTCTCTCTACACTATAAAACAATGCTAAAGGTTTTTATCCAAAATACACAAAAATCTCCTTTGAACAATTGATATTTAGATAACCTTTATGTCTTAAAACAATGAC
>JAOTRS010000001.1:22780403-22800129 GCA_028565755.1 Dinotopterus cunningtoni | reverse complement strand
TCCCTATACTGTATGTATGTATATATACTGTATGGTATTGGACAGAACCAGTTTTAGCTTTAACAATCCCATATTGCGTGTTTTATCAATTTCCTATTTTTCTTTTCTGCTCATTCTTATAACAAACACCAGTTCTAGCCTTAATGATCTCATTCAACTCAGCGTATAAATATAACCCATTCAAAATTATGATCTCCTATTAGTCACCATTCAAAAGTAGTCCTCATTAACAGTGTGGGAAATAAACAAAGGGGCTGAATTGAATTGTGCGAGCAGTCAGATCGCAGAGGCAGTAGGAAACAAGAGAAAATCGAAGACTCAGCATCAGAGCACGCGGCAGGGGTTTAAATCATGAACCAACAGAGAGAGTCAGCAATTACAGAATACTCTCGTGACACGGAAGGGGTTTTACAAACAACAGGTAGAGGAGGGAAAGGTGTAGGGCAGAGGTGTAGTTCAGCCTGGGTGGATTTCGAGCTTGAAATCGCCTCTGAGATGTTTCATGACATTTCCGATTTTTTTTCCTTGTTTCTTGGACAAAAACATTGTGCAAAATGATTTGTTTTATTTCTAAACTTTCAGGGTGTCATGTACAGCATGACAGTCACTATCAGCACTACTCAGTTTAATACGGTTTGTTTATAGACATCTTTATTCTATATTTTGCAACTCTTGATTTAATGAATTCATCAATGGAATCAGCTATTATTTATTTTCAATAATAGCATTTCTACTGCCTACCATGTTAACACTGAAGACTTCTTTCATGTTATTTTTCAAAACGTGGATATTGTGACCTTTCTAGTAACGAGTCATTTACTTTTGCAAGCACTTTCTAACAGTTAAGGGTGAAGTTGTAACTTTTTTGATTGTTTCAAGATAGAGGCATAGGCACTTATTGACATGACAGATTTATTTATTTATTTATTTTAGTCTTATTAACCTTAAAAGAGTAAGTAGTATTTAAAAAAAATAAGAAAGTCTGGTGAAGGTGTTTTTAACTGTATACAGAATCTTTCACAAAGCATTAAATGTAACTATAAATTAGATTTTTTATTTCTTTTTAATTATGGTGTGTCATTCTCCAATAAATGAATATTTAACTTGTTGGCAATGTGTTGTGATAAAACATGGTGGTAAAACTATCTCTGCTTCATCCTACCATAATTATTTTTCTCTAACATCATGACAGGAAACATTTTATTCCTCACATGCTGGAGATTTTAGGTCTACTTATTTAATTACATACCTCGGTATATAACCATACGTTTCTAGCCGTATAAGACAGGCTAGTCATTATTAAACTATCCCTACCTGAAGAGAGATCAGGTTTTATATGCGAGAATGTTTCATCTAATGAATACTGAGTGTATCTAAGCGTTCACGCTGAACTACGGCTGGTGTTTACTATAAAGTGAGAGAAAATTGAAGAGGAGCCCAGACATAAATAATGACACTCATTCTTCCTCTCCTTCTCTTTTACATCAAGAGCAATTTGCTATGACTAATTACCCCGTCTTGCGTGAATACTGGGGATTTGCATAGCTGTCGGGCACCTTCCCTTCACGAGCGAAGGAATTGAGCCTCGCTCCTCCAAGCTGGCACTGCCAAAATCGTTTATCAGGCCATTGTAGAAGGGGTCTTCAGGGGCCCGGGGTACATGACATCCGATTACCACCTGGATGTTATACACGCTGTTTCAATTCGCATTTCAGTCTGAGCAGAACTAGCCTCTGAAGTTACACCTTTCACTAGCAGTGGCAGAGTAACTCAGTCTCAGTCATAAAATAGCAAGTCCATTATAATATTTATTATATTATTAATACTATTACACTTTTTTTTTTTTTTAATTCACCCCTGAGGTCTGTCACGGATATCCAGAGGAAATTCATACACAGCTCAATCCTTTTTAACAGCTGAATGAGCAGGCTCGAGGAATCCTTCAGGTATATCACTCGCTATAAATTCATGAAAATATTCCCAGTCGATGGATTCCAATTATGTTTGCATGCAAATTTTTATTCAGGATGAATTATTTAGCATAAAGATGCAATCTCCGTGCTTAATTCGTACACAATGTGGTTCTCCCTGACCTGAGCGATATTAAAGCCAGCGCACTCTATGAAAATATGACTGTTTGGTGCGCGGTTGAAAGCAAATGTTCCGCTTTATTTGCGTGGTATGCTACCCTGCGCTGCGCTAACCTACGTCACGTTACGTTATGCCACACGGCTTAACCCAGGTTGAGAAGATTTAAGAAAGAAGGCTTTGGTGTCTGATGAATATTAGTCATGGAAATAATTATAAAACTAAAGTCAGGAAAAATACTGTACCACAAGTAATCTGAGGACTGTGGGGGAAATATTTTGGATGTAAGAAAACGGGGACGAATAAAAATAGCATGGTGGATAAAAAAATAATAAAATAAGAGCGAAATTTACCTCTAGGGATTTCTTAAACTGAAAGCATCTAGGTACTGTCTAGAGCTTTGAGTACTTTCATTGCCATGCTAAGCTGATGTTTCCTTTTGGTTTGAGCCCTCTGCTCCTTCCTTCCATCCATCCATCCATCCATCCATCTAGGAACTTCTGTTGTCCAAATAGGGACCATGGAAGCCAATGGTGTTTATCAGTGTATTTATTTTAATGTTCTCTGTCTCCTGCAATGGACCCTAATTGTAATTTGTGACCAAAAAAAATAAAATAAACACTGAACATGTTATATGGAAACATAATCAGGCATTAATTACCTTAGTGACGTTAAACTTTTCATGGTTGTAAGTGCCAATTAAGCTGGTTTCAGTATTTTAAAACCTGTTTAGGAACTTGGATTTTTACCCGCAAGACACTCTTGACCAGAGGTACCAAAATTAATCTGTGTATAGGGCGACTGGCCGAAAATCAATGACTATTGCGTTAAAGCAGGCACTGAAGGGATCGTCATTCACAGACGTCCTGCCTTCTTTAAAATGCTTTATTCAAATGTTTCATCACCATATTGTGCTTAAAGTCTCCTGTAAATGTCAATCCCTTTTACGTCTTCAATCAGCAGAAATTTCCCCACAAGTCTTGAACACTTCTCATATTTAAAATAAACTCCAGAGGAGATGGAGTGGGAGAGAGGGTGAATACTATAATTCCATGACAAAGGCAAGATGGGCCAAATGTTACCCTTGCACTACGTTTTTTAGTGAGTACAAATGTGGTGAGCAGAATAGTATATCAGAACATCGTGGACCATGAGATACAACTGCAAAAGACCACATCATGTTCTTGTCCTTCGACCAAAGAACGTCACCAGGTTTTTGCTAGTTTTAGTTAGCCTGTTCAATGTAGCTTGTGTTACCAAAAAATGTTAAAACAAGTTGATAATTTTTTTTCTTCTTCTTCTGCTTAATTAATTTCTCTATTGCTTTTCCCATCTATTTACCAATGTTTTTGGAATCATTTTAACATCTTTCCATTATAATATTTAGAAATAAATTGCAATGTTTTTTTCATATTTGTATTCAGCACCCAACAGTAGAGATTACTACACACTCATGATTCCTGGATCTGTATTACAGCCTGAAATAAAGAGAGAACCTGCAGTTTTGACATGACAGAATGGGAGTCTCTTCTGGGTGGGTCTGTGTGTCCAATGTCTGAATTGCACGAGCACTATCGTGACTCTCATTTCATCATCATTAAGCATCAGAAAGCGAAGCCTTCACTGGTACACAGTCATCCAGAGCGCGAGTTGTCTCTCGGTGCTCATTTGCATACCGTAATGAATCTCCGTTAAAGGAAGACGAGAAGGGTTAAGGTGTCATTATCTTCATGTTTTAATTTGGTAGGAGGGAATTTTTTCGAGGCGTTTTTCGAAGCAACAGTTTCTAATTATAAATAATATCTCGGGGGAGGAGGCGGCTGAGATATGCTTTGAGACTAAATTAAATATTTGCTCCTGAATTAAGTGCAGCTTGTCTGGATAGCTGGTCCTGGATTTTTTTTTTCTTATTTTTTTCTTCTGGTTTTAATTCAGTTTTAATAGAAAACTGAGTTTGCAAATCTCCAACATTATTCAAACTCATTGTAGTTTTATCTTTTTATGTGTTACATCATTATGCGTAGAGCTAAGGGGTACAGTAGCTAGGGGTGGCCAGTGGTATGAAGCACAGGAAAGTGAATGATAAATGGTAATTTTTTCGTGAATGCCTATTTCAACAGTTTAAAAAGTTCTTATCCTCACTGTCTACTGGTATGGATTGTCAAGTGTGTGTCCAGGACATCTGCCCAGCTAGAAGACATACTGGAATTATCCATTTCATTACTAGCCATCGTGAGCTAATGATATTGGATTTGAAAATGTATAAAGTTTTATGTTAATTATGACCTTTTGCGAGACGTGCTTTCTGTAACTTTCCTGATGGGAGCATCACATTATGTCATTTTCAATTAATGTGGATTAGTAATTAGCATTACACTGGTTATTCCCACCTCAGTGCCTCACCTGGCCATGCTGTTTGTCTACAACCCCACACATCACCCTGACATGCTGATGTTATGTGTACGTCACTTATTCTGGCTATTATTTTAATACCATCAAGTTTAAGGAGTTTTTTTTTTGTCTTTTTTTTTCTTTTTCTGAATTGTGCGTACAATATGACATTATGACAATATGACATATGACTCTTAGTGATGTGTCATTGGGATAATTTAGGTCTGTGAATTACATTTGTGTAAGACTGCCAAAAACTGACAATCAGATGAAGTTTAATTGGTTCCGTTTGTCAGATGAATGTTTAATGGAATACGGTAAGTGATCACTGTAACAATCTGTGTTAAAGACAAAACCTGTAGAGTATTTAAATAAGCCCTTAAGTCAGGTAATTAAAGAAAGAAAGTGAGAAAGAAAAAAGAAAGAAAGAAAGAAAGAAAGAACAGAAGACTTGTTGACACCCATGACACACTATGTTTAAGCCATTTTTCCACAATACAGAATATGATTCCTAACCAGTACATCAAGATCATGTTCATTATGGTTAAGTTATTACTGAAGAGTTCACTACAAATTTTGAGAGAAATCATTGGCATAAAATACAATAATTAAAAAAATCAAACACTTGAAAATTTAAGGTTGTAAAGTAGTCACCCACTAAACAGCAAAAAAAAATAAAAAAAATTCCACATTGCTTGTGTGGTGTTGATGTGGAAAGTTGAACCATTCATACAATACAACCTCATACAGGCGGTGGAGCAAATCTGCAAAAGTGTCTAAATCCAAACCTTGCACACTAAACTACTACATAGTGCACTCTAATAGATACTGCACTGCATATAGTGAGGTTTCTTACAGAAGTGTGCAGCAGGCTCTTCTGTGGTCACAGGTACCCGAAACAGAGTTATCCAGTTCGCTGTTAAGAGGTGAGAAATCAGAGCAGGTCTTGACAAGTCGTAGCACATTGTTAAGTCTAGTAGGTACATCGCACAATTGTGACAGTGCATTTTTTTTGTTTTTGTTAAAAATACACTTAAACGTTACTGCTTCTGGCAGGGAGTAATGTCAGGGCGGTACGGGTACGATACAACAATACGGTAAGAGTTTGGTATCAGTGTAGGTAATGCAAAAAAAAAAAAAAGACAAAAAGTGGTTAAATTTTACTTCTAGTTTTTTATTGTATATGAGTTCTAGCATTTTTACTAGTTTTTTGGTGAATATTAATTGCTGGACTAATTGATGGATTAATCGCTGGAATAATTGCGGAATAAACGCTTTAAATGTACTGTACTTTTTGATACTGATCCAACTTCAGACTGATTCTAAATGCATGAAAATCTATAGCATGAACTGTTCTTTTCTTCACTATTCTATTTATCAGGTTTGTCAAATAAATATCTACCTCATACAAGGATGAGTCAAAAATGATCCGCACTCTGGCTGTAGAATTTATTTTAATGAACTTTTAGAAACAACAAATACACAATTTTTCGACATAATCTCCCTGCTTTTTAATACACTTCTTCCATCTGTTGACAAGCTAGTCTATTCCCTCATTAAAAAATGTTTTAGGCTGAGCTGTGAGCCACGAGTGCACCGCTGTCTTCACTTCAGAAGTCTATTAAAAAAAATTCACTATATGAGAAAAAAGTGAATATGATTTTCTTAAAAGCTTTTAAACACAACATGAACTATTTAGCTGATAACAATGCAACAGAGCATTATTAATAATGCAACGTCTTTATATCCTCCACAGGAAGTATGAAACCGCTTCTTGCGCATTAAAATGTCACGGGTGGCATTTGAATGAAAAAAATGAGATGGAGAGACAGACTGTATATTGACTCTTCAGTGTAAAGGTTGTGATCCTATCAGCGTCGTGAGTTCATTGTTTGCGTCACTTGAGTGTGTCTCTTTCCTCCAGGTAACCTTTAAAAGCGGTTCATGGTTTGTTCAGTTAATGGCTGTCATTACGGTTTAGTGAAAGGTCAACATGATAGGGATGATTACTTAATATCATTGACCTTTTCATGGTCAGGTGTGTAGTGTGCTGGACTTAAACTTAATTTCTATACTGTACGTTCAATGTACAACTGGAATATGGCTAAATTATTGCAGATTATGCTGCATAAGGAATAAAACACCGGGTGTGGGGTTTCTCTAGGAAAATTCATCAACATCAAAGAAGCAGAGTATGTTCCTATAAGAGCATGTCCAGAAATCTCCCTCCACTTACACTAGAGCAACCTGCAAAGAATTATACGTTTTTTATATAATTAGTAATTAATGACATCATACATTTTATTCTGTATAGCTGTCCCTTATATTAAATATCAGCAAACCATATTTGAAGACAAATCATAGGACCACAATGATCACCGCTGTTCTTTAAAAATACATTTTAACACAATTTAATTTTTTTTTCCCCTCTGACCTGCAATTCTAACATTGTATAAAGATATTGTCAAATATTTCGTGATTACCATCAAACAACCGCGCATATTTTCACCAGAAATTCTTTGTAAAAATATTCTCGGCAAAAAAAAAAACAGAAAAGAAAAGAAAGACAAACTGTTTAAAAAAATAGTCAGCAATCAAGTTGTCTGACATTTTGCCAGTACAAAATGCCTCTCTTTTCTGCATCTCCTGTCACACAAGCTCATGCATTAGGCTTCATGTTTCAGCTCTGACCTTTTGTTTCCTGAATATAAGAGCAGGGGGTCATGGATTTGTCAGTGTGTGAGTAAGGACTGCCAGTGAACTTGTTCGTTTAATGAGCAGCTGAGGCTCGACAACACTGTGAGTTTATTATGGAGACGCACATCAAGCAAAGCTGCACAGACTGTACATGTGAACACAGTCGACACACACAAACAAACACACACACACACGTACGCACGCACGCACAAACAAGTTTGGACATTGTTGAGTTGTTTTCCTGGTGTTCTTGAACTAAATTAAACAGCTGTCCTGTTTGGCAGTAAAGTCTGGGGGCTAATCAACACAACAAGTCTGAATAAAACAGGAAAGAATAAATATATCCTGATTCACTGTGATTTCCCTCTCTCTTTTGTTTTTGCTTAGTTATACAGGGAAACTAAATCTGCAACACCTGCATCCCACTTAGTAACATCTAAATCCTAAATCACAAACATCTGGATAAAAAAAAAAAAAAACTTACACGACAACTATATCTTTGCTCATTTTGCTCCTCAATATCAAGAACCTCATCTTGCACTATAGCCACCATGTTTTTAAACTGTGTTACAAGATGATGTAATGCTACAGTATCTGCCCTCTTTCACATACTTTAGGGCAACTCTGGTGGTTAACACTCTGGGTTACTGGGTTACTAATTGGAAGGTTGGGGGTCCGAGCCCCAGCACCGCCAAGTTGCCACTGTTGAGCCCTTGAGCAAGGCTCTTAACTCTATCTGCTCCAGGGGGCGCTGTATCCTGGCTGACCCCAGCTCTGACCCCAGCTTCCTAACTGGGATATGTGAAAAAAATAATTTCACTGTGCTGTAGGGTATATGTAAAAATAATTGAATATTATATTATATTATTATTATGAGCTCACAGATGCCTACGATTAGAAAATCTGATTAACAGAAAAAGAGGAAGAGAGTCACCACTCACCCAAAGAACTTACATAAGTACTCAAAGAACACAGCTCATTTGCTGCCTGTCCATGGATGCCTGTGGAATCATCAATTCAGTTCAATTCACTCATGCACTCAGTCTATACCACTTAAGCCTGTATACAGGGTCACAGGGGGCCTAGAGCCTATCCCAGGAGACTTAGGGAACGAGGCAAGGTACACCCTGAACAAGGTGCCAATCCATAGCAGAACACACTCATTCACACACTACAGGAGATTTGGGAACCTCAATTAAGCGCTTCTTTGGACTGTCTGAGGAAACCCACCAAGCACGGAGAGAACGTACGAACTCTATGCACACAGAGGCAGGAATCAAACCTGGCCTGGAAACGAACCCGGACCCTGGAGGTGCAAGGCGTCATTGCTAATCACTAGGGCACTGTGGCGCTCAGTTCAATTCAAATCAATTCAGTTCAACTTCATTTGTTTAGTACTCTGAGACACCCATCAAGCACAGGGAGAACAAACTCCATGCACACAGAGACAGGAATCGAACCCAGACTCTAAAGGTGCAAGGCCACAGGGCTATTCATTAAACCACAGTGCCACCCTATATTGAAATTTTTGGCATAAAATGCAGTCCAAACTCCATCTTGCAGGGTTTTTAATGGAAACATTCCTCAGTAGTTGTGTGTATCTTTGAGAAACCAACTGAGGGCCATCTCCAGCTATAGGCAGTTGTCTCCATGTGATGAGAAGTAGGGCATCAGGGTGGAACTGGCATGGGTAACACAGGAGTGCCATGTGTAGGTTGGGGGATAAAAAGAGAGAAAGAGAGAGAGAGAGAGAGAACTAGTTATGCCCGATGTCCCGTAATGGATAAAGGCCAATGTACTGTATATTTAGTGCAGGGACTTCATCAGGGCGAGCTATGACAGGATAACTTAAAGGAAGAGACAGAAGCAAATATACTGTAGACATGAGGGCTCCCCGGGAAGTCCCTTCACCATCAACACATCTGAGGAAATTCATAAGAGCAGGAGAAGGCAGCATTCAATTATACCAGTTCACCAAACTTATCCCATGAACCCTCCAGATCGACACCTTTCAGTTGTTGTTGTTGTTGTTGTTGTTGAACCTTCCCTGAACATTTAATGTGATTTACCTCATCTACTATGAAAAAAGGATTCCTAAGAGTTGAACATATTTTTCTGTTTCACAGCAAAGAGGGCCACAAACTGAAGCACTCGACTGTGTAAGTATCTAACATAAAAACGTGTGAGCCGGATCAACATCCTCTTTCAGAAATGTACTGTAGAAAATCCTGAAGTGTAAAAATGTTCTGTTGCTCCACTGAGGCTGAGGTGTGTGTGTGTGTGTGGAGGCTGGATGTCTCCCAAAAAGCTTCTCCGATGTCCTTCACAACAGATGTTCTGGACTTTTCGAAGCCAACGCATGGAGGAAAAATAAAAAGCAGCCTGTTTACCTGAAACAAAGAAGACTGTTAAACTGATAAAGTAAGTGATAAAATGTTGATTCCTCGAACGTGTTTTGCATTCAAATGAAACGACACACCAAAATTAACCTTGGTAATATTTGAGAGCGTTTTCTTTCATACAGCTAGACAAGCTAAATGAAATACATACATATAGTCATAACACAACGATAATAGTTTTATAACATATTCATTAATGTGTAAGAGTAAACCGACTCTAAATCAAGAATTGCACTACTTAGCCCTTTATTTGTATCATCAAGATTAACTAATTATGTTATAAAAAAAACAAAACTGAATGACACTGTTACAGCACATTATTGAGAAATTGATTTTCCTGTGGATTGTGAAGCATGTCTGATGATGCAGTGTGTTTCTTGTAAACAGCAACTAGCACTATGAACTTGAGCATAGAGCATGGCTCAAGGAAAACACATTACATTTATTAAATGAATTTCATTTGTGTAATCATAAATTGCTATTTTTTCTCATTATTTGGAAAAATATGCATCAGAAGTTTAGTGCACGGGTCTTAGCTCACAGTTCATTGTTTAGTTTATTTGTCTTATATGATTTATAGGACAGTGCAATTATTTTCTTTGCATCAAAAATCTAGAGTCGGTAGGGGTAGCAAATCCTGTATTTAAGTAAAAGTATCGATATTCTCTACTTTCTCAAGTTATATATTTACTTTATCAAGTAAAATATTTCTCAAGTAAAAGTAGAGGTCATCCATTTACAATTCTACTTGAGCAAAAGGCCCAAAAATACTCACCTTCAAACTTACATTAGGATAAAATTCACTGAGCCTGTATTAGCTTACTGTAGTCTTAAAGTCATAGTAAAGGAGACTCTCTCTCTCTCTCTCTCTCTCTCTCTTCTTTTTGAACTTTTAAAGCAGTTCAAAGACCTGCTACATGATTAAGGAAAAAGTGACATTCATAGCTTGTGTGGAGTGATATTCCCTCTTCAAATACTACACATCAGTCTGGATATGTAATGCAACATCATGCAGAAATTTAGTGGAGTATAAAGTACAGATATAATAATAATAATAATAACAATAATAATAATAATAATAATAATAATAATAATAGATTTCATTTATATAGGCACCTTTCTGGTCACCCAAGGTCGCCATCCAGATCAAACAAAAGATAAATGAAACAATAAAACAAGATAACTTTGAAAACAAAGATAACATTGAGTAATAAGTGTTTAAAAAAAATTAAATTAAAAGAGAAAGTGTCATAATTTAAAAACATATTTAAAAACAAATGACAATCCGGAAGTAGTTTAAATGGATTTAAAAGGAGATTTAAATGGAGATTTGAGTGCGCTTATCATATAGTATAAGCGGAATGAATTTGATTGGCCTTACGAATGTTTTTGGGGAGAGAATTTCAGAGGCGAGGAGCAGTACATCAAGGCAGATGTAACAGGGAGCCTTGAGGAAGAAAAGCAAAGAGTGCGAGAGGGGGTGTAAGTTAATTTTTAAGTTAAGTTAAGCCTTTATTTGTCACATATACATTATTGCACAGTGAAATTCTTTCTTCGCATATCCCAGCGTAACTGGGGTCAGAGCGCAGGGTCAGCCATGATACAGCGCCTCTGGAGCAGATAGAGTTAAGGGCCTTGCTCAAGGGCCCAACAATAGCAACCTGGTGGAGCCGGGGCTCAAACCTCCAACCTTCTGATTAATAACTCAGTGCCTTAGCCTTCTGAGCCACCACTGCCCCTGTAGAATTAAATGTTAGATATGTCTTATAGGATGCAGTGGAGTAAACTTTAAAAAGGATCCAATAATAAGTAAAATACAGATATGTAAAATAAGTAATTAAGTACAGTAACCAAGTAAACCTCTGGGAATCAGAGCACAGGGACAGCCATGATACAGCAACCCTGGAGCAGAGACAGTACCATACTCAAGAGCCCAACAGTGGTAGTTTGACCGTCTTGGGGTTTAAAACACCAACATTCTGGTCAGTAACCCAGAGCCTTACATATTTGTGCCACCCCTGCTTAGGTTGTTTTCACTTTCTAGCTCGCTAGTGGATGAACTCGTGATTCCTTTGGAACATGTTATGCTGCTGCATTTTTACAAACTTATAACAAAGGTAAGTGCTATCTGCATAAATAAGCTTGTCCTTGATAACAGTATAACACAAACTGTACTTGTTGTGTACAAGTTGTTTTATATTACTTATATTTTACACAACTTGCCTAAATAAAGCAAATTGCTTTATTTAATACTCTGTGGTTCATGAGTGGGTAAAAAGGTTGAAGGAAGAGGTGGGTTGGTGATTGTGTTAGGACACCATGACAATTACTGGCCATACGAGGTGTCACACGATACTTGGTGAAAGCTTGGTGTCCTGCTGGCAGAGCGCTCTTGCAGCTGCTCCACAGGAAATCTCCACACTAACATATGGTCAACAGACTGTGGAGCCTACACACAGGTTTCTGTCTGGCTATCCGACTCGCAGCAGGCTCATGAATACGGCATGGGGTTCAGTCATGTGGTGAAGTGATTACATCTCCAACATGGTCTCACAGGAAACCTCGCTCATTGCATTATGAATCGTCATGTCTTACTCAAATATGAATTTTGCATGAGGCTGTTTTTATAACCTCACATGTCATTTTTTTTTAGATCTGAAATTGATATCCACATGCAAACAAAGGATGAGGATGACTTCTTCCACTTCTGAAGGTGAATTCCATTCATTCAAGCTGTCATGTGAGCTCTGCTTTAACAAGCTGTAGAATGGAAAAGGCTAAGGATTTTGTCTGAAGGTTAATATCGATCTCATCGGCAGGGCTGAGACACTCATGTGATCTTTACAACAGTTCAAGACGACATCAGTTGGATTTACTCTTAAACCAATCCATCCTGCAAAGTGATCAAATGAAATACAAATTCTTCAGCTAGCTGACTATTAACTTAAAGCTCCAGAATCTTACACTCTGCATGGCGTACATATTTAAGATGAGCTCGGGCAATAGGAGACTGAGAGCTGTGGGGTCATCTGGAGACACCAACATGTCTGAATGGTAAAGGATAACAGGATATTAATTGTGGAAAAGCTCTAACGGTGAAGCCTTCATTCAGCTGGTAAATTCTTTTCCTTTCTTTTCTACTGAAAAGTAGCTCAAACTCTGCAAATTCACAAATGAATAATCTCCATAAACAAGTGGTTGGGAAGTGGAAAAGTATGCAGGAACTCAATAACACAACAAAGATCCATATTTCCTCCTAACAAGCTGTGTTTTTTGGGGTGAGACATGCCATACATTACCGTTTAGAAATAAAAGAAATTAAGTAAAGAATATTAGCAAAACTACTTTTCAAAGGTATGTTTTAGATTCTGTGATCTTAAGTAATATGTACATAATCCCCTAAAACACCAGGTCTGTTTTCAGGAGGGCTTTAACATTTTTACATTGCTTCTGCACAGGATTTTGCTTATTTATACCACCTTTTTGGGCAGCACGGTGGTGAAGTGGTTAACATCATCGCCTTGCACCTCCAGGGTCTGGGTTCAATTCCTGTCTATGTTCTCCCTGTGCTTGGTGGGTTTTCTCGGGGTACTCTGGTTTCCTCCAACAATCCAAAAACCTGCAGTTTAGGCTGATTAGTGTTCCCAAATTGCCCATTGTGTATGAATCCCGCAATGGATTGACACCCTGTCCAGGGTGTACCCTGCCTTGTGCCCTATGTCTTGAGGGATGTCCAGGCTCCCCGTGATCCTGTATACAGGATTAAAAAGCATAGACAAGGAGTGAATGTGTGATCCCACCCTTTTTTATGTCTGTTCTTGTTTATGATAGTAGAAATGTTGCCTAACATCTGTTTTCTTAAATTAATATGGCTAGAAATTCTATTTCTATCAACAGCTATAGTTGTTCTTAGATAATGAGTTATGTCTTACAGCTGTAAACATATAAACTTTCACTGTAAATATACAGTCTTTATGTTATGTTTGATCAAACATTTTCATTTGTTTATGTTCATAGAGAGTAGAAAATTTTTTAGTTTTTTCTCTACTAAACATTTTGTTTTAAGCCGTGAGCCAGCATCAACACTATCCCAGCCATTTTTTTTGCATTAGTAATTCTAATAGATCATCTATCATCTTCAATTACATCACATTAGACACATCAAAGAGCTTAAAAATACAAAACCCCTCAGATCTAAACCACGGCAATGTCAACTTTTAAACACATCAGGCTTTAGCTGTCCTGTAACTCACGATGCCCATCAAACACAGCTGGGGCTTAATGCTTCGCTCACAGAGCTGCATTCAACTTGCAGGGAACTTGCCAGCACTCCAGTTTTAATTAGACCTAACGAGCTATATTAGCCTAATTAGCTATGCTTAGACATGACTCTTCATGAGCTCCTTTGTTGATCAATGGGCTGAAGACAAGTGATTACATGCACTTTGAGGCAAAAGAGGCTGACGACACTTTTTCACAAAGCTTTGCTTTCCGACGCAACACAGCATCAGGCCTGAGCAAATGGAAAAACTGCCAGAGATTTTTAAATCGATTCAAGCTAGAATTACACCAGGACGTTTTGTAGAGGGTCTTTAAAATTATAGTGTTTTTGTTTAATATATTCTCTTTTTAATTTTATAGCTCTATCATTTTACAGCTCTGTCTATAGCCAGTTTGGGGTAGGTACCTCTTCTGGCATGACTCCACAAGACATGTGTGAGGTGGTACTTTGGTGTCTGGTACCAGGATGTTGGCAGCGGATCTTTTGGGTACTTTTGGTTGCAGGGTGGTTCCTCCAGTTGTTTGTCTGGCGCATCCCATAGTGCTCGATTGGATTGGGATCTGAAGAGCTTGGAGACAGTATTGGCAGCCTTGGGCTGTTTGCTTTCTGGGCCTCATGCGCAGTGGGCTGTGGTTGCACTGTTTTTTCTGCTGCTTTTCCATCATGGCCAAGCTTTGACCAAATTTTTTCATTAGTTGGAGCTGAATTGGCTTTTCTGTGGAATTGGACTGGATAGGAATGCCTTCGGTCCACACAGACATAGATCAGCCTTAGGTGCCTTTGATCCTGGCATCAGTTTACTGGTGTATAGGTCGTGATCACAGTTTTTCCTCCTCTTGGTGCTTATAATGTTATGGCTGATAAGTGTGTGTACAGCTCTGGAATAAAAAAGAGACCAATGCAAATGTTTTTTAAGCACCATTACTACAAGTATGGCAACCATTAAACTTCCAAAATCAGTTGAATCCCTACACAAGCACACCTCATTCTGCTTTGTGAGGTATTAATTAGGTGATTACTTGAATCAAATCATTTTTAAAGAGAAAAGGTATAAAAATCTTGCCACCAATCCCCACTCTCCATCCTGTCAACAGCTGGATTGCAAAAAAAAAAAAAAAGTGCTAGTAGTACCTTAGTGGTAATTGAAAGGTTGACAAGAGTTAAAAAGAAAGGTTTTGAGAAAGGAAAAAAAAAGGGTTCAATCTTGGCTTTACTGGAAAAGGTATACTAAGCATCAGGTTGCTTCCATCCTTAAAATTTCAAAAACAGCAGTACAAGGTCAAGCAGCAGACAACAAAGCTACAGACTGGGAGAGAGCAAAAACCAATTTCTACTGACAGGGATGATTACAAACTTATTCAAGTGTCACTCAACAACTGAAAGATGACATCAAGTGACCTTCAAACATTGTGGCAAACTGAAACTAGGGTGAAATGCGTAATGAGCATTGTTCAAAAAAGTCTCCTAGAAATAGGGAAACAAAGAAGATCTAGACTGAGGTCTGCAAAAAAATTTAACCATAGAGAACTGGAGTAAGATCATCGCCTCTGATAAGTCCGATTTTCAGCTTTGGCCAACACCTTGTCATCTTAGAGTTAGACAGAGACCAGGAGAAGCCTACAGGTTACAGTGTCTTGCACTAACTATTAAATGTAGAGGAGGATCTGTGATGAGATTCAGCAAGACTGGAATCAGGCAGATTTTACTTTGTGAAGGTCACACGAATCAAGCCAGGTACATGGTTATCCTGGAAAAAAAACATTTGTTTTAATTCTTCTCTGACTGTGTCCCCCAAATTTTAAAGGAATGGTTTTTCCATTCTGTACCTCATTGAAAACCTCTGGAATGAGATCAAGAGGAAGATGGATGGTCACAAGCCATCAAACACAACTGAGCTGCCAAGAGTGTTATAAAGCCACCCAACAGCAATGTGAAAGGCTGGTGGAGAGCATGCCAAGATGCCTGAAAGCTGTGACTGCAAATCAGGGTTTGTCCACCAAATACTGATTTCTGAACATCACTTCGTTAAAAAATTAAAAAATAACATCATGTAGTTTAAAACAAATATGAACAGTACAACCAGCCCCACACATTGGATTACTTGTAAAGGTCTGTAACTTGATCAAAATACTTAGTTTATCTCTCAAAAATAGATATTAATGTCAATAAACATGCCATCAGAAAGACAAGTCCTTGCATTATGTTGTTCAAACAAGACAGTCTTAGTCATTTTGTCAGAGTAACAGTGTACTCTGTAAGTATTTCATGGTTAAAACTCCATCTAAGGATTGATTTGATGACAATAATTGAAAATGCACAAAGCTGCACCTTGTCTGTATGGCATGCACCAAATACAATGGTACAAATTACACATTACTGTATGCGGGTGACTGATTAGAAGTGATTGGGCAGGATTCACTTTTCACTTTTTTACTGTTAGTACTGTAATTTGTTAATAGAGTATGTCATTGTGATGCAGAAAAGAAAAAGACATCTGTTTCAGAGAACTGAATAGCACAAAAATGGGAGAGAAATGCAAAAGAATAAGAATTAAGAATATACACATGGGAAACATGGGAAACGCCACCACTGTACAGTATATGTAGCACAGTATGGCGAATCACAGTGCAGTGTGATTCAGATGCCACATTTCCAGGCCAGAAAAAATGCTGCATTTGTGGCAGGCAGGTATTTTAGAGAACTGATTGATTATTGGTTGATGCTTCCAACTTTCCTCGGCATTAGTGAACGTCAAGATTCACCTGCGAGCAGCTCATCAATTCTGGACATATTTACAGACACTGTCTAGTAGAAGTGTATAGAAAATCTGCTCGATGGATTACGACAACTGGATCAACCATTTTGCATGTAATGCCTTATGGAATAAAATAATACCCTGATGTTTTCAACAGGCAGCTACTATAATACATTTTGTTCAACATGACTTAATCAATTGAACAGCAGAAAGTTGCAGAAACAGCGAATTGTACCAAGGGAAGTGAGGAAAACTGTAATGACTGTGAGTAATCTGTTTGTTTTTTTTGGTTAAAAATAAATGTTTCTTTATTATTCATTATTATCCTATTTTCTATCCTGTTTATCCTTTTTCCATTCTGTTGTTTAAAGAAAAAAAAAACAGATAGCAATCAATTTGCAAGTACTAATAAAAATCAGTCCTCAATAATCTGTTAAACAACATGTCACTGTGGAGAGTGTTTTGCCAATCAAAATACAAAATGAAATGCAAACGAAATGAAAATTAAATGTGGAATAACATCAGAAGAGATTTATTAAATTATTGGAGATGACTTGCAGCTGTGTTGTGGTTCCTGAGCGCGCAACGAATTCGCAGGAGAACAGCAACTCAGAGAAAATGACATTCTTTACCACCAAGCTGCAGGGATGTAGTCAGATTATACACACACACACACACACACACACACTTTCCCTTACCCATACCTCATTCCTATTAGTGGAGCTGTGACAATATGTGTGTGTGTGTGTGTTTTTGTGTGTGTGTGTGTGTTTGTGTGGCACATAAAGGACTTAACCCCATGCTGTGTGACATGCTGCACTTCCCACACGTGACTCCACAGGCTGGCCTATTGACATACAGATAAGACAAGCAGGAAAAGGTTATTATTCTACTAGAAAAATATATGGGCAGCATGGTTGCGTAGTGGTCAGCACTGTTGCATCACACCTGCAGGGTCCGGGTTCGATTCCCACCTCAGATCTCAGAAGTGTGCTGTGTTTGCATGTTCTCCCCGTTCTTGGTGGGTTCTTTTCAGGTACTCAGGTTTGCTCCCATAGTCCAAAGACATTCAGGATTCAGAATGACGGCTTTATCCTGTATGCAGGGTCGCGGGGGGCCTGGAGCCTATCTTTGGAAACGCCAATTAGCCTAATCTGCATGTGGGAGGAAACCCAAGTACCCGGAGGAAACCCACCAAGCACATAGAGAACATGCAAACTCCATGCACACAGGTGAGATTCGAACCTGGCTGGGAATCAAACCCAGACCCTGGAGGTCCGAGGCGACAGTGCTACACCACCATGCCGATGAACTGTATCGACTCCAGAACATAATGCAATAAAGAAGAGAACCTGTTACCTTCGTCATACCTGGTACCTTCATTACACTATACTGATTTTAAAGGAAAAAAAAGAAAAACAGAAGCCTCCGCTCATTTAAAGCTGTCGATGTTTGAAATCTAACTTATCCACTGCATTTGTGCCTTTATTTGTGTTGCAGTGTGTTTAATTTTTTACACTTGTTCCTGTTTAGCTCCCCAAACCTCCACAGGATATTATTCTATTATAGTTATTATACTGTTGAATATTACTGTTATTATGACGGGGGCTGATTGTTGACTCATCTAAGTGACTGAATCGCACAGGTATATTCTTGTACAAATCAAATGCAGTAAATATAGAGTTTCAGAATCTCTTAAGAGTTTTTAACTTGTCCTTTTGTTGTCATTTTTTCAAAAAACCCTTGGATATTGCAAAATGATTACAAATTATGGAAGATAGTAAAACATTTATTGAAAGGTAAGGTCACTTGGCTAGCCAATTACTCTTTCAATGATCCATGGAGTCTTTTTATCTGAGAGTGCTACAAACTCTACATTATTGCTGCTTTATAAGCCTTTTACAAAGTAGGAACAGTTTTGGACAAAAAAATCACTTAAACATTCAACAAACCCTTTAAAAATCTCTTAGAATTTCCAAGTAACCTTGAAAGTCTCTTTTTTTTGTCCCATTAAGAATATTTCTTTTTACTGAGTTATGTTGTGGCACAAACTCTAAATTATCTCTGGCTATGATTGTTTTTCAAAGTAGAAGCATTTTAGACGCTAAGAACTCTTGATTACCTCTCCAAATTGTGCCGTAAATAAGCTCAGGGGAAGAATCAACTGTGTATGTGTCTAGTACACGATGCTGATTATCGCTCATTATCAGTGTTTTTTTTTTAATCCTTTTCAAAGCAAAGTGCTTTTGGGACCCATTTTCCCCCCAAAAATCATATATGTAACTTGGTAAGTGTGTGTGGTATGGTAAGTGTGTGTGGTATGATTTAAGAATTGTCAGGATTAGACCCATTTATGGACAGTACAAACCTTTAATTGTTCAATTAACCTATAAAGAACACTTGAATAACCTTTTCCCCCCGCACCCTGTAGGTTTAGATATTAACTTGGTTGAAAACTTAAATATAGTCCAAAATAGTTCAGGACAACAGCACAACCTTGAGTGTGATATTGCTTTTATAAATCAGTTACACACACACTATTTGTTATTAACAGATTATGATTTCTTTACTTATTTTGCTCTGCCAAAACAAATTCCTTCACTGGCAGAACTAAATAACCGCAACTGGCGGAGCTGGCGACTGACAGTTAGCGAGTGACAGTTATTGTAGTGTAATTAACGAAGGTGAAATTAGTTGTAAACCCTTACCGGTACTGTGTACCCAAAAGGTAAGGAGAATAAACCATGGAGGTGGTGGACAGTCCTGAGAAACTCACCAGATTTACTTTATATTTCCACTTATTACACTGTAGAATTTTAGCTCCGTTAACTTCCTGGTTCCGGGGTCGAATCCCAAATAGTGTTCAATGGAAAGCTAGTGCACTTTGTTCCAAATACAAAGTAGTGCCCTTCATCAGGGGTTAGATTCAGTCTTGTGTTAGAAGCTAGTTAGCTTTGTTGCTCACGTTAACCGTGAACAGAACGACACGGATGATTCAGATGCGAATCAGAACGACTTAGAAGTGATCACTACAGAGACAGCGTGTTGTTTAAGACGACATAACGTTATCAGATGTGTGTTCTTACTGAAAGTGCTTCTGTGACTGGTTGTGAA
>JAOTRS010000001.1:22756300-22773246 GCA_028565755.1 Dinotopterus cunningtoni | reverse complement strand
TAGGCTAGTTACAAAAATGGAGGCGAACAGCCAGCTGATTTTATTTATTTATTAAATCGATTCTTGGACATTTCAGATCGATTCTGAATCGTTGCAAATGAGAATCTAGATTTTTCTGTGAATCGATTTTTTGGCACACCCCTAGTACGGATGATGGAGTTCAATCAAACGCACATTAGCAAGTTATACATTTGCAATGTTTTAGCTAAACTAAAGCTAAGCTAGCTAGCTTGTAAGTAGGCATGTTCCAACCAACAGCCAGGCTGCGTTTGTTCCATCTCTTTGCCCTGGGCTTTAGACGAGGTCAGGAACTGCCAGCTGGTGAGCTTCAAAACTGCTTTTCAAAAAAACATATGGGTGACATCACAGATTACAGAGGGTTTGTCCTGTTCTTATACAGGCTATGGGCATGACTGACCAAAGGCCATAATAAGCTATGACAAGTTACAGCTTGCTATGGATCACCACAGCATTCAAACGTGCCACTAAACATTCTGGGCCCCTTGAAAATTTAATATACTTTTCCCGAAATCATGACGAAGCCAATTCTATTTAATGCCATAGCATTTTGACACTCCCGGGCTCTTGCACTTCTCCTTACTCACCCCGTCTTTATGTGGCAGACACCACAGTGGCACCGAGACAGAAAGACAAAACAGTCATTATTCCATTGTGCAAGTCATTAAGTTGATATCTCAGGTACTGATAATATGGGGCCATGAAGCGGATGCCACGGCAAGTTACAATTTGGAAACCGTAGCAATTTGTAGCAGTCATGAAAGTGAGAGCTGATGTTATGTTTCTGTTTCACATCCCAGGACTAACAGAGGTTGAGGGGCGTGAGCCAGCAGCCGGAGCGGCACCAGCGCCATTACCTGTCCCGTCCACTGCTGTGACCTCAAACACGATCCTGATCTCTCCAAACTGCTCCACAGGCGCCTGAGAGGCTGACCCTGCTCGCTCATCCTGCAGAAGGAAACAAGCCAACAGCACAACAACCGCAATTCAATTACGAGCAAAGTTTTAAAGGTACCGCTAACCCAGTTTATTCAACAAAACACTGTTTGTGGGTGTTTACGAGGGCTTTCTTAATATATATGCAAATGTCTTCATAAAAGCACAGATTCCAATTTTTTTAAACGTGTGATGCTAAAAACAGATTAGGCATGGGCTTTATGATTATTAGTCGTGTGCACAAGACGTCAGTGACAGCGGGAGATTGAAAGACTTGATGTGCAGCTCGGGTACTTGAGTACAGCATTGCAGAGCAAAGAATTACATAAATAGAAGATAAAAGTGAGGGAGGAGAGAGGGAAGATGAGGGAAAGAGTTTATTTATGAAACAATATATATGCAAAATATTCAGTGTACTGTGTATTAGTATGTATAATACGTATACTTACAGTATGGTAGTCAGGTAAAGTCCAGATCCTGAGGCTGAAGTCTGAATACTAAAGGTAATACAATAAATAGTAGCCATGTGCAGATTTACTGTTTGACCAACACTACATAAATATAAAAGAATATAAAGCATTTAAAAAAAAACATCAAATTAGATGTAGTAGTGTGTGGTGTGCAATAAACATGACAGACTCAGGACTTAATCCCTGGCAGCACTAAAGTCATAATATCGTTCTTAGAGATATGTGTAAGGAAAGGAATTTTGCGTTATAATACTGTATATAGAGTTATTCATGTTTATGAATGTTGTAGTCTTTCACACAGATCTGTTAACAGAATCTTTACCAAAAGCGTGATCTACTTTATATTGTTGCTGTATATAGGCATGTGCGCTATGCTAACGAGACCAACACACAATAAAATATTATGAAATAAAATGGAACATGAGATTATTAGAACGAATTACGTTCATCTTCAGTACTCTCTCTCTCTCTCTCTCTCTCTCTCTCTCTATATATATATATATATATATACACATATATACATACCGATTAAATGTAAAGAAGTTAAACTCTCTTCTGCAGTTTTAAATGTGTTTCTACGTCCGAGTCAATGAAATGAGCTAATAAACATTCTGTAATAATGTGGACTGATTGATCGTTGCGTGACTCTCGGATATTAACTGAAGGCCCCGCCCCTTTCTGCATTTTATGTTACCTTTTTTTCCTGCTTTTAAGACATGATGATATGGCGTCCTTGTGGAGTCTTTTGCGAGAAATATAGAATGTTTAGAATTCCTATTGTAATATTCAAAATGTGTTTTGACTGAAGGTAATGTTAGACGTGTATCACCGCCTTGCACCTCCAGGATTCGGGTTCGATTCCCGGCCAGGCTCGATTCCCGTCTCTGTGTGCATGGAGTTTGCATGTTCTCCCCGTGCTTGGTGGGTTTCCTCTGGATACTCCAATTTCCTCCCTTAGTCTAAAGTCCTGCAGGTTAGGCTAATTGGCTTTTCCAAATTACCATGTAGTGTGTGTGTGTGTGTGCCCTGCGATGGATTGTTGTAGTTTAACTCACCATAAAGTAATGTGGGAGCTGACATGGGACAATGTGTAGGGTACGGATGATGGAGTTCAATCAAACGCACATTAGCAAGTTATACATTTGCAATGTTTTAGCTAAGCTAAAGCAAAGCTAGCTAGCTGGGCTTTAGACGACTTTTAGGTTTCCTTCAGGCAAGTAGGTAGACTGGCTACCTTGTTGTCAATGAGCATACTAATGTGTGTGTGTGTGTGTGTGTGTGTGTGTGTGTTTGTGTGTGTGTGTGTGTGTGTGTTATCAGATCCAGGCTGTATTCCTGAGACTCCAAATCCACAGAGACCTTGATAAAGCACTTTACTGAAGATGAATGATGCGTTATCCACCGACGGGTATTGAGTTTGGACTCAAATTAGACACATGCCCCTGAGCACTAATGCTAATCTCTTATGTTCATCTTATGAGCATTTTCAGCGCTAATAAAATTTCCGGGTTGATCCTAACTGTGTGTGTCAGCATGCCCGCAAGGCCAAAACTCGCCCGCGCCTTCGCACCACATCACAGACCCTCGTCCTTCCCGATATTCGCCTCTCGCTGACTGATTCCCACTGCTCCTTTCTCCCTGCAGCTGTGAGGGATTCAGGGAGAGGTTTTTGCTTACAGCTAATTATCACTGCTGTTCAGTATGCGCAATATTAGCCTGTGCAATATGCTAGTGATCTGCCTGCTAGCTCTATTTCCATTGATGTCTTCAATTAGCCGTGACAGCTGGCTAGCATCACATGGTGACCTTTGTTTCTCGAGCAAGGGAAATTCTCTAACATGAAAACTTCAATGCACTCTGATTATAGAGACACTCTTTTTCTCTCTCTCTCTCTATGTTTATTTTTCTCTATGTAGATCAGTAGATTTCATCTAAAATCACTTGCTTAAAAAGATTGTGGCAGCAGCGTTGCGGTTCAGCGCTGACTGTGAACAGGACAAGGAGTTGCAGAGAACAAGCACGGTAATGAATAAAGGTTTGCACCTCTGTTCGGTTAATGAAGTGTGTTTAGAGTTTGTTTGTCAAGACAATGTCTTTAAACCTGAAAGTTATAGAGTGTCAAGGCTTGCACAATGAACAGCGTTGCGATATAAGCGCTGTGCCAAGTTTATTTATGTTCGTGTGAGTGAGTAAAAAAATAATAAAAAGCCATAAAAACTCAAACATCTCTTTCCACAGCCTTCATTATCATTCCTATCAGTGAAATCCCAGATGCCAGAGCAATTAACATGACTGAGCGGCGACAGCAGTTACCTTTTAACGCTTAAACGTTAATTAGGGCTGTAGTCAGGACTGGCATTCTAAAGCCTAGGACCAGGACTAGCTGAGATCGCATCAGTTCTTCAAATCTTCAAGGCAGCAAGATCAAGTCTAAATGTACTGAACTGACAACCATCGAATAATTTTTGAAGCCTTTATCATGACTAGTTGGTTTCATTCATGCATTGTGTCAATGATAACATCATTTTCTACAAGAAGATTTTACTGCATATCAGACTTTGATCTCATTTAAGACAGAGACAAGTCCAAGGACAAATGGCAGTAAGTTCAAGACAAGTCCAAGTCAATTTGTATCAGGAACAGACTTGATTTTTACAGCATTATGATGATGATTATATTTTAAAAAAATGATTGTCATCTCTTCACCTTCGTAGATTGGACCATGCCAGTTTAAACAGATGACACACTGAAAACAATACATCTCTGTCCAATGCTTAAAAAAAATAAGATTGAAATGTCATGAGTAAAGACATCGGAAGCGAGGGTGTGAGGGGTGTAGCACGACTCCAATACCCCCAGCGGCAGTTTAAGTTTACATTTGCCTGACTTTCATATTCATGTAAGTGAAATTATCCTTCCAAAATAAATAACATGGCCAAATATTATACAGGGTGTAGCAAGGGAATCTTCTCTAACAGCTCCAGGTACACAAGTGTTTGTAGACACAAGGGTTTGTTTTTATGTTTGCGTTACACTATTCCAATTTTGTTTTTCCAGTCTACAGGGTTTAGAGTCAAATGTTAGAGTCAAGCAACACTTTTTTTACTCCCTAGTGTAAAAACTCCCTAGATGTTGATCAAGAGGCTGTTCGCTTACTATTTTGTAGACTCAAGTGAAAAACGTTCCATGTTCCAAGTCATATTTTCACTCAAGTCATTCGTTCATCTTCTAGTGCTTATCCAGTACAGGGGTCAGTCGCTGAGAGCCTGGAGCCTATCCCAGGAGACTGGATTGAGTGCACATTGTAGGGTATACCCTGGACAGGGTGCCAATGCATTACAAGACATACACACTATAGGCGATTTGGGAACGCCATGTGATGGGTTCTACATGTCTTTGGACTGTGGAAGGAAACCAGAGAACCTGGTGGCAACCCACCAAGCACTGGGAGGACATGCAAAACCAACAAACTCAGACCAGAGGCAGGATTTAAACAGTGCTAACTACTATACCACTGTGCCTATTATAATTGTCAAATGCAATGTTTCAAAATAGCTGCATTTAGTTAAGCTAGCTTGCACTGAATTAATGGAATGTTGACATCCTATAAATCAATAGTTGAAGTTTTATCCAATAAACTTGGAGTTTATTCAAGTGCCAGGATATCCCGACTTATGGAATGACCCTGGGTTGTCCAATTAGAAATCAATTAATCGTTCCACAGGACCTAACAACAGGCTGTCTTTGGCTAGCGGCCCCAGCCAGCACCCCGTATCAAAAATATATCCAACGTCATTGGGATAAACCCAATGAAAAATCCACCTCAGTCTGTCCAAGTATAGCTAGTTCCTGATCCAATCAGCTACCTTCAGCTAAATCATTGACAGAAATGCATGTTATTGACTGTAACTGAAGATCTGCCCCACAAGCTAGTCCTTGAGAAACCTAGAGAGTTTTTTTTTTTTCACATGCTTATCAGCTCTGCCACGATATTTTTTTCCCCGATGTTCCACCCTCTGAAATACTTTGCTCATCCAGCCTGGCTGATGATGCCTGATCCAAGCCTTTCTTTTCATATCGCTGAGTAGTGAATTATGCTACATATTCAGTCCAACAACATTTTGGACCCTGAGGAAGCTTAGGAAGTGTGGGCTGAGGACGCTTATCTTTCACTGAGGCTGAGAATGCTGAAGCAGTTAATTGACAGACAGAGTGCGAGAGCAAGAGAGAGAGAGAGAGAGAGAGAGAGAGAGGTAGAGAATAGGCGTGAAAGAGAAGGAGGGAGGGGATGTGCATGTGAGAGCGTGCATGAGATCTAGAGAGGGAGGGAGACAGAGAGAGAGAGAGAGAGAGAAACGCATTCACTCCAATCGCGCCCATCTCCCGGCGTCTCACAGAAAAGGGAGAATTTGTACCGAACACCAGAAAGCAGACGAGGACGAGGACAACTGTGAGGATTATTTCCTGTAAAAACATCTCCTCTGCTTGTGGATACTGTGCATCCGTGGAGTGTATGTGTGAATGTGTGTGTGTGTGTATGTGTGCGTTCACCATCCTGAAGTTATACAGGATGCGAGCGGGGGATGAACAGAACGCGGCGCGGCAGGATCCTTTGAGGCAGGAACGCCAGCGCTGCTTCTAGCCACTGACGAGCGCATCAGGACCGCTCGCTCGCTCTCTCTCTTTCTTTCTTTCTCTCCTCATTTCTCTCTCTGTCTTTAAATCTCTCTGTCCTTTTTTTCTCTTTCTGTCTCTCCTTCATTTAAATCCTCACGGAATGTCAGGGAATACGGCAGACGGACAAGGGGAAAGATTCATCACACGATCGTAGAGAGGACAAGAAAACGAGGATTTTACCGATAAGACACAATCGAGAAGGATCTCAGGCAGTTTGTTGGGAGACTTTGAGATTTTTAGCCGGTGCGCTGCTTGCTTTTCATCCTGATTGTGGATGTTGTGTGGAACATCGGAGAAGCTCTTGCAGGTAAGATCGATGATCGGTGACTAGTGTGTGTGTGTGTCTGTGTGTCTGTGTGAGTTGATAAAGCTGTGATTCGAGCGCTAAGGACAAGACAGCCAAGGGAGTGGAATATGATTTGAGCCAGATGAGCTCTTCTTGTTCTAATTGCATAAGCAAAGTGGGCTAAGTTTAACACCTTGTCTTGGTCTTTCTTCCTTTTTAGTTTCTGTCATAATGGACATTTAGATCAAACTAGAATATTTTTTTACTGATTATTCTGATCCTGATTATTCCTGTTCTTCTTCGCGAAGAGTGAAATCAAGAGGTGATCCTGGAATCATCTTGAATTAAGAAACACTTTGGAGTAGATCACCTCCTGATGCTTTGACATCTGTCATGACTTATCTCCCCAGCATTCCCCTTTCATCCAAACCATGCTTTTCTTACTTTTACATTGCGTGCGTGTGTGTTTGTGTATGTGTGTGTATGATTGGGAGTGGGCGGTAATCGATAAAGCTTGATAGGGAGGGTTTGATAGAGGCGTGTCTGCACTGTTACCGGTGCTGAAACGAAGAGTGCGCATCCATCTCGGTGTGTATCTTCCTGAAGGACACATTCTTCTGGCTGGGTGTGAGCGTTCTGCAGTTCCTTCTTTCGTCCTCTTTCTGCGCACCGGACAAGCGCTGCCTTCTGAAAAAAAAAAGAATAAGAATTAAATATTCACTAAGGCATGCACATCCTGTCCATGCTGAAATATTTACAATAATTTAATAATATATGAAGGCAAAGACTATAATTCCTTTTTTTATTTTTTCATTTTTGCATCCATATAAATGACCACTAGATGACTTTGCCGGTAGATGAGCAGCGCTCCCCTTGATAAGGCACTCGCTAAGGGACCCTACAGAGGCAGCAGCTGGGGGGAAAAAAAGGGTTTCTTTGTAGTTTTATGATGTGGGTTTAATACAAGTCATAAATCTGAGCAAGATAGTCCTGCTCGCATTCCTTCACGGATTAGAAGGCGATCCCTAACATCCCTTACTTCTTAGACCAACAAAACCCCACTAGGTCTAAATAAATATGTTTTTGTCTAACGGCATAAAAGCCACCCCTTCACGTTTTACTGCCTTGCTGATATTTTGCAGGAAAGTCCATCGAAAGCTCCCCTGAGTCATGATCTCCTTTTTAATTTCAGGTTTTATGTTTAAAATTTAGATTGCTTTAGCACATTGCCATTGACTAAAGAGTATGGAGTAAAAATTGAAGAAATGGAGCATCTTAGCATGTTCTAACTGGGACGTACACGCTTAATGTACAATGTTCAAATATGAATCATACCACTGTTTTAGATTAGAATAGATTAGATTAGATTCAACTTTATTCTCAAATGAAATACAGTTACTGAAAAAAAAAAACAGACATGAAAAAATGTCATCACATCCTCATGGTGTCTCAAGTCCCACCCTGATTCCTCATCCTCAGCTACATCACCAGAGATGATTGAGATTGATCCTTATCATGTTTATTTGTAAGCATTTTTTAAACAAATTTTGTTGGCTTAATTTAAAAAAAATATGTATAAATGAACTAATTTAACCTTCCATCACCTGGGGTAGGCAGTAACTAAAGATGAATCAAGAGTGCCCCTACTATTAGTATTTATTTAGAAGATGTTATTTGTCCATCCTGACCTATTAACTCATATCTAGTTGTATCACTAATACAAATATCCATCCATTCATCCATCCATCCATCCATCCATCTAACCTTTATCTATACTGTTTATTATGTGTAGGGTTACAGGAGGCCAAGAGCCTATTCCAGAAAACTCAGTCTCATGGTGGGGTACACCCTGGATGGGGTCACACCCATCACATGGCGCAAGCCCACGCACTCACACACTATGGCCAATCTGAAAACACCAACTAGCCTAATCAATATGTCTTTGGACTGTGAAATGAAATCGGAGTACACAGAAGAAACCCACCAAGCACGGGGAGAACATGCAAACTCGAGGCAAGATTTAAAGCCCTAACCCTAGGGCTGTGTGGCAATAGTGCTAACCAGTAACCCAAATGTTTTTTCAATGTTTTTCTCTGTATGTAATCAATATTCATTCATCCATCCATCCATCTTCAGTGATTGATTAATTCTGGTCTGGGTTTATAATGAGTCCTGGGAATAATAGGTGCTTGGGCAGGATACATTCTGAATGAGAGGACGGTCCGACTCAAATGACCAAGTGCGAAGAGAACCTAAGAAAGTGTAGTCATTGTGAACCTGATACAGGCTGGTGTTCTAACCAGGGTGTGTTCCCACCTCACACCCAGTCACACCCAGGATTGGCTCTGGGTAAAAGATGACGTAAACTACAGTAAACCACTTTATGGTGTATTAATAAAATTGAACTTAAGCTTCTCACCTGAGCAGGACGATCGGGCGTCTGAAACAGATAGACTCAGCAGACAGTTGTCTGAAAATGAAAAATGTCATGGCTGGCAACACGGTTCCATATTCTACATATGCAAAAAAAAGCAAGGCCTCGAGCCCTGGGTGTCCTGGGTGTCTGGAAAGTGAGGAGGACCAACACTTGAGCTTTGTTATTGCAGATCGAGTCCCACTTTAACCAATTATTTGTCTTTCAGGAAGGCAAATGATATTTTCCAGGAATATTCAGTTACAAATGATCAATGACTCATCGTCTGTCATCCGTAAATGTACAAGTACAGATCCTACAGAATTCCTACTTCCTGAGATGAGACAGGACATACGCTACATTAGGCTAAATCAACCTAAAGGAGAGGTACCCAGCTATGCCAGATGGTGTCTCAGTGTCCTGTTGGTGGCACACCTGGGAAAAGATGACATGTTAGACATATCCCTGATTGATTGTGCAAAATGAGAACGACTTTGAAATCTTCCGAGATTATGCTGTATTATTTTATGTTAATATTTAACAACTGGTTGAGTGGACAAGTCTGAAGCAGATGTCACATCCTAATCACAACTCGGTTAAATACCTCGTATTTTTGTTAGGTTTTATTCAGGTTGACATCCAACACTCAGCTTGGATGAGATTCCATATGGGCTTCACCACAAGGAGATGCAGTTTGTCCTTTAGGTGACGTAAAGGTCATTTTAAACAAGAACAGCTGCAGAGAAAGTGAGCATCATCAGCATAATGTGGTGAAATGGTATCAAGCTAAGGAATGCCTTAGCAGGTAGCTCAAAAAGAATCTGTTCATAACGTCACACAGGTCAGACATGGTTAGTGATTTAGTCTTCCTCTGTCTTTTAGGAACAAATGTCCCAGTGCTTTCTTTTGCATTTAAACATCTGTCTATCTATGAAGTTGTTTTCTGTAAGAACCTGTTTATATAGCAATTATGGAAGGAGTCTCCAGTGTCAACACTATAAACTTTTAAAGATAGAACTGCATTTGAGGAATTTGATGTTTATAGCTGCTATGATGTCATTCATCTAATTTATTTAATAGAGAAATGTAATCATTAGCAAATTGTTGTGATGTGAAAGGAATTACATGTGCTTCTTAATAGAAAAAGAAAATAATCAACTTTGCTTTATGATTTTTTTTCTATAACTTGTTTTAACTCGTGGGATTAAAACCCATCTAATACTTTCTGACATTTTTCAAATGCATTTTTAATGCATATACTCCTTCATATTCACAGTATGTGGATAAAAACTGCATGAATTAAAAAAAGAAGCTTCTGGTGAATACATACTGTATGGTATCAATTAATGTGTCATAAATTTTCATCTTGACATCTCAGCTCTTTGAACAGATTCAGTTCCACCTCGTTCATCTGTATAAACCACATCTTATTCTGCACAAGCCACAAGGGCATAATTGCACTCTGGGGGAAAAAAAACAACAACTTGCAGAGTCATTCTGAAAATTCAACATACGCTTGATCGAGTTAACAAGTTTTTAATCAAAGCAACATTGACAAGGTCACACACACACACACACACACACACACAACTGTCATTGCCTTTGCTTAAATTTTCTGTACAGATAAAAAAAGTTTCCAACTGCTGAGCTTCCCCTAAACAAACTCACACAGTGTTAAATGCTTAATGCGTTTCCAGGATGTGAGATCTTAACTGGCTAGACAGCGAGCTTGCAGGCATATTTTCAGAATGTCCATTAAGAGGCTAACATAATCAATCAACTCTTACTCTCCTGTCCATGCTGGTTTTCAGCATTTCTGAGCTGATGCGGTGGTTTCTGGAAGGTTCTGTCGCAGGGCTTGGCACTGTGAGCCTTGCTGATCGGATCATTAGCGGGTATCAGGGTGATGTTGGCTTGGCAAGGGCATCCTCTAATGACCGTCACGACTCTAATGACTGCCAAGCTAAATAAGAAAAAAAAAATCTGATTTGGACTGTCTGGAGGAGCTTGCTGATGGAATCCAACAGTCAAGACCTTGGAAGTTTGAAGTTGTTGCTTTAAAATGCTTGGCTACTAATTTTGCGCCTGCTTTGGAGATCCATGTGAAACATTTTGTGTCATTTTTAGATGAGCCAGGTGCTTGTGACAAACCTGATAACTGACTTCCACAAATCAGTCCTTGATATAGTGAGTGGACATGCCAGACATGTCAGATCTCTGAACTGATTCAGTTCCACCCAGTTCATCTGTGTAGGACATATCTCATTCTGCACCAGTCACAAAGGCATAATTAATTACACTCTTAAAAAAAAAAATATCTGAAAATTCAGCATACGCTTGATTGAGTTAACAGTTTTTAATCAAAACTTTTGATGTGAATTTCTGGTTCAGACTGTGACAAGCACAACTTTGTTTGGTTTTGGAAATCTCAAGAAGTGCCTCTGTGCCTTCTCCAGGGGACTTAGGGCACAAAGCAGGGTACAATCCATTGCAGGGCACATATACTCATTCACACACTACCAGTAACTTGGGAACCTTAATTAGCCTAATCTACATGTCTTTGGACTGTGCGAGGAAACCGGAGTACCCAGAGGAAACTTACCAGACACAGGAAGAACATGCAAACTCCATGCACACAGAATTGAACCCAGACCCTCTAGCATTGCTGGAACTCCTTTAAAGCTACAAACATTTAGAAATGTCTAGGAGCGAAGTCAGGATTGTACAGGGGGCGTGGCAATAACTCCCAGCCGAGTTTCTGTAATGTGCAAGTGGGATTTGTGAATGATTGTGTGTACAGTTCACACAGATAGATGCGTCTCTTCCTTCAAGTTGGCAGATTTCCAAGAATTAGGCATTCCACTCATTAAATGTTCACAGGAACAACTTGGCGCTGGATCGTCATTCACAGATGCTCAGACTTACTTAAAATGTTTGCACCGTTCAAATGCTTTACTGCAGCTAGGAGTCTCATCACAGCGATGTGCATGAAGTCCTCATGCCCTTTCATTCACCAGAAATTTCATCAATTTTGTCCCTGTGTGTCTTAAATGACCCTTATAATATCACACAATTACAGCTAATTATCTTGCTAGAGCAACTTTTTATCTGCAATTGTGACTTTGTGCATCCACTTATTGGGCTATAAAAAGTTGCAGTTTTGTAATATAATACTAATTCAGAAAAGAAGAAGAAGAAGACTGCAGTAACCGACAGTTGAGCAAGATAAAGTCATAAATTTAAGATATTCAGTGACAGTTAGAAGAAAAAATATTTCATTATGTGGAGCTGTAACTTGCAATTTCTAGTTCCTTCTAGTTATTAAAATTTTCTGTAATATGTGGTAGTTGGAGACTAGTCGAAATGTGTAAAGAACATTCTTTTTACTAGTTATTCAAGAATCATTGTTATAATTTGATAAGCATTAAACAAGAAAGTTCTTAAAATAGAAAAAAAAAGAACAGAAGGTAATAATAATAAAAACAGAGAAAATATAACAAGAAACTATACTCAAAAATTACAATCGACAAGGCTTCATAACTAAACAAGACAAAACCAGACAAACTAATCAAGATAATAAACAGAAAATACGATTTTGGAACACACCAGGACAGGACCTTGGCAGAAACAGGACCATGTCAAATGCAAATGTAGTGAACTCAAGAGACAATATGAAAGAGACAACGGGTTCAAGGGTTCATCCTCATTATTAAAATCTATTAAATTTCCAAACCCTGTTTTCTCTCTGCTACAAGTTAGGCCTGACTTATTGTAAACTCAGTCCTAGATTTTTTTTAATGTTTGTCTTGCTAAAGATTTAAGCTTGTATGCTTCAAGTTTTGAAATGTGTTTTCCTTCCAGCCATGGCAAAAGCGTATTTATTTTTAAGTACCTACACACAGATATTACACTTCAACATTTAGTCCCAGCCAATATCCTAAAAGCAGCACTGACGCTCTCTCCTATTTAAACTCAGACGAAGTTTCAGAGCGGTCCTGAGTGTGCACGGATACAAATACTTCAAAACCAATAGAGGGCTTCACATAAGACATTATTTTCTCATGGTGCTTTATCTATTCCAGGCTTTTTCCAACATATCTGAAAGTACAATTTATGACCAGAATACTTTTTAGACTCTTCATGGCTTTCCTATAAATACATAACACCATCCACAATCACCTCACTTCAGAGGGAAATGTTTATCAAAATCTATCTCTGTGTCTACAGTATCTATGCCCTGCTCAAGGCTCTGCCGCACCAAATTGATTTCTCAGAGCTTTGGGCAAGTGAAGGGCTCTTAATTAAAAGATGAAGTCTCAGTGCACAGTTGAAAACAAAACCCACTCCCTAAAGCAGGTTTTTATTTTATGTAGCACCAAAAACAAAGGAAACAGCCCCTCCTTAATTCTAGGTGATGTTCTGGGAGAAAAGGAAACTGGCTGTCTTTGCGAAACAGAGACAACAATCTGGAGCAGGGCACCAGCAAGACAGTGAAGATGACAGTGGACTTTAATATAACCCTACTCCTCTGCCTGCACTAATGATCCACTGTGTCCAGCACTGAACCGTTCAAGTTCCTCTGTACTACCATCTGCAAGGATGTGAAGTGGGAGAGGACCATTGCCGCTGTCACTAAGAAAGCACAGTAGGGAATTTACTTTATTTTCCCACCAAATAACGATGCTCAACCTGTCCAAGGAGCTGCCACTGAGTCCATAATGTGTTCATAAATTACTGCCTGGTTCAGCTTGGCCACCCAAGTGCACAAGTGCAGACTTCAAAGGTCGTCAGAGGGCATCATCGGGACCAACCTGCTCTTCCTCCAGAGCCTGTACACGTCACACATCAGGTAACAGGCAGGAGGAATAACTTTTACTCTCTGGCAAGCACTACAATCCACAGTAAAATCCACAGTAATTAACTAACACCTACACTGTTTGTCCAGTCAGACAAATCTGAACTGTGATGTAAATTCAACATCTGTTAATTCGTAATTGGAATCAGAACTTTGAGGCATCAGGAAATATTTGTTTCAATAGTTACAAAAAAATATGAACATTATATAACCCTCAAATCATCCCCAATTTTGAACAATTTTTTTTTTGTCAATGGTGGATCACTAGTGGGCTTCTCACTTGCCATGCTGAGGGCCAAGGTTTGTTTTCTAGACAGGTGCCTAAACCCAGCCACTAGATGCTGGGCATTCTTAGTGCCGGTCCCAAGCCTAAATATAATGGGAGGCTTGCATCAGGAGGGGAGTTTGATATAAAATCTGTGCTAAGTTGTTTGCTAATCAGTGGTGGCAACCCATTTCCAGGAGAAGCCAAAAGAACAAGCAAAATTTTTTTCACTGTTTGTTGTACAATATCATACCCACATACAATACCAATACCGTCCAACCACCCATTCCTTATACTGTTTACCTTTATATGAGTAGTGGGTATACCAGAAAACTTAGGGCACAAGGCATTGTAGACCCTGGATATAGATGCCATATTATCACAGGGCACTAGCGCACTCACAATGGGCAAAAACACTGATAATGCTACAAGGCAAACACTCATAATGCTAAAATGCTAATGTCTTTGCACAATGGGAGGTTACCCGGAGTACCTGGAGAAAACCCACCAAGCATGACAAGGACATGCAAACTCCACTCCTACACAGCGGAGGCAGGATTTAAATCCCTGAGCCTGGATGTGCAAGGTGACACTGTTAACCACTAAGTCCTGATGCCACCCAATACCAATACCATCCTCAAAAACTTATTTAATTTTTCTACCTAACTGGACAATTAGGATTGTGTTATAGGGTAGCTAGGGTAGTGTGTGTATTTGTAAGTGTGTACAGTGGGATTACTATAAAATGACTACAAATTCCTTGTACACTCAGGCATACTTGGACTTGGAATAAAGCGGATTCTGGTGTGGGAGGTCAAGGTTTGAGGTGGACCTTGCTAGAGATTGGTGATTAGCATTGATGGAGGAGGACATTATGAGCAGATAAAATGATTAACACTATAACCAGACATTTACTAGAGAGATAGAAAAAGGCAATGAACCTGAATCCTAGCACTCCAAACGACTTTGGGTCAAACCTCCGTAGTAGATGGTGATGGACACAATAAGCTTACATGCTTAGCTTGCATGCCTTGTGTGAAGGCTTTGAGCAGTGTGGTTGACAAAATGAAGGACATTAGTAAGAAGAATAAAACCAGCTGTTTCTAAGGATGCTTATTGATCCTGACTTTCATCTGGTCTTTGATCTTGACATACTTCTTTTAAGAGTGGCTTACACACTACAACCATTTTACATCGCATTATATACTTCCACTGCAGGTTTCTTTTGGTGAATGAATTTACAAGTTGATTCGATGGCGCTCTACTGTCTGGCTGAGAAAGCATGTTATTGATTTTATAAATAATTTTTACAGATAGTTGGCATGTAGATGGAATTCCACTGCAATGTTTGGATTTGTTTATTTGCAATATTTGTGGTCATTGAAGGTCAATATGAAGAGCTGTTCACTGTCAAAGCATTGCATTGACAATTAGCTTAGGATGCTTGGCAAATTAAGGTCACAGTTTAACATAATATTAAAGAATTTCCAGAATTGTTCAGTTAGTAGAGGCTTGATGACGTAGTCACCTTAGTGCTGAGGCTACATACCTCAAGAGTCGAGGGTTCCCATATACTTCTACGTCCAATCTTCAGGTCTGTGCGCATGGAGTGCGCATGTTCTCCCTGTGCTTGCTTTGTGGGTTTCCACTGAGTCCTCCAGTTTCCTCCCACAGTCCAAAGACGTGCAGATTAGGTTAATTGCTGTTTCCAAATTGCCTGAAATAGGTGAGTGTGTGTAAGTGTTTATGTGTCCTGCGATGGACTTTCACCCTGTCCAATGTGTGCCTTGCCTTGTTCTCTGAGTACCATTTTATATTCCAATGATCAGGGTGATCATTTCGAACCTGCCGTTTAGGTTGTTAAGCTTCCAAATCTTCCAAGCTCTACCAAAGTGTGCATTCAGTCACATCTCTGGAGAAGACATAGAAAAAAAAACCCACAAAAGTCTCCATACATAAAATATTTTAGCAAAATGTTACTCTGTAAACACACAAGGAGTTGTCTCTCCCCCTCATCGTGAGGTTGTGTTAACACATCTGGTGTTATGCACGGAATTGCATAATTATGTTAATTTCCCCTATGTAAGGAGACATCCTGCAGGGACAGCCTGTATTTGTTTTCCATTTTATATGGGAATTGGGTGAACTAATTAGCTGGTTTTGGCCACTTCAGTTGAGTCAGCAGTGCAGATTCGCATAGACAGTACGGTTCTATCACCATTATTGAACCTAAAGTAAAAAGCAAATATTATACAGTGAAGAAAGCTTACTGTACTGTTGGGGAATTAAAACATACACTATCTCTCACCACTGTGACTAATTAAAGTATTAAAGTTACAGTTTATTGCCTCCATCCATCCAATATATTAGTTTAACCTGCATGTTTATTTTAAATGAGAGACTAATGTAAACAATAAACAAAATATCATTAATAACTATATACATATATACAGGTAGTTCCTGATTTATGAACATTCAAGTTACGAATTTCCGCGGATACAAACAGACCGCGGTTCTACGTACTTCCGGTTCAATCGCAGAATTAGCTCACGTGTATTATTATATAATGTGTAAAGTCTGGTATATTGTATGTGTGTGTGTGTGTGTGGGGGGGGGCAATAAGTATTCTGGTCTCACTGGTTTAAATGAATTAATCTGGGAGCATGATGATAGAAAATAGCTGTCCTGTAAACCGTTTTGCAAAATCCTCAACAAAACAGAGTTCACAGTCCAATACAGTGGAAATCCATCCTCTTTCTGATCTCTCTGAGACAAAATGGTGTGCAGGATTCCCCTCGAGATTTAAAGGTACAGAAACAACACTTTGAGATTCATTTCCTTAGACAGGGTTACGGTTTTTGGCCACACACAATGTGGGGCAAGGGGACAGATTTAGTCAAGTGGATTGGAATGATTTACATTGAATATTCGTGTCAATGGCGTATAAGACTCACTTTGTTGGACTTAAGAACAAATCTGACTTATGAACGTGCTTCAACTAAGGGCAAAAAAGGCATCTTTCTTGC
>JAOTRS010000001.1:22692147-22704949 GCA_028565755.1 Dinotopterus cunningtoni | reverse complement strand
CTGCAATTTATTACAGGTAATATATGGATAGTCGGGGATTTCTCAGTAGTTTAAGTATTTATTAAATTTTTTTATACTGTATATAATTTTGAGTTGCTAAATAAATATTGGCAAATCTCTGTGTCCAATTATTTGCTGTTAGCTTAGATAAATATGTTTAATTTTACTGGGTAATGACATTTAAACACCACCACCTGCAGGACTGGAGGACTCGTGCTACAAAACTGCAGACACTTTATATTTGCCCTATATTTTTTAACACTTTGTATTTGCCTTATAGTTGTTTAGAGATATGAAGTATGTCTAACTATTAGATTGTAAAGACACTTAATATATACAATGGGATTAAAACTTTTTTTTCTTTTAACGTTAGTAATAAAACACCAATTTTTATTTATTATTATTATTATTATTATTATTTTGTTTTTTAAACATATTACACCATCTCCATTGCTGCACTCTATCCTCAGCTGATTTTATCGTGAACATCTTGGCAGCTCTGCAACGTGTTACAACATCTCATGATACACAAAGCACGTCAGATTGATAGGGCAAAGCCGTGGGTGACTGTTAATGGATACGGGGCGAAGTCGGTATTGTGACTAATCCCGGTCATTGTACTTGGGCAGATAAGAGAACAGCGCGAAAGCGAGCCAGAGCTTTTGTCTCGCGGTGTCAGGATCCCGCTGAACGGCTGGCCAATTTCTGCAAATTATTTCTGGATCTCACGTTCTGTATTGGAAAAGAAAAAAGTGGCTGATTCTACAATAGAGTGGGTGATCTTGGCAAAGCCTGGGTGGGCTTTGGGATAGATGATAGACGGGGGTATAAATCTAACAGCCGCACAGAGACGTTGTTTTAATATGTTTTAATATCGGCATTGGGAGAGACATAACGTCATAAAATAAAATTAATGGAATGAAGCAGGTAATAAAGTCTAATATTTGTTACAGATAAGCAGCAGTTAGATGAGGTTTCTAAGAAAAATAAATAATAATAATAATAATAACAATAATAATAAATAATAAGTAATGGATGTAAGCAAGCAGTTGGATACACTTACAAGCAGTGGTATATTTTGTGTTCGGAGAAGTCGTGTTTGCGTGTGGAATCCTGTCTGTCGGAGATATGGAGCTACTAATGGGCGGACATTATTAATAATGCAAGCATTCAACCCAAGATTGGTGCAATTTAACAAGAGCGGCGCTCTCTGAAGGCCAACTTCAAGTGTAAGGAGTAAGATGAAATTGTCTTTGGTGTTGCATGTTAGAACATGCTGCGCATCAGCAGATGAAAATCGAAGAGTTCAGTCATTTCTTTTTGTTTTTTTGGTGGTAGAGTTTAGCGAGGACTTCACAAATCATACATGGGTGCGATTGCAGTAAAACTAAATGATGCAGAGAATAAAACACTGTATGCCATACTCTAATAGAAATGTAATAAATACTGAGACGGAGTAACATTTACTACTTTAAAGTGCATTATTTTCCCCTAACAGTTTCATTTCTCTCATACAACCAATCTGATCTAACAATTTTACTAACAGAAGATCATTTTGGTATATATTTAAAGGTGTTTTTGGTGGTTGTTCCCAGATATTCTCCCCAATTTAGTGGTAGCTGATTCCCACCCATCATGAGGGCACTTCCACATCAAGGCAACAACTAACAACCAGGGAGAGTGAAGACTATCATGTGTTTCCTCCGAGCCACTTGACGCCACCAACTGCATTTTTTCTCACTCACAGACTGTGATTGGCTGTAGTGCCGTGATTTATGTGATATCCCTCCCCTCTGAGAGGGCTCGGCCAATGTACAGCATCACCTGGGATTCAAACTCATGATTTCCTAACGATAGAGCGAGCACTTTACCGCTGCGCCATTCAACAGCTCTACTTTGAGTTATTTTAATGTTGTGTAATCAGTCACGGTGGTGGTATTGGTGTAATAAACACTTCCTGCGTACATTAACTTGTATCTGCCCAGTGCTGCCTCCTTTCCATTGACAGTTGTAGTAGAAGGGTGCCAATACTTTAATACTTGTAGACCTACAAAGCAATCTATGGTAGCTGGACATCAAAACGAATGAATGCTGAAGCAGATAGGAATGCATTTCTCATGGTTTGTACAGTATTTTTATTTTGCCGCGGGTTCCTCAGCGGTTCTTTGGATCTTCAGTGGTTCTTGGGTTCCTACGGGAGATCTGTTTGGGATTCTAAGTAATAAAGAATCCATTTAGCAAAGGGAGTTCTAAGTGGACATGGCTTGCCTAGAGATAGAACCAGAATCAGAAATACTGTCGGGCTCAAGAGGCTTTTTTTAATAACCCATAAACAATCAATTTTATGTTAAAACATTTAATAAAATAAACTTCATCTTCTCCTGCAAGTTCAACTCACTGGCAATCCCACAAAACAAAACCATTTTCATTTTATGTGAAGTGGAAATAATTTAAATGATCAATTTGTCTATTTAAATCATTCCACCATCGTCTAATCTCTATCCTCCGGGAGCGCATCTGAAGCTTTCTTTCCAAATTCACTTCTTTCTCACTTTCGAACCCTTAGACAACTACAGACGATCTCACTGGCACCGTATCGACGCAGAAGCTCCTCCAGACTCCCAGCGTAGTAAAAATACATTCCCGCGACACCCTGATCACCTTTTCCTCAGGCGAATGGTATTTTTAGATCGCGCTGCACCGCTCCAGGCGCCCCATTCTAGACTTCTGGTTCTAAAAATCGTCTGTATCACAACGTACATGACACTTCTGTCGAAAGACGTGGTCTAGAAGGTCAGTCTCAAAGGAGTCGTGATCACTTGGAGGGGATGGTGGGGGGGTCGTCAGAGGGGAGATATGCTGTAATTCCTGCTTGAGACAAAGGGAGAGAAAAAGAGACAGAACACGAGAAACTGTAAAAAAAAACCTCTGAGCTCTCATCGTTGCTGCGCAAACCCTGATGGATTGTGTGTCTTTCTGCCAACGAAGCTTTCTGACACTTATTTATTATCACGTCCTGCTGCTTGTCAGCTCCTAAGGTCATATCCTTTGGCGTCTTCATACAAGCTACACAGACGGGAAAAGTCAAAGCCAGCACTCGTCTAAAAGGTGGATTTTTTATTTTATTTTTTTTTTGTAGACAAATGTCCGAGCTCAAGAGCAGAAGTACCAGGATAAGCTGCAGGGATTATGGGACGGCTTTTTTACCGCTTTAACTATTCACTCTCGATGTCCTTTGTAATAAAGTGTACGAGCCAAAGTGGCCACGGAGTCCAAGGAGAATTGAGTGCAAGAAAGCAAGCCTGGTCTATCAGTCACTGTAGACACACTTTGCCCAGGGACAACAACAAAAAAAAAGAAAAGAAAAAAAGAAAGAAAGTAAATGGCCTCGGGTGAACGAGTTAAGCTGCAGAAGTTTATCTTGCTAGTTAGCATGCTAAACTCTCAGAGTGAATATTTCATTTAAAACATATTGTAAATCCCCTACATGTTTATAGTTCTATAGAATTATTCTATAATTTGCGTGCAAATCATGTGTTGTATTACGTATTGTATGTGCATTATTAACATATTTATACTGTGCAGTACAATAATGTAACTATTTAGGTCCCCAGGCACTTTATGTCGTCATACATGAGATTTTGTCATTGGCTCAACTCAACAGGAAGTCAGTTATTTTGGTTCGTCTGCAAAATGCACCCAAAGGAATTTGATACACTCTTTCTAGGAAATTTATACGATCGGCATCAAACTGGGCCGATGCGATCTCAAGACATTGAGGATACGAAAGTATAGAGGGATTTATGATATTGCAAACAGGTCAACCATGACAGTGCCTTAAACTTATGCCAAAAAGTTTTCAAAAACTTTCTGTGTGACATTATATCGAGTGACATCACGTCGAGTCTAGACCTGAGCAACTGAAGCAACTCCAGATCATAACACTGCCTCCCGAGGCTTGTACAGTGGACACTATGCATGATGGGTGTTTCACATTGTAACTTCAGCAAGCGTTTAAGTGATCTCCCATCACACTCACTCTTATACCTGTGAACTGATGAGACTCAGTATTTTAAGGGAAGGAGCTTACTTACAGCAAAGAAAACCACAGTCAGAGCTGCTGTTCTATAACACTAATCAACACCTTTATGACCAAAAAAATGTTTGAGATGCTAAGCTAAAATGGCGTCATGATTGTTCAGTTAACCGCGTATCAGCTTGCCGTGAGACAATGTGTTTTAGACAATGCTACAATAAGCAAACGAGTCTCATCGTTAATGCCCACTTAAGCGAGGCCGTCTGCATCGCCAAATGTCATCTTCATCCCATCAGGCCTCGGTGCCGCAGGAAAGCCGTTCTAAACTTGGTGTGTGTGGTGACATTTATGAGGATATTAGAGATCTTGCTCTTGGCGAGGCTGCAGATCACAGCGGACATGTTGTGAACCAATAAACTGCAACGCGCATATAAAGGGTGGGGGAAAATGGAGCTAAAGCGATGATAGCAATCACTATTCAGGGCTCAAAGCACGGATTCGGAAATGTGTTTATCACTGGATCAGAGCTAACTCCAGAATTATTGGCATCCTTCAAGATACTGTGCAAAATGGCTCTATGTACCTAAATATTTATTGTGTAAATTATGTAATTAATGTTAAAAAAATCACTTAGAAAAAAGTAAATGAATCATGTGGAAAAACACTGTGAATGAAGCAAAGGAATCAGATCAAAAAAGCACATAAAATTAATTATTCATGTGGAAGAAGAAAAATCATCAGTGAAATCATGAATCAAGTGGAAGTAAATGATTCATATGGAAAAAAAAAATGGAAATACGATCCAATCAGTCAAACGACTAAGTAGTCTGTGATTAATCACAATTTAAAAACTTTTAGGTTTAGGCTTACTTGTAGTATAAACATGTAGTGTTGGAATAAAGAAATGCATGGCAAACTGGTTAGAGGAAACAATGTTCAATTTTATTATATCTCAAACATTAACATTATTAATGTTAACGTTATTAAAGTTAAAAACTCTCGAATCATGGCGAGTGTCTCAACTCTCGAGTCTCAACACTCGGCAGGGCTCGCACACGAACATTAACACCCGAGAGCCTTAGCCGCCCGAGTCACCGCTCCCACATCTTACATCTAATGTATTCCTGTAAAAATAGGTCGTCTTAAAGGGAGCTCGAGCACACAAATTTTGGTTTTATCCAAATCTCCACCTGGAAGCTTTTTATAATGAAACGTGTGGTTCAGCACACTTGGTGATGTTTCCTTACTCATCTTATTGTCTATGTTAAACGTAACGTCTCACATGCAGCTGGTTAACCGCACTGCGATTATGGGAAGCCATTAGAGACAAACTTGGTCAAATGATTAATTTGTGTTAAAAAATAGTAATGCGTTACAATTTATAGATGAATCACATCTGTTAAATAAATTATTCAACTAAAAGAATCTTATAAAAAGAAAAAAATTAAAGCACCAAAATTTATGAAAAAGTTATGAAATTAAGTGAATCTTGAAAAATCATAGAGAAAAAATTAAATAATCTAAATAAGTCTTATTTAAAAAAGATTTGATTTGACAAATCACAAAAAAAATATATTAATCATGTCGTACAGTCACACTTAAAAATAAATAAATCATCTGAAGAATTGAATTAAGTTAGAGAATCACATGTGAAAGCTAATGAATATTAAAGACACTTTGTGTTTTAATAAATATGTTCGTATAAAACAAAATGAATCATTTCTGAGTTATTTTTGTTTGTTTTATTTTATACATTTGATTTTGTGCTTATTTTCACGATTTTATAATAATTTTGTATTTTCACTAAGATGAAAAAAGATGACAAGTAAATGTGATGGCTCAACAGAAACAGGATTAAGGACTAGCAGGATGTAATGTTGTAAGAAAAACAAAAAAAAAGTGCAGTGTGTCACGGCGAGCTGGAGAAAATGGCGCTTTCATAAAGCAGCTGAGGCATGGAGAACTTGTGCTTGTAGCTAAGCGGCCTAGCAAAAGGAGAGAGAGAGAGAGAGACGATGTGAGACCGTCGACGTCTCAGAGCATAAGGATTAAATGTTTCTTCTACAGAGGGACTGCGAGACATGAGACATCTTCACGCCACGTTAGAGAATGTGAAAATAAGGAGCAAACAAACTTCTAAACAAGCAATCTGCTGAACACACACACACACACACACACACACACACACACACATACATCGTCTGTCTGTCCTGAGGGAAGCCAGTGGTGTGTGGAGAAAAGCTTCGTCAGTTTTGACTTGTTTGAACCGCCTGAGTCTCAAAACACACACAGCGCATTCATCAGGGAATAAACGTCAGCCGAGTCTAAATGAAGACTGGATAATTCATCTAATCTGATCATCCGATCGCTGCTATTGTTCACATCTCCTCATGTCTCTACCTGCTGTTAAGGGTCGAAGGAAGGACAGAGGGAAGGAAAATAAGAAAAAGAAAGAAAGACAAGAGGAAAGATGAAAAGAAAACAGAAGAAAGGTCAGAGGAAAGGAAGGAAAGAAAGAAAGGAAGAAAATAGGAAGAAAGGAAGGAAAACACGAAAAAAGACAAAGAAGGAAGGAAGGAAAGAAAACAAGAAAGAAAGGAGGAAGGGAAACAAGAAAAAAGGAAGGAAGACAAGAAAGTAAGTGAAAAAGAAAGAAAAAGTTGGAAGGAAGGAAAACAAGAAAAAGAAAGAAAAGAGGAAAGAATGAAAGAAAAAAAAGGTGAACGGAAGGAACGAACGAAAAGAGAAAGGAAGGAAGGAAAACAAGAAAGAAAGAAAAGAAGAAAACAAAGAGAGAAAAAGACAGAAATAAAAGAAGGAAGGAATATAATAAAGAAAATAAGAAAGAAAGAAAGAATTAAGTAAGGAACAAAAACAAGCAAAAAAGATTGAAAAAAGAAGAAAAGAAAGGAAACGGGAAAGAAAGGAAGAAAGAAAGAATTGATGTAATTTTACATTCATTTAGAATTGCATTAAATTATTGAAGTGTTTTAAAATATACTGTAAATGACATTATGGTCTCTGTCTAGCATTAACAGACCTACTAACCTCGAAAAATAACCATTTTACAACCATCCCTACCTTCTGCATAAGGATTGGCTACAATAATTCAGTCTGATCTCTGATTGGTTAGATCTTCAGAGGTAAACCAATCCTAGAGCAGGAAGGGCGGGACTTAAACACAGCATGTGTTTTTTGAGCGCAGTTCAGCTCCCTGTCATGTTATGGTGTATCTGCTCTTTCAGATGCTCTTTTGTAAAGCTCTGGGATGAGCTGCTTCCAGCTACAAATAATATCACACTGAGAGTGAGGAGGAGTTATTTATTTAACGATGATATTTAAGACCAGGATCTTAATCATGAAAGCTAGCAATAAAAGAGATAAAAAAGAGAGCTTCAAAAGACTGTGGGCTTAGAAGGATCCTTTTCTACAGTAAGTCTACACCTCACTCTCACTCATTCTCTATAGCGCTTATCATGTACAGGGTCACGGGAGACCTGGAGCGTATCCCAGGGGACTCGGGGCAGGAGGCAGGGTTCACCCTGGACCGGGTGCCAATCTGTCACAGGAGACACATTATGGACAATTTGAGAGTGCCAATTAGCCTAAACTAGATGTCTTTGTATTGTTGGAGAAACGCAGAGTACCCAGAGGAAACCCATCAATCAGAGGGAGAACACAACTTCAACCGTGGAGGTGCGAGGCCACGGTGCTGATCATTACGCCACGGTGCCGCCCAATCTACCCATGTTTCCAAAAAATATATTTTCATCCAGGAATCTAAGACATGAAAAATTCACACAGTACAAATTCACTTGAGACCGTTATCTACCAAAATTTACAACCGTTTTTACTCACCCCTGAAACGTAATGCTTTTCGCCGCACCTGTACCTCCTGTTACACTGCCAGAGGTTTGTATCCTCTGATCCTTCTGATTTTTATTAGCCATGGCTTCACTGTCCAATATGGCGGCGCAGCTCGAGCACTGGCACTGACGGAGATACCCATGTTCACTCCTCTCTCTTTAATCAGGTTAGCGCTTGAATCAGTGGATCAGTTTGGGTAATGACCCAGATTTGCTCCTCTTTTATTCAGCAGATTAGTTGAGTCAGTGAGTTCAGGGAATCCTGTTCAAGCTCATTTAGTCCGAGCTGAGGATTTCGAGTCTTTCTTTCCCTGCATGCAACAGCGATTCTCATGCAAAAGATTTCTTTTCAACAACTGAACATGTTCAAATGACTCGACTCAGTCTTAAGATTTATTGGAAATAAATTCAATCTGAAATTTTCCTGCTTGAAACAAACCGCTCTGATAGTGTTGTTTATTTTATATTCTCTGGCTCGCATTTTAAACTTCATTGCAATGCAAATATTTCTAAAGAAATCACACTGAAGAATAAAGTCACGTACTTCATCTCTCTGCTCTCTCTCGAAACGTTTTCTTTCTCCATTAACTTTTTTTTTTTTCCTGCCTCATATTTGAGAAAGTCAGCAGTGCAGCTGATTGAAGCAGCGATGCTTTCCGGGATATGAAATTGATTGTTATATTGCACTTACACAGCTGTTGGAAATAAGTTATTTCAGAATTATTTTCTGTAAGTTTACTCAGGAAATGAGGGGAGGTTAGCGCCGCGGATTTTACAGCAGGACGTGCGTATTTCATCGCCACGGACAACGACCCAACCGTGCATCATGTCGGCTAGTGAAAGAGAAAATTGAAATTTCAGCAGAAACATATACATGAATACATTAACATACATATTGCCTGATTGTGTTTCCCTTCAGTTTAATCAGGAAACCATTTATAAAGGCGTAAGGTTCGACATGTACAGTGTGTATCGATATATGAAAGGCTTCTGTAAAGAGACGTTTATTTGCAGTGTTTATTGTGTCAAGTGCATGAAGGTGTAAATCTTCAGGACAGAAAGTTTGCTATGTTTTTTTTTCCAACTGCAAGAAAGAATAAAAAGAAATCTGGTCAGGAAACGCAGGATGTTTATAGCTGCTATACCATTAAACAAATAAACAACAAGCCATCGTTATTTTAATGAATACACCTTGTAACTACTAACAAATTCCTGTGTTTTAACAAGAATAAAACTCTATAGTCGGGTGGAAGCAGCAAGTCCTGCTTCATGATGTTGATTAGTTTTCCATAACAGCTTGACACAGGATGTTCTCCAGCCTCACTGAAGTTCTCCAAGTTTTTGTCTCTCGTTATTTCCAGTCCAGTCCCTGTACCTGAGCAGTTTTAGAGGAATGTGTTTGTGTTTAAGCCACATATTGACCTATAAATCATTCAAGCATAAAAAACATCTAACTTAAATCCTGACCCAGTGAGGAACAGGTGCAGATGATGACAGATGATCAGGAGGTGATTAGTAACTGCTGCTGCTGAATGATGAGGGGTTGGAACAGACGAGAGGGGAAATGAGGTCGCTGCTGAGGTTGGTACATAAACAAGCAGTTTAGAAGTTATGCATTTACGCACTTTGTAGCCTGTTGCAATAAAACATTTGTTTCTTTAATGTAATATTCATTAGTTAATTTACTTTAATATAAAGAAATGGAGGGTCAAGCGCTGTACAAATACCAGTCAAAAGTTCGGAGACACCTTCTAATTCAGTGTGTTTAGTTTTGTGATTTTTTTTAATACTCTTGAACAAGGCTGAAGATTTCAAAACTATGAAATAACACGTATAGTATTAGATAATTATGTAACAACAACAACAACAACAACAACAACAACAACAGTAACAACTGGGTTGCAAAACCCATCAAGCTCCATGATGAAACTGTCTCTCATGAAGACCTTCCCAGGAAAGCAAGACCAAAACTGAGCTCTGCTGCAGAGGAGAAGTTCATTTAGAGTCACCAGCCTCAGAAATCACCAATTAACAAACAGCACCTCAGATTAGAGCCGTTATGAAGCTTCACAGAGCAGAAGTAGCAGATAAACATCTCAATATCAACTGTTCAAATGAGATTATTGTGTGTTTTGTATAAACACCTTCAGTGTAAAAAGAAATAAACATCAGGAACGTCCATGGAGTTGGAAAGGTTGTACAAACTTTTGAGCGATAGTGTAAGTCCAACACCTTAACCACTGAGTTACTCCTAGTTGATGTGAGCGCTCGAACTGAGAGCTGTAGAAACTCGTGGTCGATTCGGTTCGTCTTTTTTTATTAAAGTAAATTAGACGGCGATTACGATCAGAGGGATTAACTCCAGATGGAGATGATTTTAGATAAAACACGACGCCGCTGTGGATATTAGAGCCGTGAATCGCAGGTAGACTGACGAGTCGAGTCGAGTCGGCACTAATGTTTACTGTTTGGTTTCTCAGCGATACTTTTTATAGATTAAAATAATAATAAATAAAAATACTAAAAGTATCTAATAAGCATTAAATTTCACGTTTCGGACAAAACAGCGAACAAATCGTAGCATCTTAACACGTAAAATATTCGTTGAACCGAAGCGGGGCGTGGTCTCCCTGTGAACGGGTGGTGATTTGGTAAGATGACGATGTTTCATCATTTTTAAACTTCTACCTTCACTACAGCCGAGTGAATTTTAATTGCTTTGCAAATTATTGAGTAATTAACTGAATCGTGGGGTCAAATTTCCATTTAAAATCAATTCACACCTTTTTTTTATTGCAAAATGTTAAAATCTCTAAAATGTTATAATTTTCTTTCTTTTTTTTGGTTTTAAATCACGCGCGCTGCAGAAAAACTCAAACAACTTCCATCGAACGAGTTTTGTGAGATTCTGTCGTCGTCTTCTTTTTGAGTTCAAGCGCGTGAACCGCTGCAAAAACCATGTCTTAGCCAGTGAAGTATTACTGAACCTAAAGAGACCCATCTATAATGTCTTAAAACAAGTTTACTACAAAAAAAGCAATTGTAGGATTATAAAGCTTATTTTTAATGTAAAAAATTGAAAGCAAAAAAATTGGCAGATATTTTTGAAAGTTTCGAACTATTTGTTACTTGAAAGAAGCGAAATTATTCGCCAATAAGAACGAGACAGTTTTCGCTTGAACTTTTAGTAACATTTGACTAGAAATCATTTTAATAATCTCATATTCGGAAGAAGACAATTCGGTGTTTTTTGGCAATACACTCACACCAGGCTATATACATAACATTTAATTCGGAACATTTTTGAGATTTTAACATTTGAACGTTTACCATAACATAAAATTTTTTTTTTTTAAATCAATTCTGAAACAAAAACTAATGATTCAGTTGATCACCCAGTAAAGTGAAAAAGCAATTAAACTTCACTCAGCTGAAGTGAATACGCCCACATACAGAGCAACTTACATTTTTATCTAATTATACGTCTGAAGTAAAGCATGTAAGTAAAGCATTTTGAGTTTTTTTTAAATCAGACAGCTGTGATGTAAGAGGAATGAAACACTAGGGGGCGTGCTGTTACAGAATAATACAGTGACCCCGCTTTGCCACACCGCGCCCAGAAATTCCAGGATTTAACAAAATGCAATGGAATTTCTTTTCTTCTTTATAAAAATAATCCTAAACTAAAAAATAAATATAAATATATATTTTTTAAATCTAAAAAGAAAATGCAAATTAAACAAATCTAACCAAACAACAAAAAGTGTTCCGTTTTTTAATTGTGAGGAAACTAACGAGGCGAACACGAGACGCCGAAATAATGTTTAAAACTTAATAAACAAAATACAAAATATAAATCTAACTCCATGGTTAATTGTAATGAATCAGAAAATGAGGCTTAGCTACAGTAATATGTCAAGGCTCCACACACACACACACACACACACACACACACACACACACACACAAACAGACCCTTCAATAAATGAGGACATTCTGTGTATTTCTATCATCAATTAATCATGAAGTCACTCATTCACTCTTCTGTCTGTGACCCGTCTCCTCCCGCGTCTCCGGTCTTTCAGGAAGCGTCTGGACGTCAGAAAACATCTCGGCTGGAGAAGTGAAAAAAATAAACCTGTGCTGTGTTTGAGTTTATTTGTGAGGATAAAAAACAGCCTGAACATCATCCAGCCAAGAGAACTGGGCGTGCACACACACACACACACACACACACACACACACACACACACTATTGTTTTTTAAGAAGAATTTGACCATATATGGCACGTTCTCGTGCTGAAATCTTCTGAATAAAGAGCTTTTGTGTTGCGCTCACATCACGCGCTGATCCGCCATAAACCGACACGGAGATGGAAGTGAGGTGATGACATCATCAAAGAGCGCCAGCCAAACACGAGACTTCTGGGAATGTTACTCCTCGTACCCGCCTGGCTGTGAGATCCAACACTTACAACCGAATGCGGTTCTTTTCTTTTCTCTTCGCTTTTTTCCCCACTCAGTTCCAGGTGCGAGATTTACTTTAAAAAATTATTTTATAAATTTAGCGTTAATACGTCATTAAACCTGTTATGTCTTTGAGATCTCACCTTCGTGTATTTTATAAAACCAGATTAAACTCAGACGGAGAGACACCGGTAATGTCTCTGAGCCGATCTCAACTCACTTCACTGTTCTCTTACGCCCTCTGCTGGACAAACACGAGAGGTTCAGGAGAGTTTTCACACTGACTCACACTCGCACACACACACGCAAATTCATTCGTTTCTTTTCCTGCCTTCATTATTTATCTAAATTAATAATTATTACTATTAAAATTTTTTTTTTTTTTTATAATCACATGGTCTTGTTCCTATATAGTATTTATATAAATCTCAAC
>JAOTRS010000001.1:22634073-22646037 GCA_028565755.1 Dinotopterus cunningtoni | reverse complement strand
CTGGAGACAGTGTTATGATCTGGGGTTGATCAGTTACTCAGGTCTAGACTCAGTAACGTTATGGGGCAATAAAATTATTATTTTTTTTTTTTTTGACCAGGAATTGTACTGTATGTTGTTTAAACCATGCATCCAAATACCAATATGGATATTGACCTACACACACACACACACACACACACACACACACACACACATCATGGTACAGATGGAGTTTAGTCTGTATGGAAATGCATTCCTCAGCCAGATTCTTATCCAGAAGTACTCTAATGCTAGGTCTTGATGCTTTGAGTTGTATATACTGTGTAAACGCTTAAAACACACCCACTGACCTGCCCACAAGCAGGTCCTCACTACTCATTCAGCCCGATATACATCAGCATCTGTGAGTCATTTATTATTTTGACAGTCTGTAATTCATTGGTTTGAAACATTATAATAAATCTGCCACTTCCTGCCTGATGGAGTCCGTATCACACAACAGAAATGTCAAGCGCGTAACGCCCCGCCCGCCCGATCGCACCTGCTTCTGTTCACTATTATTCTTGCATTGAAGACCTGCTACAGGATGTGTGAGGAAATCGCACACCAGTGACAAATGGAAGCAACTCCACAGCGACTCTCTGCCGCGCCGTATTTCTATTAATCGCAAGCCGCTTATGATGAATAACCTGCTGTAAATTCAGGTACGGGGTTAAAAAATCACTCGTCCGTCACGCCGTCAATCCAGAGCTCAGACGAGTCTCTAAGAAAGGACGATTTACCGCCCCCTCACTGCTCCACTTATAGAAACGTATGGCTTAGTGAAACGGAGCCGTATATCCAACTGAAAGAAAGGACACGTCTGGGAGCCGTTAGAAGACAGCGAGACGGTTCTGTGTGAATATTTACTTCTTTGAGAATTTTGTAAGCATAGAGAGGCAGCACAATTACAGAGGCAGCATGGTGCTTTAAAAATACAAGCGTAAGGCAGCGGGAGGGAAGTGTCTGAGATAGAAAAGTTATTGATCAAAATGAGGCGGTAAACCTTTCAAAAACGGACATTTTCATTTTCAGCCAGGGATAAAAAATGGACTCGGCGCCATCCGAGTCAGCTGATGGGACTGGGCCTTCGTGCCACTCAGGTTGATTGAATTTCTCTCACGGGCTTATTCTGGAGGACACTTCCGAAAGACATGCGCTACTCTTGGCATTGATTGAAGGCACTTTTTTGCTCGCGGGAGCCAGAGCAAATTCTTTTAACTCCCAAAACGGAAAAGAGAAGGAAAAAAAAGAGAATAAATAAAAACAGCTACAGCTGCAATTCAGCCGGATGAGGACGGAGAAAGGATGCTGACCGACCGATACAAAGATTTGCATTACAATAAAAGGCTTAATGCATAACAGGAGCGGCGAACCATAATGCAAATTCTCTCATTGTTTGTGAAGGCATTATAATAAACATTGGCTGTTTATGCTGTTTTGACCTTCCTCGGTGGAAACAAGCATCGTAATTAGTTTTGCGAGTTTACAGAAGTGTGATCCATGATAATGCACAGCTGTGAGGTCTGGTTACGCTCCCAGATTTAACAATTTGTCAAGTTGAAAGTTGAGCTGAAGTGTTAATGAAAGCTGTATTTGCATTTTTCACTAAACAATGAAGAGCGTTTATCAGCCTTTTAGTAAAAGTGTGTGTAAATGTTTTCATAAGTTACTTTTTGGTGATTTTCCTTAGTTGTTTTCATGGTTAAAAAAAAAAAAAAACCTCTTGAGCACCTTCAGGCACATTTACATTCCACCATGCCCCAAAAAATCCATGAGAAATAAAAAGAGTAAATAAAAATCTCTTGGGAAACCACAGCGGCGTTTTGAAGAATCGAAGCTGCTCTTAGAAGTGAGTCATCTTTTACAAAAATGAACACAAACTCAGGAAACGAATGAACAGGATTTCCATGAACGCCACATTTCTTGCCCGAACGCTCCCGAGAACAATTTACAAACCATTTTTTTATTTTTTTGTTTGTATAGATCCATAAATAGTTCATTATTAAAGTAATTCTAAAGCAATCCTTTACTCTCGTTGTTTTTTGATCACTCAGATTCTCTCTGGAAATTGTGACTTATCTTTATCTATTTCTCATTTCACCCTTGTTTCATGCTAAGCATCGTCGCCTACGCGACGCGAGCCTTGCAGTTGTAGATCCTGATCACTGGTATTGCTAGGGAACCCGAACAAAAAAAAGATAAATGGATAAAGAATACCATAAAAGAGGACAGAAGGAGAGAGAGAAAGAGAGAGAGAGAGGAATTAAGTAAACCTTCAGTGGTTCTTAAATGGAGCAGCAGTTTGTGTGTGCGATGGCGAAATCTATTTGTGATGTCTTTATCAGCAGGGAGCACGCTCAGTTCCTGCTGGAGCTGGAGGAGCTGCTGGAGATGACATGCATGCACAACCCTGGGTGCTTCAGAAACCCTCCTTGACACCTCTCGTTATCTGAATGGCAAACACGCCAGGGCTGGGGAGAATGCCAAAGGGTACCAAAGCAGCACAGAGTGCAATTACTGAACTTCTCAGAAGCACACTCGTCAGACTAATGAACAATGCAACGATGATATGAAGCCAGGATTTGAAATTCTGCATCTGCTAGAACTTGGCAAGCAATCCTGGAGAAAATGACAAATATGGTGCCATGCTTATCACATCCATATTTTGTTTCCTCGAAACCTTTTCATAGAGAATGCACTTTGGGCAGGTTACTTCAACCAACTTTAGTTTCATAACAGAAAAGTTTTTTTTTTTTTTTGTGTATTCATGCTTTGTGCTGTGCTCACTCATGCTGCCCCCTGCTGGCCACCTCAGGACAATATGAGCATGTGTAACTGTATGATCATCTGAATGTTTCTGTACTATCCACCCATTCATGATCTGGAGTTGGTGAAACTTCAGTACCTGAATAAGCTTCCTGGTAAGTTAAAAGGGAAAAAAAAAGATCTTGTGCTTTTCTTTTAACGTTCCTTCAACAGCCTTATTCTATAAAATAGATTTATTGATTTTCCACCCTCCAGTGCTGTTTGTAAAATTTACTAGACCTAAAATAATCATATAATTTTAAAGATACACAAGGATAAATTTCACTCCCAGTGATGATTCTCAGTTGAACTGTGTGGCATTTCCTCGTTCCAGGCGTCTACAGTGAGCTCTAATGCGTGCTGCACATTTCAGCTGTTTTACGTAACTTATCTATAAAGTGAATGTGGTTTCATACTCAGCTTCGGAGATTAAAAATCCTAGCCGTGATGCACTGAGAATATGATATCTGCTGTACACTTTTCTGGCAGGAAACTTCCCAATCTCTGCATTGTTGAAAACAAAAACATCCTTTAGCAAGATATTGGCATTAGATTGAAAGATTGAACTTTCAGAGCATCATACAGTATTTTAGCACTGTGGGTTTGATTTCCACCTTCAGGTTTATGTATGTGTGTGGGGTTTGCATGTTCTCCTGGTGCTTGGTGGGGTTCCTCCCACAGTCCAAAGACATACAGCATGTGAGTGCTTTGTGTGCTCTGTGATGGACTGGCACCCTGCCTCGTGTCCTGAGTCCACTGAAATAAACTTCAGGCATTCTGCGACCCTGTACAGGATAAGCAGTGTAGAGAATGAGAGACTGTGAGAGAGCGAGCATCATAACTGATCAGCAGTATCAAAAAATCTTAATTTTGCAGGTTCTTCATATGGAAGAATCACAGGTGTCCACAAAGCTTTGCTCATTTAGTGTCCATTTGCATCTAGAAACAATTTACTGTAGCCAATCCAAGTAGACATTTCAGGGATTAGAGATCAATTAAAACACTTAAACACAGAGAGAAAACTTTAATTCATAAACTATTACCAATTATACTTTTTTAAGTATTAGGCAGACGCTCTTATCCAGAGTGACTTACATTTTTATCTCATTACACATCTGAGCAGTTGAGGGTTAAGGGCCTCACTCAGGGGCCTAACAGAGGCAGTTTGGTGGTCTGAACCTAGGATCTCCTGAACCGTAGTCCAATGCCTTAACCACTGTGCTACCCCTGACCCTGGTATACACTCTTATACACAGGTATACACTGATCACCCATAACATTATGACCCCAAGACTAATATTGAGTGCGTCCCCCTTTTGCCACTAAGACAGGAATGATCTGTGTGTATTGACACTGTTCTGTTGGAACCAGCATTAACCTTTTTATCAATTTGAGCTACACAAGGGCTTCTATTGGATTGGACTACACTGATGCACATGGGGAGTGAAGGCTGGCCTGTGTAGTCCAATCCAATAGCACCAATAGGCAATAGCCAAATAAACTTAAATTTGCAGCATTCTGAGCACTATGCTGAATTCATGTTGAAGAAGTCATGTGTAGACATACCTTGCAGTAGCCTCCCAACACTTCATAGATCCTCAGTCTCTCTTCAGCAATTGCTGCTTGTACATCTTGTTTGGTGAGTGAACCCTTTGTTCTTTTTTTTGTAATGAAGAAATTAAGCAATCCCTCAAAAGGCTATGAGGAAGTGTGACGTGCTAGCTCATGATGAGAAATTCTAAATCATCATAAATCTTTTTTTTTTTAAGAAAGTGGGCGTGTGTGTAGGTTATATGCAAATACTACAGCATTTTATATAAGCGACTTGAGCATCTGCGGATTTTATTACCTACAAGGAGTATTTAAACCAATCTCCGATGGACGAGTGTAAAACCCTCCTTAAGGATGCACTCTAATCACTGGCATAATGAAGGATTGAAGACCACTACAGTAGTTGGAGTAAAGATTTGACCTTGAAAGGGTTTTCTTGATCTTGACTTGTCCGTCAACTCCCTGAGGCTTTGGATTCACTCAGTCCAGAAACCTAAAAGCAGTTCTTGTTATTTTAGATAAAGCTGTAGTTAAGACAACCATTATCAAGACTTGGCCTGGACACCCCCCTTATTCTTGGCTCTAGTTCTAATCAGTGATTACAAAATGTTGGTCTTCAATACAGCATAGCCAAGAACTTATTGTATAACTTAGACAAAGTCTGTGGACAAAATTTGCCCATAGGTCTTGGCCATAGGAGCAAACACACACCTTGGAACAGAGCGATCAGGAGAATGCCTGGGGTCTAGTAGAAAGCGATGTGTCTCTGAGGATCTGGGTTATACGGTTCACAGATAGCACCGTGACACTTCACGCCTCCGGGCAGGAACATCATGTACTCCATGGAAACAATACAGCTTACACTTCTGCTTGCATAAACAACATTACATGTAGCATACAAGTAAAGAAATTGATGTGAGTGAAAGAAAAAAATGACAAAAGATGGGATTGAATAAATATATCGCTTTGTCTAGTTAATTACCCTGCTCTGGCAAAAAGGAACAAAAAATTATAAAAAATGGTTCGGGAATGATACGAATGTCAGCAATTTGCACTGAAGACGTGGCCATAATCGGAGAGTCAGACAGATCTAATCGTTTTGGCTTAAAAATGAATGGCAGTAAAAGCAATTAACCATCCCTAATGCTGGTTGTTTTTGTAATTAATGCTTTTGTTTTTTTGTAATTACATACAAGAGAAAATCTGTGGAGCATAAACGAACCATGACAGAAAGAGAAAGGGAAAGAAGGAGATGAACTGAGACACTGAACAGATTTAATACACACCACATGACTTTGGCGAACTCGGCATCAAATCCGCTGAGGAATTCGTTTATCTTTTGCATGCACTAACAACATTCTTTATGAGAAGGAATATTAAAGTCCTTACGACATGTCTCGAGAGCAGCGATGTGATTCCCTAAGCTGATGTATTTCCTTACAGGAGGTCAGACTGGTGTTGTTTTGAAAAGCGTAACTGCTAGACAATAGCTTTCTCCAGCTTCAAGTGAGTCGAAACAAACTTGATAGTTGCTTTGGAAACCGGTACCAAATGAACAAGCTGCGCAGGATTCTCACCCACGCCTGCCCACTTTAATGATATTTTAGCGACAAGATGCGGCATAGTATTGGAACTACTTTGTGAGCCGAGGCAAGAATCAGAGGCGCCGATGGTGACAGAGAGCTACAGGGTCATCACCACAAGCCATCTTGTGTGTCTGAGTGGTAGATAAACGATATTACTGGTTGTTAATGGAAAAGCCTGGCGGTGTATAAGGATTAATATCTCGATGAGTCTGAAGTGGCAACATTTCCAGCTCCAGGCTGTCCTGAAAAATCACAAATCTTTGCACCATGTTCCAATGACCAACAGAGTAATCATTCACTGGGAACAGTCTGCAGCAACAACTAACAAGCTAACTGCTAACAAGCTGCTCCTGTAGAGCAAGACATACCCTCAGGACCCTGATATATACATTAAGAGAACATTTAAATGGGAAAAAAGACTAGTACATAGCCAAAATTATCTGATCTTGGATTCCTGTAAAACCATGGTCCAAGTCAACTCAAGAGGACACCAAAGATCTGTGCATAGGGTTTTGTCTGTTCTGAGTCTGTCACAGTGCAAGGTTGTCAGAATTAGATTTGAACATGTTAAATAAGACCATAATTAGACACACAAAGTATTATAAAATTTTTTGCATAGAAAATATTTGTAAAGATAAATATGTTCTTTTGTGTATATGGGCCGTGTTGTGGATGGGTTTAGTGGGGTGGGGTGACTTCTTGTGAGGCTTCTTGTCAGCTTTACTTATAAACAAGCAGGGGGTCTCCAGTGATAAAGGATGGTATCCATTGCTCTGGTCATGAAGAAGGTGTCTTCAGCCAAAATGGTCACATGACCAATGTTGGTCAAACGGCATGAACTGGGGGAAGATCCAGGCCTTGATCACGGTTCAGGGCAGGCCTACGTCAAAGGGTTTCCATAGTCTCCATGATTCTTCGTGGGAGTCCCTTGCTTGTCTCACATTAACATTTTTACTTTCTGTCTCCAACATCCATTCATGTGACCATTTTCACCATTTACCATTTTCGCAGTATAAGGTGACACGACGTTACCAAAATGTTCAACCTACCTAGTGAGATTCATCTTAAGATTTTAAGTAGATACTGTACTAGTAGATAACTTATTTTTCAGGGCAAGTACACGTAACCAAGAATATCTCCGAAGCTGGTATTGTAACGCTTTCCATAGCATTAAGAAACCGAGGAATACAGAATGCACTGAAACACCTAGATTGATTTCTGGAGCACTTTAAATGAGTAGTAATCTACATATACTGCATGACTTTCTCAGCATGCACATAGCATTTTTGCTAATGTAGCTGAAGCTGTGCACTTTCAAGTACCACAGCATGGCTCTGCAATTACTCTATTTTAAATGAAGAAAATTACAGCTTAGTGGGTAGCGATTGTGGCTTAAAAGCACACGGTACTCAAAATGAAAGTTAGTTTCGGCTCAAAGCAGTTTAATATTCTCGCTTTTCATTATAACCTCAGCTGATGACATCATCCAAACAGAATATTAACACATGCCGTTCCGGTATTGCTCCATACAATTGCTCGCCTGCTAGCAGGTCTTGCGTATTCATAATTTCAACAAATATCAGTCCACTCTCATGATTTACAACTGAAGAGCCAAGAGTTGAGCTTTCCCAATGACTCTGAGATCTGCATCACTCTCTCTCCAGGTGATCCGCTGGCATCCGGCTGAAGCTCAGGGATCAATTAAACCTTTCGAACTGGAGACCTGATAGGACAAGCATTCCATTTCAATTACAGCCGTTATTATTTATGATTTGTTCGCTCCAGCCTCGGAGTGCTGCTATATCAGTCACGAGGCAAGGGTGAAACGATCAATAGCGTTCAGGAGCACATATCGGAATTTTTCAGACATCCATATAACGGTGACTGCTATAATACAGTGAGTAAAGCAAATTAAATAATCACAAGCTAGCATTGGAAAAGTGTCAGCTCTAAAAAAAAATAATACACAGAATTTATCATTTAAAGTCTGAAATAAAAAGAGTTATGTGAATATACAGTAGTTAATGGACATGTTAAAGATGTTGTACAAATAAAGTTCTTCTACGAGAGTAACCCAGGATCAGGAAAAAAGTGAGACATGAGATAGAGTATGAATCTATATAAATAAAAGAAAAGTTTGGTACATTGGTCAAAACTCCCTCTTTCGATGATATCTTTACATTTCATACATTGGAGGACCCGAAAAAATTCTGTCTGTCTCTGTTCAGCCAGAAAAACTGGCTAAACAAAATTTAATGACACTTTGCCAGTCCTTTAGGTGTTTGCCTAAAATTAAACCTGCGGCATAAATGAAATCTAAATGTTGAGTAGACGGGAAGATATGAAGAGTATTGTTCCAGGCGCGCCACACGGTACAGATTTTATTGGACCAGTACAGAGCCTTTTCCTTCATGGTGGGTGTGGCTAACCCATCACACGACAGAGCCAATTAACATAGTTTACCGTGTATACACAGAGTATAGTATGCGGAAGACACAGAAACGATGGTAATGCACCTACAGGCCACCAAAATCCTCAATACACACACAGGACAGTGCGATTCAGCATGGCTTACTCCAAAAACATGGTGTGTACTCAACCTAAACCTAAACCTCAACCTAACCCAGTGTAAGGATCTATCCAGTGACGGAGAATTCAGCGCATTTTGTAAGTCGCTCTGAATAATTCGCATTAATGTAAAAGTAAATACAGTATGAATCTTGTGCCATGAATTAAATCAAAATTGTTGAGCAGAAAAGAAGTTTTAAGCAGTTACGTGCCAGATGCTGATCAGCTTATTTTAAGCTTCAATCCTTTTTAGATTCAATATCCTTTGAACTATTTCTTACTAATTAACTTTTTACCTGTGAATGATGCGCATTGTATGCTAGTACAAAAAAAAAAAATAAAACACAGAGTAAATGTCAGGATTACTAACGTTTCCGTTTATAACCCAAAAACGGCATTAGCATTGGAAATACAATCAGTTAATTAAATACTTGCTGTGGTTCATGATTTCAAGAACGTTCTCATTGTTTATCATATACCTAAAAATGTTTGACGTTTAATTTTAGATCCAGTTGCCAAAACCAGTTCCCAGTCATGAAGGTGAAGTCAAATTGAAATGCAATTCAGTAGTCGGTTAAATATAAACGTCCCTATTCATTACGGCGGACGTGTAAACTAACAGAACAAGTCGTTTAAAAGCAGTTCATAAATCAGCTAGACTGTTTATACTTTTTCTTTCACAGGCATGTACATTTTATTCCAAGAACAGTATTTTATACCTGAACAGTACTGGAGTTAAAACCAAAACAACGCACATTTTATACCTTTTAATTCCATGATTAAAAAGCCTGACTTTTGGAAGGTTAATTGTGAAAGGTTGATGTTACACAGACCTGCACTGAATGTGTAATTATGGAGCGATCTCTGGGTTTTACTAAAGCAGCAGAAGAGCAGCATCCGCGTCCTCTTTACCTCATCTGATCTCTGGTCTTAATTACCCTCCTCCATTCATCATTTATTTACCAGGATGGACCTACTTAACCTCCACACCTTTCAGCAGAGACCAATTTAAAAAATAGAACCAGTCAGGTAGCAACCGAACCTCGATACTTTACTGCATATTTTAAAATGAAAGTTTTAAAAATTCTGCTTAATATTTACATCGCCAACATGACCCGAGTCACTCACACTGAAAAATCCACTTATTTTTAAGCTGTAATTGTGTAAGCAAATATCTGGTGTGAGATGTGTAATTTTTTTTTGATGTACTGAGACCTATAGCACCATTTAAGAAGTCTAAACATTAAAAAGGCTTTCATTTTTCTATTCACTGTGCAAATTTACACAAATGTAATGCCTGCACTTCAGCCGGAATAATTTCCTCACACAATCTCTGTAAAATCTCATGAGGTGGTTAGATCATTTAAATTCTTTGCCTAAAATTACTTTGCATCGAACGAGCTGCACACTCGGTTTATATCATGTTCATTATTCACATGCATGAAAAGAATTCCTAGAAAAATTTCCAAAAAAGTGCTCTTCCTATGCAGTTCTCCCTATGGAGTCTCTAAAGGGAAAAGTAAGAAAAAAAATGCATAGAAGGAAAAAAATGTAGGGAAAATGAAAATGTCCTTTTATTGCCAGATCTCACAAAACTCTTTCAAAAAAGGTAATTTAAGTCCCTCTAGGTGTCTGACCAGTAATAAATAAGTCTGAATTCTTGTTACCAATCATAAAGCAGAATTTGTTTAATTATTTCAATCATCATCATCATTTGTAAATCAATCAATTATACATAAGTGTGATATAGATTGACACTGAGCTTCTTCGCCATCATTTTTGCTCTATGTTTCTAACCAATCATAGACGAGACTGAATTCTTCTAACCAGTCACAATGCAGATGGTGGGATTTCCTCCTAGATCCCTCACTGCAGCCCCAACATTCGATTAGCATCCTCCATTCATAGTTTTCATTTTCACATCAACTTCTTTATCTCATCCTAATTTTATTCTCCGCACAAAGACATACCAAAAGCACGGCTCCATGTTGAAGCAACATCTTTTGAGCTGTGTTTGATCCAACAGCATCCTGCTGCGCTGTCTCTATATCCTCTAAACCTGAAAGTTTCTACAACCCGTGTTGCCAAGCATTTCTATATCTCTCCATTAACTTTTTTTTTGGATTTGTGCACCCAAATCTCATCTCACCCTGGCGTTGGTGAACAATCTCAACTAGAACTGTAGTTTGGTTCCTAATTACTGCTGCTGAGAAAATATTTTTAGTAGAAAATATTTTTAGAAAATGTGTAGTGTTTCCCCAGCCTGACCCATATGGAATTGATGCATTAATGATCGACACTTGCCGTTTTTGCAGTTACATTTTTGTTTGAGGAGTGGGGAGAGATATTTATGTTGGTTCAACCAGTTATAAAAGGATGGGCTTCCATTTGAGTCAAAGCTTTGAGTGTGCCTAATGTTACTGTACAAGTGTTAAACAAACACGTGGGTCTCCGAGGCCTTGTTCTCGGTCGAGTTTGATGCTTGTTTGATGCCATGTCTACGAGTCGCGAGTCCAGTGCGGCACCTGGTTTGATATTTCAGCTTATCAGCTTGGCACGCTTGGAGTCTCGTTCTGCTCAGTTCTGCTCAGAGTGATTGGAGCTCTCCACAGTTGGTGTCACCTCATTGCCACCCGGCCCCCCCAGCATATCTGTGCTTGCGCAGTTTGGAGCTTTATACAGCTCGGAGGCTTTACAGTTTAGCGCTTGTGGTAGTGCACCACTGGATATGTGCGAGATATGTGTGCAGTGATATAATTTTGATAAACCTAGTGTACAATTTCATGTTTTTTATACTGGAATTACATAGGAAAAGTTTTAGCTTATATTTTATGTTCACCAGTATCGATTCACAGGTTTCGATACACAAGCACTGTTTACATTTAAAGCAGTGATTCATAGGAACTGAGTAAAAGGTTTTGATTTACAGGTGCTGACAAAAGAAACCGTGACTGACAAGCACTGATTCACAGGTAATGATTTACAGACTTTCATGTGCAAACACTGATTCACAAGGCATTGATCCAAAGGCAATGATTCAGAAGTGCTGATTAAGGGCACTTACACATTAGGCCCCCGAGAACACTTGACCCCGAAGTTCTTGAGCTGGTCTCAAGAACAGTACAGCATACTCGGCATGGATCAAATCAGATACGGAAGCCAATCGTACCTGAGAAAGGAAGTAGATAGCTGTTTAGACACAAGGTCATCAATGCCACCGGTCTCCTCTGAAATCTCTGGGTGCACATAGCATGCGCTAATACCAGACATAGCTGATACAATTTTCTTTTAGGATTAATTAAGTACTCTATCTATCTAGCTGATACCATAGGAAGACATACAGTACAAGAGCGCCGCTGTTGACATTTCTTTCCTATAATGTTAGGCATAGCATGAAGGTTGTTGTTGTTGCTGCTCTTTCGGCTGCTCC
>JAOTRS010000001.1:22534591-22547200 GCA_028565755.1 Dinotopterus cunningtoni | reverse complement strand
TAATGAAAATGGCAGGCAAGGTGTCATGGTAAAATCTACAATAAATACTGCAATAGATACTACTATACAATACTGTATACAATATACAGTATGCAACAATGGAACATGGTTCCATCTATACAGTAGAGGTAATTTTTTTTCCTTCTTCTTTTTTTTAGCATGAATGCTACTAGAAACTACTAGAAAAATGTTGCAAGTAACAAGATAAGAAAGTTGTGTTAGTAGTAACAGAGCAACATGTGAAAGTGCGATATTACTGTACAGTAAAGGTAGGTACCGGACAGTACATCTATCATTGTATTACTTTTTGTACTTTTTGTATCATTTGTATTACAACTACCATGGCACTAAACATAACATAATAGTGTAAATAAAAAGTATCAATGTTAATAACAAAGTACCAAGTTAAAAATTTTAAAATGAACAAGGCAGCAAAAACTGACATGGTACTACAAGTTGGAAGGCAATTTATATACCAGTTAACTAGTGACAGGCTCATGGGCACACAAGTCTAACCCAAGCCCGCGAAGACCAAAGGCCAGACTGTCCGGTTCGATCTCACAGAAAAGCCAATGTAACATAAATTTCAAAAAAAAAAAAAAATCAATGCTGGCCATCATACAAAGACACCAGAACACCCAGCAGGCAAAGAGCCGGAGCCCAAGCCCACTGGTTTGGCCTCCAAACTCCTCAGATCTCAATCCAGTCAAGCTTTATGGATGGACCAGACAAACAAATCAGGTTCACAGAGACTGACTCTGTCGAGCCACACCCCAAGGAACCAGAGCCATCCAGGTGGCACAAGGGGAACCCAAAAACTAAGTGGTTTTATATTTAAAAGTTATGTAAAAGTTATACAAGACCAGAATCCTTTTTTTTTTCAGGTGAAGGTAAGAAAGTAAATGGTTTAAGACAAAATATAATAACAAGATTAAAATATAGTTGCAAGCAACGATGAGCGGGCCCAAGCACCCTGCGCCATCAACACCTGGCCGCACCAGATCGAAAGTGGGCAAACTGGGCATTAAAAGTAATCCCATTATGACATAATTTTAGAAAAGGGGAATTTTATGATATTTAGACCTCCAAAAAGGCCCAGATGCTGGATACAAATCATCACACTATGATGTCACTCAATGTGATGTCTCTCAATACAATGTCACTCAGAAAGTTTGCATCTTCAATGTATTGAGATCACATTGGCCCGGTTTGGTTGCGATCGTATAAATACCCTAAGAGGAGTACATCAAAATCCATTGGTTGTGTTTTGCAAATCACCCAAAATATCTGACTTCCTTTTGAGTAGAGCCCATGAGATGCAATGTGGAAGTGAACTCTAAATGTGTACCAGGTTTCATGTGCATATGTGCAAGTGTTTGTTATCTACAGTATGCAGCAAAATCTCGTCCACGTGCCACGCCCGGGCCCCAAACTTTCAGGCCTCCTAATGGCAGCAGATTTCAGCCTGTCTGCTGATTTTCATGACTTTTTCTTAGCATGTTAAAACTCCTCAAAAGCCCTGGATGCTGAAAAGAAAAAAAAACATTAAAAGAACAAGCGGGCCCTTGTACACAATGAGGACATACTGTAGGGCTGATGTCACAGTGCATGGGCCCTAAATAAGACCACTAAAAGTAACATACAGTAATACAAAGGTAAGAACTGGACTAAACATGGTATTACATGCTAAACCTTTTGCGCAAGTATCCAGAACAATGTCTGATCATTTTCCCTTAAACAAGACCCTCACTTCTCAGCTGTGAGCGTGGAAGGGATTCCACCTCCTCTGTAAGTCTCTTTGGATAAAAGTATCTGACAGATTACTAAATGCAACATGTTTGATTCAGCCCTGTGTGTGTGAAACCTTTTTCATACCTTTAAGGTTTTATGACTTTGTTTGTTAAGTTCCACCTCGATGAGACTCGATGTTTTTCTTCATCAAAGCGTATTTTTGTTCTCACTCTAAAATAAATCTCTTCCTTTAAAGTGTAAATAATTTGATGGTAATGTGTTTTCCCCCAACTGTGAGGAGATTTCACAGCTGAAGTCAATCATCGACGAGGGTTTTTCTTTTCTTTTTTTTTTTGTGCAACAAATATGCTCTTTTACCATGGCAGTGTTGAAAGCTTGTGAAAATATTCATTTTTTTTTATCTCTCTGGATGAAGACTACTTTACCATTATTTTCCCTTTTGTTCTTGAGTGTGAGAGGAGGAAGCGACGTCAGTGTGTGACGGGGTTCGGCACAAAGCAGCCGTGGCTCAAATACTCAGAGATTTGTTCCTTCTTCCACTTTTCCTCATTAATTGCATTTCTATTTAAAGTCCACATGGTCTTTCCACATGGTCAATTCCATCACTTTAATGAGCTAGAATGCAATTCAAGCCTCCTGACATGCTGGGATTTGAACTCACAACCTTCTGATCACTTGTCCTTACCCTGTGCTTCCACTTTGAAGACTTAAAGAGTTATAAGTTGGTGTGAGAGGATTACTAACCACACAGTTTAGCATTATTATGGTCATTCTGCGTTAATACTCATTGGGTTGTCAGCAATTTAGTTTATAGGATCGACAGGATCTCAGCAGGGGGAAAAAAAACCTATGATGAAATTATAATAGACACTATAAAATACAATAGTCTGCACTTGCATCCTGCCTTTCCTCTGAACGTGACAGTGTGTGTACAAACATAAAAATTAGAAACAAAAACTAGTTTTGCCTGTTTTTTTTTTTTTTCATTTTTGTATTGCCCGGAGCTTAAACAAGCTAATTCAATGTCCCCCTAATGTGACCTCATATAAAAATTGGCCCCTCCTCCAGCTTCTTTTTAAATGTAGGCATTTGGCAGATACCCTTATCCAGGGGGACTTACATTTTATCTCATTTTACTTCTGAGCAGTTGAGGGTTAAGAGCCTCGCTCAAGGGTCCAACAGGGACAACTTGGTGGTCGTGGGATTTGAACCTTGGACCTTCCGAACCATAGTCAGTGCCTTAACCACCACTACCCCGACCCCTGATCAGCTGGGCTCTTCTCTGGAGGGGCGTGGCTCAGCAGTAGCTCATTTGCAATGGTGTGTTTAAAAAGGGAGTAAAACATAGCGGTCTGAGGTAAATTTCAGCTGCGGCGTAACACACACACACACACACACACACACACACTGAATTTGGCGGAGCTCAGAAACCTGAATAATACACACGGTGAGTCAAAGTATAAATATGAATAGTGAAGGTGACTTTTGAGACAATATGAGATACTACAAATTTTTATGTTTACGAAGATGTACATTCGAATGCGAGCTTGTCTAAAATAAAAAAAAAAACAAAATCTTTCATCTCAGTGTGCTCTAACATTGCTCGATATTTTTGAAGTGAATTCCTTACCGATGTTCAGTCTTTGCGTGTAAACAAGTCAAAATATTTCAAGAGCACCTTCTTCTGAGACTTCCATCCTGTTTTAACAATCTGCCAGTTATCAGCAAGACTAATCTGTTCCTCTGCGTTAACACACCACTACTGGACTTCTACGCTTTCAAGGACATTGTCTTTTCATAGATTTAATTTCCTTCTTATCCAGTGATCGGGCCTTTGATTTAGATCCTGAGATACCGCCCGTCTGTCGGGGTGTGGTGTGATATTGAGCGACGAGCTGCTGACTGAGAAAAAAGAAGAAGAATAAAAAAAAACATTGAAAATGCAGTGATAGCTTTGGAGCGTTTGATTTTTTAGAATTTCAGTGTGGATTCTGGATTGCGCATTGCGCTTCTCCACTTGAGCACGGCGTCTGGATTCAATCAGATTACTAACAACATTTTAAAAAGTTCACTCTGTCAAGCCGGGCCTGCCCGAGTGTGGCCTCGTCCTTGTTCTTGAAGGCTTATTGGAGGTTTCTCTTCTTGCACTTAAACCCCTGCATGTTCCTTTCATCTGTCTTTATTTGGAGGTGGCAGGGGGCGTAAGCGCTCCACTGAGAGCTCAAACTAAGCTACACAAATTGCATTGTGGCTCGTTATGCGCGCACACTGCTGTCAGTCGCCGCTTTGCTCTCCACGTCTCCAACATCTCCTCAAACAACTCAATTCGAGTGTGAAGTGCACTGCCATCTAAATGAAAGAGAAAGCAGACATGTGTTGTGACCTTACACACTCTCATGGAAGCTCATGCATACAGTTTCCTTAATTCGTTGATTTTTTTTTTGTCATTGTTGGGGGTTTTAATCATAATCAGAATTTCCTGAAGATGAAAAAATCTACTTTAAACTCACCTGTATACGAGAGTGGTGTAGTCTGTGGCCTGGTACCTCGTTGAGGGTTAAGGGTTCGCGTCCTGCATTGGGTCTGTGTGCATGTGTGGATTTTGCATGTTCTCCCTGTGCTTGGTGGGTTTCCTCCAAGTACTCCGGTTTCCTCCTATTGCCTGTGTTTGGCCTGCTCGTGTGCTTTGTGGTGGATGTACCCAGAATGTACCCCGCCTTGTGCACAGAGTCCCCTGGGATAGTCTTCAGGCCTAAATGCTAAATCCCCAGGATAAATGCTATAGAAAATGAGTGAATAACTGATTGATTGAAGTACAGCATATGGGAAAAATTTTAATAGTGAAATAGAAATTAAAATCTATAAATATTCAGTGCAATATAAATGCATTAATGCATGTGATTTATCTATAAATTTTAATGCGTTCCTTTTTTTATGCAAATGAATTAGGGCGCAGTAGTGCCTCAAATGGTTAATACTTTGAGTTACTGGATTACGGATCAGAAGGTCAGGGGTTTGAGACCCAGCACTACCAAGTTTCCAGTGTTGAGCCCTTAAACAAGGCCCCTAACCCTATCTACTCCAGGGGTGCTGTATCCTGGCTGAAACTGCGCTCACACATCCTAACTGGGACATGTGGTAAAAAAAAATCAGTGTGTAAAGGTACCTGTGATTCGTCAAATAATTTATTATTATTATTATTATTATTATTATTATTATATGACCAAGTTTGACACTAATGGCTTCCCATAATCGCAGCGCAGTTACTCTGCTGTATGTGATAACGGCACGTTTAACGCAGATAAGATGACTGAGGAAACATCACCAGGTGTGCCGATCGAGAATAGACGCAACATTTCCAAAAAAAAAAATCTTTTAAGAAGTGTTTACTTGGCTAATCGGGCCAGATTGGATGTTAATGTTGAAACCTTAGCAAATGTATTTATTTAAATTTTTTTTTATTTTTATTCATTATTATTTTTATAAAAATGCAAGATAAATGAAATGTAAAGCATACAAACTCTGGTGTGTGTGTGTGTGTGTGTGTGTGTGTGTGAGTGTCAGCAGGCTAGAAGAGTTATGGCCTCTAGCACTGAGACATATTCAATCCATAAAGTGTGTTTGATCTCTGGTCAACACACACACACACACACACACACACACACACTTCTCTGCAGTTACACTTACAGCTGGTGTAACATTCGTGCCATGCTGCATTTATTGAAAATGAAACAGCGAGCAGTGTCTCGGGCGTTAATCCCATCGAGAGAGTATTTATAATGCAGCTCACTCAGACCCGAGCTTTACACACTGCACTCTGTCATAAAGCAGCTCCACATAAAGAAAAAAATAATAATTAATAGTGAGGTTAAAGATAGAGACGAGGGAATCAGACAACTTTCAAGTAAAAAATTCTGACATATTAGACACCCAAAAAGAATAAATAAAATATTTTTTTTACTTGTCTATTGTATGTCCTGCACATACACACCAATACTTGTTTCCTCCATGTTCTCTGGTTTACTTTTCCAGATAAATGCCAGTAAGTGAGCTGGCCATGCTGAACTGCTCTCAGGCTCAAGCTGTATAAATCAAGAGCATAAATCTTAGTCTATATGCTTAACACCAATAAGTCACTAGCATCGCTTGAAGTTTTTTGTTTATTGGCATGGCCTGAATGATGTTTCAGTTTAGCTGCATACAGTTAGTCCCCTACATACAAACATTCGAGTTACGAACTTTTAAAGATACGAACATGCGTTAGATCACATGTCCGGCGTACAATGTCACGTGCTGCAGCGTGCATCCTGTAAGTGTCAAGCAATAGCAATGGAAACAGAAGTGAAAATAATTGAAAGAATGAAGCGAATAAAATGAAAAGATGGCAGACATCGCTCGTTCTTTTAACATGAATTGTTCCACCATCAGCACGTTTCTAAAGATCCCTGTACTGTAATATATTCTGTATAGCTAATTATGTTAGTATTCTACTGGCTAGACAAGGTTTGTTGAACTTACAAACAAATTGAACTTACAAACGAACTCTCAGAGCCGAACTCATTCGTATGTAGGGGACTTGCAGACAACTTATAGTTGTTTAATTAACATGGTGTGATTGGTTTAAAAATAGATTAGATTAGATTAGATTAGATTAGATTAGATTAGATTAGATTGGATTAGATTAGATTAGCAAATCAGGCTACATGTGTTCCCTCCCACACTTTATTTTCCTGATAATCTCTACACATTTAGTGAGAGCTTTTGTATGACAAGAATTTTTAAAATCATGGTTATAAGCACACATTAGGCAGAGCCGGTCCTGAAAGCCCCTGACTGATAAAAGCCCTCCTACCTGACCCGTGAGCCGCGTAAACCATTTGTCCCTGCCGCACAGTCACCCCAGGCAACCCAGTACTCCCAGTACACTGTAAATGAACATCATTTACCAGTAAATAATCCTGTAAATAACAATTATATTACTCATTTTATCACCTCAAATCAAAATGAAAACTTTCCTGATTTGCCATTTTGGATGTAAAATTCTACATTGAATACTTAATGGTTATTATTTACCAAGAGATTTGCATCCATATTGCTTTAAAGTAAAGTCCTAATTGTTCAATTAACACTTTCAGAGTTTATTTGAAAGTGATTCTGAGAATTTGGCTGTGTATTTAATTAACATTTTAAATTGAATATTTAATCAATATTTCATGTCAATCCATTACTTTCTATCTTGCATTAATCCAGAGTTGGAACTTAACCATCACTGTCTTGTTTTACATGTAAAAGTAAGTGCCCCTATGAGAAGTGCCACCACACCCATATACAGTATGGTCTGTATGGTCTGGTTGCTGTTTGAAAGTGTACGTTTCTCCTGCACATGGATACGTGAATGCATGGCATGCTTATCTTTACCAACCTGAAGTTTGTAATACTGTTGCCCATTTGCAGTTATAAAATAAAACAAATAGTCATTTACACACTTTTATGATGTACAAAGACACAGAGAAAGAGTGGAAATGTCTGGCAAGCAAACTAGACACAGACAGACCAAGAGATGTGCTGCTAAGCCAGGTTCATAGGACAGAGAGAGATGCACTGCGGGATAGCACATCAACTTAACCCTACTGTTATTTGCTGACATCAAACTTGGAGAGGAGAGAACACATGCTGACCTGAGTGTGTGTTCCTGCAGTTCACTCTCTTCTTATTTATTTTATTTCATTTATTTATTTGGTGAATGTGTGCAGAAAAATATTTCCACTTTTTCTTATCTCTCAAGTTTTCAACACTGACACACGCTTTGACACGAAGAGGAGGCGGGGCCTTGTGTCATGTACAGAACCCTATGCAGCTGACATTAACTCTGACACAGCTAATTTGCAAAGAATCAAAGAAAACCTCAGTTTGAATGTGACTTTAGCATTTATCGCATGCGTATTACAGAAAATAAACAAACGTGCTACTGTGATCATAGCGTTATTCCTTAATGAAATTAATTTTAGTCGCTTGTGTCTTGAGGACCTCAGACTGTGTAAAATCAAGAAACAGGTCCAACATAATTATATTTTAACCAAAAAATATATTTTTTCTTGCCCCTACAACCAAAATAATCTCCCACACTGGATGCCCATGCCAAATAAATAATTGGCAGTCACATGCAGACGGCTCTGGAGCACGGGTTGTGGAACTCAATTTGGACTGATGGTGATTTTTTTATAACTCAGTTGTTTGTTTAATATGTCTTCTAACCTAACTTCTTCATAATCACAGTCAGACAGCATGGCTGTGATTTGGTCGTAGGCATGAGAGCGTGGCCTGAGTACTGAAGATATCACTGTACAGTACGACCTCGAGTGTGATACTGCTTTTATACAACAGTTTCACAACCATCATTTATTATGGAGAACCACATATAAACAAAATATCATGATTTGATATTATATAATCTAACGCGTTAGGTTCGCCATTTAAGTACTCAGTTATTTAGTTATTTTTTTAAATGAAATCCGTATTTGAGACAATTTATGTAATCTGTAAGCCAGACAGCAGTCATTCTGTTAGTGTGTGTGTGTGTGAAAGTCGTCCTACAAGCCAAGCCCCGCCCCCCTCTGTTATTCCTGCTGTTATACCCCTATCTCACCTATGCGGTTTGACTATGTGAGGACCGACGCGCGGAAAGATGGAAACCTAACTAAACTCGCGGTGAATCATGATGAACCGTACTTACAGCCACCGCGCGAAACCGCGTAGGTGAGATAGGGGTATTACAGTAGTAGTTAATAACTACTTGCACCAGCAATCCTGTTTACACACCATCTGCTTTTTATGCTGTCATATAATTAATCTAAATAGCACTATACTCCAGTTAAAATGCACACACACATTTAAGATGGCTGCCACATGTATCCCTGGTTCTTTCAACAGGTTGGAAGGTTTTCCAGTGGTCTAGGAGGACTAATAAATTGAAACATTCTTGTAATTCCCACTCTGACAGTCAGGCGTTCTCAGGAGCTCAGACATTTATTAGGTAAGTTTTTAAGTTGTCTTCTGAGTCTGTTGCCATCTTATAACGTCACCGTCCTCCTATTGGTGGATTTTCGGCAGGACTCGTGCTGAACTTTTAATCAGAAATTAATTGTATTTTCAGCTGCATTTGGTCACAGTGACACCAAATCATAAAATTGTGCTCATTAAACCCTCTGATCATAAATAAAGAGCTCTGTTATGATGTTAGATGTTTATGTGCAGCAGCAAAATCTGCAGCTTTCAGTTCCACAATCAGTGACTTTTATTCTTTAGGTCACATTATGAGATTCGCAAAAACTCGACACGTTAAGTCCGATATAAAACACAGTCGCACCATGTTTATTGCTCATTTTACATCCGTCTCGACTACTTCCATTTTGGATATTTATTCCCATGTCGTGTCTGATACGAGCTCCATTTCTGTAAAGACTTTTTAAGACAGCACTTTTTATTCGCACTCTGCATGCATTTATATTTTCTTTAATTTTCTCTCGACTGACAAATCACAATAATTGCATCTAACACTTTTAAGCCTTTTCACGAAACATTAATTAAGACCATCTGGAGAAAAACCATGCTGCCTTGTGATTTGTTTGTCACTTAGTGTTAACTAGCGTGCTAAAGTGCTAAAACATTTCCCTCGCAATTCAGTCGCATTGTAAGAGCCGAGACATGCGTTTCTTTTTAGTGCCGTATTGAACATGTTACAAACTTGTGAATGAATAACGGACTACTCATAAATGCCAGCGAGCTCTGTGACGTCCAGCTGAGCTGTCGTCTTACAAAATAACTCCCATATCAACAGGAAAGTGGCTCAGGAGCAGTGTGCATTAAAATGCATGATGTCTGTAACTCTGACAGTACTGCGATGCTAAATCACAGGTTTATATTAACACGGCTCATTCACAGAGGTTTGTTTAAAAAAAAGTGTTACTGTAATGCTAAAGGGATATTTGTAAGTCATAGTCATAAATGGCTCCCTTTTAGTGCAAGAACTATAGTATTCTAACAAGGTTTGTTCTTAACGAGATCTTCACCAGAACTTGCTTGTAATGGAAGCAGAAGTACTTTTTTAAAAAAGTATAAAATATAACTGATAGCCTTGGACTTGGTGACACTTGGTGTGTATGCTGAATAGGAGGACGATGAACACACTGAGTTACAAGAGTGTTAAAAATGCATGTGGCAAAGTAATATTTCAGAACTGTTTTTCACAAAGCGCTATAACTCCACCTCCAGCAGTCCTTGTGTTTGTGATTATTTAAGTTTGCAGTTCAATATGAATAATATATTGGTTAAGTTTTAATATAAAATATAACAAACTCATTCTTTGATTGTGATTTTTGTAGCGAGTCACTGACAGTAAATTAGAGTAGGGAAAGATGTCTTTGAGTTTTATTCCACACAGATTGCAAAGAAATTAAAGAAGTTAAAGACCACGAGAAACATTAAAACAATACAAACACTTTAGTTTAAAGCATCATCAGCCTCCTCTCCCAGTTTTAAACGTTATCTCATTTGTTTGTTGTAACATTATCTCTCTGCTAACTCTAATAATTCTAATAATGCATTGGACTACAGTTCAGAAGGGACTGGGTTCAAATCCCATGACCACCAAGTTGTCCGTGTTGGGCCCTTAACCCTCAGCTGCTCAGATGTACAGTATAATGAGATAAAAATGTACAGTAAGTCACTCTGGACAAGGGTGTCTGCCAAATACTAAATGTAAATATAGCAGGAGTGAATGTTAATTTGGAAGTGAAACAGAAGGTTACACTACAGTGTTATACATAGCTTTGTTCAGTATATAACATGGTGTTTGCCCAATATCTAAATTTCATGCTGCCCTATTTCACAGAATGCATCACAGACATTAAGTGACACATACCTGTAGTCCATTAATGCTGGGCCAATTGAAATGGCAGTAATGGAGTGTAAGCATCATTTTTCTTGCCTTCAACATTCTCCAAATATCCACTGAATGCATTTAGTTCACCCAATGCAGCTGCTGTTTTGCAAGCAAAGCGATTAGCTTTTAAGGATGCGTCGTCTTCTCGCATGTTATAGAAAACTTCTATAACAAAATCTTCTAGAACTACTTCTGAAGATTTGTGTTTATCATAGCAGTTAATGTAACAGTTACTGGTCATTTCTTAATGTATCTGAATGGATTTCATACAGAGATGATTTCTTCGTTTATATAAACAGACATCGTTCTGGGTCAATTCTGGCTTTAGATCAGCCCAGAAAAAATCAAGTGGCGTTAGATCTGGTTCTGTTCATCTTTAGTTTTAGATTTAAAGCTATCTTGGTTCTGAAATAATACAAATAATTAAAAAACACATTTTACATAATGAAACCTATTGAGTCAGACTTTAAAAACACTTTTTTTTTTTGCTTTTCTCTCTCTCTCTCTCTCTCACACTCTGTTAAAGCAGTGAATCCAAGCACATGTCCACGGAAATGATGATGGACAGCATTGTTTAGAGACAATTTCTTGGACATTTCTTGGACTTCATCACAGACCTTTAATTCTGGACTGAAACAAAAAAAAAAAAGCCAAAACTGCTGCAATAACTCTGATGACTAATCACAGCATCTGTGGATTCTTATCCACATCTGCATCTATCTCAAGTGCTAATTGGATTGATTACTGACAGGCAAATCACAGAAGCACAGCTTGACTAATGGCTTCCTGTTTCTGCTTTTCCATCTCCATCCGAGAGGGATTTGCAGGGAGACTTTGTTGTATCGGCCTGTGGCTCTCTCCTCTGTGTTATTGCACGGCACACAATGCAATCTAATCTGCAGCTGCAGGCATGCTAACCTGCCTACTAAATAATAAACAACGCCGGACCGTTCCGCCCATAATCCAGGTATTGCTTTCTGCATTTATTGCTCTATGTGTTCATTATCTGCCTGCTCCTCAGGCTGTGAATTATTATTGGTTTCTGCTTGACTTTGTGTGTGTGTGTGTGTGTTTTTCCTTTCTTCCCACCCTCTCCATGTGCTCGAATGTTTAATCTAAACTTAGTACTACTTGAGGAAAAGTTTTCCCTTTTGTATAGAGTATATACTATGTGTGTGTGTGTGTGTGTGTGTGTGTGTGTGTTCAGATTTGTGTAATTTAATATAAAAACAACATAAACAATGGGAACAGTTTTTGCAGTTGTTTATTAAATTCCTACTTCATATTCATTTCAGAAGGTCATGCTTGTACAAATATACAGAACATATTATATAGATATTTTTGAAAAAGATTTTTTCCTCAGCACTTATGGTTGATCACTCAAAAAAATAAATTTCCAAGAAATCTTAATTCAGTTTTACAGCGTTGATGTAGACAGGAAAAATTAGTTACTATTAGTATTTTACTTTAAATGTGGATGTCAATGTTGGATCGTGGGTGTGGTCATACCGTGTGTTTTGCATGTCTTATAATATTCTTTGGGCCTTCTGCCAATTAGGCTGCTACTTTGTCCTGTGTAATGTCTTATTACAGGTAGTCCCCAACTTATGAACATTCAAGTTTATGTATTTCCACAGATATTAATGGACCGCAGTTTTGAGAACATTATAGATGTGAACAAATTGCGGAAGTAACGCAAAAAAATCTACAAAAAATAGACAATGCAGTGCACCAGATACCAATATTTACAATTATTAATATATACTTTCTATATACTATATTTTCAGTGTATAAGTGAATGTATGACATTTCTATTGTCTGGTATAATGTGTGTGTGTTGGGGGGGGGATTGTGCTTGGGAGACTGTGTTAAGGAAGTGCAGCGCCGTTTGGGACTGATTCCCTGAACATAACATA
>JAOTRS010000001.1:22404829-22439762 GCA_028565755.1 Dinotopterus cunningtoni | reverse complement strand
AAACTTAGTTACACTGTAGTGTTGTGGCGTAGTGTTAATGATTTAATTTACATTGGCACAAACAATTAAACCAACAAACATCTTTTAAAATTATTATCATTATTTTAATGAAGCTGATCAAACCTGTGGTCTGATTGGTTACAGTGATGATGTGGGCGGGGACAAACAGCGCATATTTGACTCGTACGTCACACTGTAGTGAGAGCTGATGAGACTTTAAAACGTCTCATCAGGGTCTCATCACCGTACTGTACCTGAAGTCTTCTGTAAATGTCAATCATTTTCACTCACCAGAAAGTCCCAGTTTGACTTGAACACCCCTGGTAGATCCAGATTTCAGAACAGACAGAGATCAGATTAAGTTTCTGCTCCAGAAATGAGTAAAAGCTAAAAAAAAAAAGAATAAAAGTGCTCACTCTTTTTCTCTCCTTGGACCCGCCCACACGTCTGTGAGATGAAATTACTGTACAAGGAAGAAAAGAGTTCACAAAGAATGAATAACAAAACACCCCAGAAACACACACCGGCCTATTTATGATCTGTTGACTTTAAGACCTTGACTGCGTACATAAAGAAATCATTAATTCCCGCTTCCCCCGCGTGTTTTAAGAACATCGCTCAGACGTATTTACGTTCCCAATTGGCCGTGGACGTGTGGAAGGAGGAAAAGGTTTCGACCCTCTGCCCCGCGCTGAATAAAAGCCGTTTTTGTGTCTCGGTTGTTTTTTTTAAGGTGCTGAGCGAAAAAAGGAATAATGGGGCAAAGGTGTCCAAGCAGGGGATTCTGGGATAGCGGACGGGTCGGGGGAAACCCCGACGTCATGGCCTGGACGAGAGATGGAAAACAAGGTGCGAGAGAGGAAACTTCCCTTCATGAGGAAAAAATGGCAGAGCATTCATCTCACACACAGAAGTGTTTTATTCATTCATGAGCACGCGTGAGCTTTAATTTACAGCCCTGAGAACTGAAGGAACTTTCCAGAAGGTGTGAGATGTCTGAGGGAAAAGAAGAGCTAACCGTGTGTGTGTGTGTGTGTGTGTGTGTGTGTGTGTGTGTGTGTGAGGATCTGATCTGAAACTACAACATCAATTACTGAGTGCAGATGACCTCTGACCCCTCGTACCACGTTTCTTCTTTTTCTCATTTTATAAAAGTTCATTATCGTTAATTGATTCATTTGCCGACAGTGAATGACAGAAGAGACACATGCGAGTGTATTGCCATGAAACATAAAAAAAACACACACTATGAACATGAAACCAACAAAGAAAACTAAAGAAAACAGCTGAGTACAAATGAGAACCTTAACACACGCAGTAGACTAAGGCCTTGATCAGACTGCCAGCCCTAATCTGATCTCAGGCATCTCCTGATCCTAAAGACGTGTCTCACTCCGGACGCTCCATCCGCCTAAATCGCATTTAAAAACTGTCCATTACGTCACTTGCAACCTGACATGGAAGTTCAAGTCCACGTGATCCATGGTGGAAACTAACTGAAAGTCAAGCAGGGAGGCGACAGAAGAAACGGAGACGGAAATAAAGAATTATTTTTATTTAGTTCTTTGCTGTATCACTCTCATGACATTAGCATCACCATAAAGGAGTAAAAACTGTTGAAAAAGTGTAAATTTGAACCAAAAGGCGATGCTGCTGAGTGTTTTATACAAGTACAATATGCGGATGTCTTAGTGCCCTGTTTATGAACCTAAAATTCTTCTTCTTCCTCTTTCATTCTGTGTAATATATGTTTAGATTTTTGGTCAATTTTATTTTAGTGTAATTTAATTCTGTGCTTTTTTTGTAATTATGTAAGTTTCACAAACATGATAAATCATTGAATTATAATTTAACTGATTTAACACTGAATTGGACTTATTATCCATTAATAGTTGCATTCAATGATTTGTGTCAGCGCTTAGGTTATAGCAGCTGTAAACAGTCCTTCTCTCACCTGTTTGTCTCGCTTCTCTTATATGAAGTTAATAAAACAAAACAAAAACAACAAAAATAAAATTGCAGCTTGTCATGTTAGTGAGAAAGCCTAAATCATCACATTACAGTTTTAAATCTTCTGATACTGGAGACTCCTTCCAGAAATGTTACTACAGAAATAATATTTATAAATTCGCTCTACTGTGGGAGAAAACTAAGCAACACTTTTTGACCAATCAGAATCCAGAATTGAGACCTACAGTATATCCGAGCTTCTGGTGTGACATCAGCAGTAATGAGCAGCGTGTAAAACTCTTATTAATACCGTCTCTGAAATCTTCCTGATTGGTTAGTATTTTTCTCCGTAACCGCGACTGCTTCCTGGAACACAAGTCTGTAATTAACAAGCAGAAAGCGAGGCGGTTAAACGCGTCGTCCATGTGCTCTCTCAATTACAGACAACAGTAATGGAGAAGTCATTTCACAGAGCCGTCACCGCCGCCGTAATTCTTCCCCGGTTCGCCTCGCAGCGGGCGACTGACATAAACAGGACTCCGCGGGAACGCAGCGGCCGCGCTAGCGAGAAATATAGAGTTTGAACAGAGACAAATGAAGTCATGAATCACGGGGAAGATGTGTGACGTGTCTCCTTTCACACTGCGCTCTTAATTTAATTACACGTCCAGCCATTCTGTCTTTACACTCTGTACGTGTGAGATCGACAGAATTCGGTTAAATAACGCGCGTTAGCATTGGCTAGCATTTATTATGTAACGCATGTGTGACTATGTGTGTGAGAATTACAAAAACTAATCCAGCAGATTGACACACACACACACACACACACACACAGTTCGAGTCACGTTTGTAATTTATGAACCGAGAACTGTTGAGTCCAGTGTGGCTGAAGACGTGTTTACATACGCAAAGCTTTTATATTCCATGTGCACGCAGAAATACACTTACACACTAGAATTTATTCGTCAGGTAAGTGTTATGAGTTTGGGAATTTAAATTTCAGACTTTTTAATCAGAATGATAATGAGTGATTGTGATTTAATGTGTCTGTAATAGAGCTGTCCAATTTAATTAATTATATATTAAACAGATCAATTAATTAAATCAATGAGTTTAAGATTCAGAATCAATTCACATTTTTTTTGGTAAACTTTTAAACGTTAAATGCTCTAAAATGAAGAAATGAGTCAAGAACATCACACAACTTTTTCAGAAAATACAAACCGCAAAAATACAAAGAATTTACATCTTCCGCTTTGTGAGATTATCCCTTCTTTAGAGTTTATGTACGGTCAGTGCAATACCGCCACCTAATGGACTGGAGCGCAGAGCAGAAATTTGGCAGGAGAGAAAGATCATGGCTCTGTATGAGACACGACGTTTACACTGTTTATTAGATACTTTTAGTAGTTTTTCATACATTAAAACCTGTAAGAAATTCAACTGAGGAACTTAATCAAATCAAATTGATGAAAAGATCGCACAAAAATCTAATCATATCTAATCGACACTCGTAGCCCCTGAGGTTATTTTCACACATGTTTTTTTGAACTCTCCTCCCACTCTCTGTACCAACCAGCGGAGGATGGTATTTTGCCACCTGCTTCCTCTGAGACGTGTAATTCCAGCTCTCTGAATCTTTTCAAACTCACTCAGTCACTGTGTTAGTGCTATCCACCCACTTCCACCTGCGCTTGGTTCGTGTCTCTCTCAGTGGGCGATCTGGGAGAAGGTGTACATGCCACCCGTCTCTCACTGAGAACACCGCCACTCTTTCTGCTCCACACACAGCCGCGGCATCGTAAGGACTCTAATTCCCGATGATCTCCAAATCCTCTTAACTTTTCTGCTACGCCGCTCAGGAACTCAGAAAGATGTTTTAAAGCCTATGTGATCTTTGATTTACTTTTTTCCTCCTGAACCACAGGGTTGTGTTTTATCTCCTCTCACAGTGATTGGTTCGGCTTGTTACGTTACTTCCTGTTTCAGGTTCGGTGATGATGGGGATGGTGTTATGGAAACTGAGGATACGGAAAGTGTTCATGCGCCTAAAATCTTATATCATAAACCTCATGTTCTGTGCTCTGAAAACGTTGTGGAAGACACATGCATCAAGAGAAATTTCTCTTCTGCAGATATTCCTGAGCGATGGCGTGATGTGATCACAAAAAAAAATAAATAAATGATGAATGGTCTTTAAAAAATGTATTATTATTGTAATTTTAGCAAATTCTGCATTATGTATGTGTAAGTAGACAATAGGTTGTTTTATTCCAATTTTAGACAAATTTTATTGACAGTAGACAACTTGTCAATAAAAATGACAAAAATGAATCAGATTTAAGGTTGTTTTTGTATTGAGAAATATAAACTGCATTTTTGTTGTTAAGTGATTTTTTTTAGCAAAATAAAAATCAGGATTTACAAGAGATCCAGATGGGTTCAAAAGAGAAATGTGATGTTAAACGTGTGTGTGTGTGTGTGTGTGCTTTAAAGTGTTGACTGAGCCACTAGAAGATGAGCTGAACATTATCTCTCTCTCTCTCTCTCTCTCTCTGTTTTCTCTTCTTCTTCTTCTTCCCCAGCTCCAGATGAACATTCCAGGCGCTCGGAGCTGCCGAAAGCCTCTCGCAGGAGATGATGGATCTAAAAGCTTGCTTTAGAGACTCGGTCCTCCTGCTTTGAGGACAGCGTGATCAAAGTGGAGGAGACTCATCTCGAATGACGTGCGAATTGAAATCCGTTCCATCAAAGAGCTGAGCGTGAGGAATGAGGGGGAAAGACGCTGAAAGATGAGAAACGTCACGCTCTTAACTCGGGAAAGATGACTCGGAGATCAGCTGACAGACGGCACTTCGTCTCTGCCGAGGGAGAGCGTCGTGATGGATTGCACATGCTACCGTTAGCATGGTAGCGTTCAGGTGTCTTAGCAAAATGACTTCGCTTTTAAGATGCGGGTCTGATTGATCGGATTAGTTTTTTTCTCACGTCTGATTGGTCAGAAGTCGCATGTTGGTTTTGTGTGGTTCTGGCTGCGATGTCCGGTTTATATTTACGCATTCGTTTTAATACGATAGAGTTGGTATGGTAACAGCCCATGTGTTGTTATTAACCAAAAGAAAAATGTAAAGTTATTATTGATGTGGTGAAGTTTTTTATCATTTATAGCAGGTTTCATTTAAAGTCTTCTTTCTGTCTTCTCTGTAGAGAGAAAGAGAGAGAGAGTTGATTGAATTGTTGGTAGACTTTAATTTAAGTTAAAACAGGAGGAACAGGCTTGTCTCACAACATTAAAGGTTCTGTGTTATGCAAAATTCACTTTTTAGTCACGTCTAGACAGTCAAAGCTCAAACATTCATTGCTTTTTGCTCTTTTTTCCTTTTTTTCTTATTGGCCAGGACTTAAACAAAACAATTATCCATAACATTATACATATATTATAACAATTTCTCTTCTAATGTGACATCATATAAGAACAGCCCCTCCCCCATGCTCAGATCTGTTGTTCTCTGGAGAGGGCGTGGCTCAGCAGTAGCTCATTTACATAAACACTGAAACGGCGTGTTTGGAAGAGTTATAAAACAATGTGTTCTCTGATGGGTGTTACAGCTGGGGAAATAACACACACACACACACACACACACACACACACACACACACACACACACATTTTTCTTTGTTAAAGAAATAGTAAAATATGGGACCTTTACGTCTAAGGACAGGGTTTACCCAGAAATCTCCATGAAAACACTTAAAAAATTCCACACATGAGAGCAGGAGAGTTAAGACGAGTTCATGATTAGTGGGAGACATGAATCCATGTGTGTGTGTGTGTGTGTATTTACAAATAAATGGATTCATCATGTAGTGGAGATTTTATAGTACTTGTTGTAAAGTTAGAGTTTGTTCAAAGCCTTTATTCCCCCTGTGTACAGAGACTTACGTGATTCACTGTTTACTGTGAAAACTTTAATTTAATCTTTGAGAAGTATAAATCAGTGTGCAGAATAAAATATAACACACTCCAGGAACACAAAGACACACAGAAAATCAATTTGTCTAATGGCAGAGCCAGCTGTGTGTCATTGATACTTATTTATTACTCAATATAAAAATACTGTAAAACCTGGAATATTTTAATTTCTTTCATTTTTTTGAAGGACAGCAGTTTTGCGCTGTAGTTTCTCAAGGTGGGAGAAAATTGATTCAGTTACGTATCGAGATTCTTTTGTGTGGCTATTCATGAAAATTGATTTATGAAAATAGTACTTTTATATTGATAATAAAGAAGGCGTGTTCGATCAGCCGGTGACTGGAGGGTCGTCTCTGGTCTTCATTTTGATCACACAGAACTGAAACCAAGCGTGTTTTCACGTCTTCACATTATCAAAAGTTCCAAACATTCAAAAAGCATCCGATCAGCGCGTCTCCAAAGTCTGCGAGTGAATTAGTTTTCAAACCCCACTACTTACACACACTCACACACGTCACAATCCGTGTAATCACACCTGCTTGACCCGCGCGCACATGGTCAAGTTGAGTTGTGAGAATTTGGAGGCGTTTGAGGCGGTAAGAAGTTGCTGTTTCATTATAATCCTGCAGGTGGCGCTCTGATGTATTCACACATTTACATCCCGTGTGGTAGGAGTGAACGATTTGCTGTTTGTTTTGAAATTAGAATTATGATGTAACAGAGATACACGCTGTTTAGTAACAATGTAGCTTATTTCTTTAATTGTAAGTAAAATGTTAAACTCTTGTATTTTGAAGTTGGTTTATATTGTTTAAATACTGCATATGTGAGAAAACTAATGCTCTAAGGCACATGCTACATGAAGATGCTAAAAAAATATAAAGGTTTTAAAGGTCTTATAATTGTAAGAAAACCAGAAAAAAATGTATCTTGAATTGAGATATTTATAAAATCGTGACACTTACAGAATCACAATATTAATCAAACCAGCATCATGATAATATCGTATCGGCTTCCCCCGGTGATTCTCATCCCTACATGTTCCCAGACATGACTTCATCATCTTTTTAAAACAATGATGCATTGTTTGAAGACAAACTGCAACATAAATCTGTTTTTCCTTTTATTTTTTTCTTTAAAACCATAAACCTAAGTGACTATTTATGTATTTATGTAAATAACTATTTTCATATTCATATCTCGGGTCGAGTCCTTGAGGACGTCAGAGGGGAGTCTGAAGGTATGTTTAATGTTTTAAACAATCCAGAGAAATTTCAGGGATAAAAAAAACAACAGCAACAAAACACACACACACACACACACACACACACACACACACACACATAGAACATAAACACCATCACAATAAAATACGAAGCGTCAGATCCAGTCGGTTACTTTAGACCGTGTTGCACATGAAGTTAAATAACAGATTACACAAAAGACTGCGGTTAGAAAGCACATATACAACCGTGAGACATTTTACAGGATGATTTAACAGAAATAATAAAACTTCCAGTGAGATTTATAAAAAAAAAAAAAAAAAATTAAAATAAAAAACACAAAACAAACAAAAAAGAGAAAAGAAGAATCGAGGGAAGAATGAGATATGATTAGTGTTTAACTGTAAAGCTCAGGTTATAGACGTGTAATGATTGTTAGTCTTTGAATGATTACATTTTATGACATCACTTTAACTTTTAAGAGTTTGTTTGGTGATCGATAAGTATGTATCTGTACACAGCAAAACTCAGAGTGTCGAGTGAACTCTTAGAGAACTGAATTGAAGGCTCCTGGGGGGTAAAGGGCGGAGTCAAGTAAACAAACAAACAAACAAACAAACACAAACAGTCATTATATTATGCATGCTTTTGACCTCTGTTTCCTTGTATATTTTTACTTTTAAGTGAACAATATTTGTTGTATGTTAACTCTCAGTCTCAGTCTAAACCACACTTGTGTATAATTTATTTATGAATAATAATGATGATTATTGATATAACAACATGATTGCAAAACTGTATTTGTTAAAAAGTTTGTATGAGGTTAAAAGAAATTCCTTGTTCTGCATTAAGATCAATTACATGAACTCAATCTCCTCTAGAAATATAAAATAAATAAAATATACCTTTTCGTGAGAACCGTCATGAATTCCCCTGCAGTGTAATTTTTGAGCACCGTTCAGTAAATCCTTTACAGTAAATCTTCCTTAACCTGCACCTAAAAGTTTATTAATCTTTTTAATTTTTGTTGTAGTGTGAACAATTTTTCCACAATAATTTTAAAGTCATGTGATTGTCATGTGATCTCTAGTCCTCAAACCAGCAGAAGTGATGATGATGATGATGATGTTTTCTGCAGTAGAGACTTTAACATCATGTTTTAATGACAGATTACACTGACTAGCTATTTTCTAGTTCCAACTAACTAACTAGTGAACTAACCAGCGAAAGTACTTAAATGTGGTCAGATACCCAGAGTGTCATGGTCTACCACCTCTGTTTTTCTTTTTTTGTGTGTTTCATCAGGAACAGGAAGCTATAAGTACATAAAAATAACATTTTCAAACGTACCTGTGTTAGCATGCTAGCTCTTTAGTTTATTGTGCTTTTGAAATGTCGCTTTTCTCTCCTTAGTTCAATTATGTCAATTATTCGATAAGTTTATGGCTCCTTAAAATTGTGCATTATAATTTTATTTCAATGTGATCTCTTTCTTTTATGCTGCTTTGTGTTATAATTAGTGTTGCCTGATTCATTTTATTTAATTCTACACAAGAGTCAAGTTTTAGGCTTAAAAAAAACCTGAGAACTTTTTCTTCTCCCCGATCCTATAAGAGCTCATTCGACACTGTGGATTTTGCTGTGAGGGACTCGTTACTGATTAACAGTGAAATAACGAGAAACGAGTGTAAAATTGTGTGACACGAGGCACATGACTGATAAAAACAACCATACACAACTAAAGAAAACCAGAACAGGAAGGCTATTTACATCACTAAAAAAATCTAAAAAAGAGCTTGTCCAGGTCTCCTCACTCATCTCGAACCCCAGCGTTGGACGTTTGATAAACGAGCTTAAGAAAGGACACTCAGAATACAGACATTTAGCTCTCTTTTCTTTCCCTGAACCTCCATTTCAAACACAAACCAAGAGACAGTTTTATTTTCCATAAAAAGCCAAATGTAACGTGAAGACGACATGAAGAACAAAGACATGTAGAGTATGTCTCTCTGCCCTCCTTATTATTTTAATTTTACTAATAAAGTAAGTTCAGTAAAAGTTGGAGGTTCTCTTCTGGTCCTCAGCGACCTCCAGGGAAGAGGTTCATGCTATCGAAAGCGTCATTAACAGAATCCACTGAGACTTGGAGAAGGATGAAGAACGTCGAAAGTAAAAACAGCGTAATTAGAAGCAAAGGTTCTTAAAAAACTTTTGTCCATATTGAAAATGTTAAAAGGTCCATCATGTGGTTTTGTTCCACAGATCTGTGAGATGAACAACACTGGAGTCCAGATACAAAAAAACATGTTTGTGTCTCCATTCAATCGTAAAGTTAATCGAATAAATATTTCCTCATGGGAGCTCCTCATTCAGTTGTTCTTGCACTCGCAGTTGCACTCCTCATGATGCTCCAGCGCCACGTCCGTCAGCGACTTCTGTGACCCCCGACCTGGCCTGTACTTCAGCATCAGGACCTTCAACCGTGACGAGAGAGAGAGACAGAAACGAGACACTGTGAGTCTGACTCAGTAACACAGAGATAGAGTGTGATAGAGCGTGTGGAAAACTAACATTACAACATATACAAAAAAGCATAAAGAGAAAAGATCTCATGCAGATGTACAAACTTTCATTTATCAGTAAATTGCATATTATATTTTTATCTGTTTAAAGTTAGATGTAATGCTGTGGAACGTCCATGAAACCAGTCAGTTCTAGCAGCAATAAACACACTTTTCCCCTGAGACTCTTAAGGGACATAACAGGAGGAAATGATGAACAAGATAAAGTGAATTACAAAATAATTAAAACAAAAAATGACCGCAAAACTGTGAGCAAGCCTCAGTGTGAGGTTAAGAAATCCCGCCTCCTGTGTTGTGATTGGTTACAAGAACTCACTCTAGTCTATGATTAGTTAGAAACCTTGAGTGCAAAGACAAGACTTGTGTTTTTAGCACAGTTTAATTATTAAACCACATTTATGTTTAATTTAGCTATTTATGGATAATGATGATGATTATTATAGGAATATGACAGAATGAGTGCGAAACTGTTAGTCAGCTTGTGTGAGGTTAAGAAACTCCGCTTTCTGTGTTATGATTGGATACAAGAATTTGGTCTTATTTCTTTTTGGGGGATTTTTCTTGATTTTCTCCCCAGTTTAGTCATAGCCATTTCCCACCAGTCATCAGAGCTACAACTAGCAATCAGGGAGGTCGAAGGCTATCATGTGTTTCCTCCGAGTCATGTAATGCCACTAACCACATCTTTACCTTCTCGCACAGACGCCCGTGATTGGCTGTAGAGCTGCGTTTGATGTGCCACTGCCTCCAGTGGCTGGGGTTTGGGCATTGGGTGGGAATCGAACCCTGGCCTTCTGCATTGGCAGGCGAGAGACTGACCACTGAGCCACCAATGTAAAATCTCATAAAACTATTTTTTCTTCTACATATTTTTTTAAGGAAGGTTTTTTTTTGTGGTTGGTCTGAGTGGTCTGAGGGTTCGATTCCCACACAATGCCCCAAAAAATTTGGCATAAAAGAACTAGGTTCTGTCTGCTTCGCTTTATAGATATTGCAAGTCGGGATACAATAAAAATATATATTGTACACCATTCGTTCATTTTTTTTTACTTTTTTGCAAAATCATTTTTGAAAAAAACCTAACATGTTATAACTTTGCAAAAGCAATTTAATTTATACATGTAACAGAATCAGTTATGAGCTTTCACCACTCGAGGCACAGTTTTAGCTAACAGTTTTAGCTAACAGTTTAGCTAATATCTAATTCCCCACACCCATGTTAAGGTTTAAGACGTCCTCATTCTTGCATTGCTTTTGGGAACCCGAGAGCTCACTGGAGTCTGTATTGTACCTCGTGATATTTTTTGGTGATTTTAGTGGGCATGCACTGACAGTCGAAGCAGTTGTTCGAGCAGCAGGCGCAGTTTCCACCACATCGCTTCACCAGCAGACAGCTGGGCCAAAAGATCACGTCCGTCCTCTTCAGCTCCTCACGCAGGGACACCGAGTAATTACGAGGAGTGCAGCTGTAGAGTCGGACCTCCTCCCGGAGCAGGTTCAGATCCACCACGCCTTAACATACGCACACACACACACACACACACACACACACACACACACACACACACACACACACAGAATTTAGACAGCTGTTTACTTCAGCTTTTATTGTTGGCCTGAGACGTAGCAAGTTCCAAAATGTCTGAGTCCAGAGTCAGGATCTGTAAATCAAACACTTCCTCAGCTGATCCTTATTACTCAGGAATTTTTTATTCCAAACTGGGACGAATAGAGTTTTACTGTGAGCCCAGAATGTTACTTATTTGTTTGCTTCTTTATTGATTATAAAATGATGGAATTTTTAATTGAAAGTGAGCGACATCACATCAGAAACATTGCATCAGCATTAGAAAAGTGATACAAGTACATTTTATTGTCGTGGAAATATGTTAAAGTGCCATGCTAATATTAACGTCCAAGTACGATGAAGACATAACATTAAAGCGTCACAGGATCAACAACAACTAAAAATTCAAATTTATTCTTAAAGATCAGATTTATATTTACTAAGTTTAATGATCAGGTCATGATGAAAACCTTTGGAAATTATAATTCCAAGAGCCCTGAACGATCAGATCCCTGCATTATTCTTACCTCTGTTTTTTTTCTGGTGGATGAAGGACTTGCCCAGGACGTGCCACGTGGGTTTGTAAAGCTCCTCCAGGTCGAGCTGCCAGCGATCAGGTTCCAGGTATTTCAGGACCTCCTCCACTGTGCTGAATTCAGACACGGTTTCTCTCAGAACCTCCACGCTGTGCAGAGCCACGGGCATGACGGCGGGCACGGCTGGCTTCTGCGCCAATCAGATAGGAAACATCCTGGGTCAGGTTTATTCACCAAGCACGTTTTACAAAAGGAGTGTGTTCATTTTCAAATATTTTGCATAAAGTATCATATAAGTTCAACAAGAACTCTGAAGAATTAGATTAAAAACATATTTCAGAGGGAAACCCATAAAAATTATATGGATTTCTATCATATGACATGAAACACAATCCTTATAGAATTTAAAAATATTGAGTAGGAACTCTTTGGAAATCTACATAACTATTTAAATAGATAACCCAAATAAATTTATTATTAATGCTCTTAAGAACTCCATATTTATTCATATAACTAAAGTTCAGTGAGTACACTATCAAAATTCGATGATATTTCATTGGATATCCCACACAAATTCTGTAGAGCCTTACTAAACCACAGATGGAAGCCAATAGAAATGAACCATACTTCATTAAATATCCCATACAAGTTAAACAAAAAAAATATTTCTATAAGTACTGTATGAAAGTATTCAACAGGAACCCTACACAGGAACCCTTAAAAGAACCTAATTTCAGAGGTCAATTGATAGATGACCAATTAAATTACAATTAGGACGTAGCAGAATTCAACCATATTTCAATAGATAAGCCATCAGAAAAATCCCCCATGAGCACTACAGAGCAGCACATGATCAATTTATTAGATAGCATGCAATAGTACAATTCTACATTAAGTAGACTTACATTATTCCAATGGATAATGCATGAAAAAACAGATACCAAAAAGAATCTAAAGAAACATATTTCAATAGATGATTAATCTATTGTTCACCGAGAACACAATAATGTCCAAACTTAATATCCAACAAGAACACCATAGAATTAGACCTGATTTTTGTACATAAGGATAAAAAACTTTAACAAGCCACCTAAAGAATTAGACCCCATAAACATCCAACAACAACCATATAGAACGTTTTAAAAACTACATTTTATTAGACAACCCCTTAAAATACATTTGGAACCCAATTTAACCATATTTTTATGTGTAACCCATTAAAAATAACCAATCAGGAATGTTAGAGAACTATATAAAAACATTTTAATAGATAGCACACAATAGTCCAACAACAATAGTTCTAAATTATGTAGACTTGGACCATGTTTTAATGGATAAAACATAAAAATACAATACAATAGGAGATGTTTGGACTTAGACCAAATTCCAAAATACACCAGAGACCCAAAAGAATCTACAGAACCATAATACAATAAATGAAAAGTCCAACATGAACAAGAACACCATAAAATCAGGTTTTAGTTTACTGTATAATGATACACGTCTAACAAGAACCAAATCTTAATGTCCCCCCCCCCCCCCAAAAAAAAAAAAAATACATTAAACAGGAGCACTATAGAACTAATAGCGACCCAAATACAACTGGAAGCCAACAGAATTCCATGACAGCTCAGTGAGTAACCCAGTAAGGTCCTTTAGTCTCCCATTAAAATCTCACATCCAGTCCATCTCCAGTGCAATTCACCAGAGGATTTGAGCAAATTCCTCATTCAAAAGGCATTTGCTGAGTCTTTACTGTAAGCACAGGAGGAGAGTGAAAAGCTTGTTGTCATGGTTACGGCTGTGTAATAGGCGTCATGGTGGCTGATAAAGGACGCTCACGAAATAAAGTAGAGCTGTGAATGGGGTCAGCGTGGCTGAAAGAGGGCGCCTCGAATCCAAAGACACAAAACTGTTTCCAGAACAAGGACGGTTTCAAGGTTGAAAAATAAAATAGCAGCAGAGCAGATGGATCGTTATTCTAGACGAGAAACCGCGGCGCGTGGTTTTAACATAATTTCATCATACTTTCAAAGTCATCCCTGAATAAAGTATGAACAAAACCCCACACCAGCCGACATTACAATGCACCATAGAGCATGAGAGCATACTAATGACTCGAATTAACATATTCTATTAGGCTTCACACTGAAATCATGAATATTGAGACAGATATTTTGCGATATGTCGTAAGTCTGTCCGTCATGAACGGGAAATGTCACTTGTTTGGGACATTATTTAAAGAAAGAAAACATACTTTAAATAATGGATTTGTTTCTAATCTTTCTTCTGCTTCTAAATGTTCACTCACTTGCGACTCGCATCCTCTCTCTCTCTCTCTCTCTCTCTCTCAGTCTCTCTCTCTCACTCTCTCTTCATCTCCTTGCTGTCATGAATAATGTGGAATGGAAACCATTAACAACTTGTGCATATGTGATGCTTTTCCATTCTGTCACATAACGGACATGTGAAGTCTCGTCTGCTGAGACGTATATCATATTAGATGGTTTTCTGATGGAATCTTGGACACAAAGCAAGGTTCCTCTGCACAAATGTCATCAGGTCTTCACAGTCCAAATTCGAATGTTATGTACCTTATGTACTGTGTTTCTTCTTGTTTTTACTTCCTGATTATTAGCATTTTGCAATGCGTGAACATGATCGATGTCTTTAAACAGGATGAAGTTTTTCTAAATAGTAATACACAACATTCCTGATATGAGGATCTTACAAGGATGTACAGTAGTTGGAAGAAAATGTGATGTCCTCATGCAGTCATAGCGAGGCATTGAATGTTAGGGTAGGAAGATGTCCTTTCAGAGACCTTTGGGTAATTTAAGTCATCTTGCTCGTTAGGAATGCCAAAAAGACATAATATGCTCTGCTAGGTTGTAAATTCTACAGTAACCAATAAACTGAAAATTTCCATATATAACACCCACACACACACACACACACACACACTCCAATACAACATGTTCACAGAGAGCTTTTTCTAATTCTAAAACAACCCATATGCTCAGACAGCCTCATGCATAGCAACCCAGAAAAATATTTACCCCCCTTAAAAGGAGTTAACCTGATCTTATTCCTCTGCCTTCCTCCGACAAAATCCCTTTGACGTCATGCACAAGATCAGAGCTGATGAATTGATCTCGTGAGGTATAAACCCCGGCATGAAATAATGAATCCCACTGTGTTGTGTAGCTCTGACAACAAGGTGTTCCAAATTGGTTGCATCTGTGCGTGTTTGGTGGGGTCGGAGTTGGGGTGGGGTGAGGTGGGGAGGGGAGGGGTATGGGGGGGGCGGCATAACAGACCTGAGACAGACTCGGTTACTCGGAGCGAGAGAAGTGTCCGAGTACAAAAACTCCACCAGGAACGTGTGATTAGAGGCGAATAAACGAACAGCCTGGGTGAGACGAGATTTAGTGCGATGGCATGTTCAACATAAAAACTAATCTTAAAGCTACCAAGGAATTAGGAATAACTCAATTAAACATGCTTATTTATTTACTAGTAGACATTGCCATGACAATTTAGATAAATCTGGATGTAGATTTCAATTCCTAATGAAGAAGCCAGAACTCTGAAGTGATCCATGTAGAATTCTCTTAGCAGAAGTTCTTTTAAACAAGCAGCATGGAACATAGAACATTTAGTACAGGTGTGCTTCCTACTGCAAAAAATTCTCTGAAAAGGTTATGATTAAAGATCCCTCTAGAACCCTAAACATGGAGCTCATTTATGGCATTTGGCAGACACCCTTATCCAGAGCGACTTACAATTTATATCATTATACATCTGAGCAGTTGAGGGTTAAGGGCCTTGCTCAAGGGCCTAACATTGTCAACTTGATGGTGGTGAGATTTGAACATGGAGCTCAACAGTGTGCTTGAGGCACCTACATGGAATACCTGATGCGTGTGTACTTAATCAATCTTCTTGGAGAAATCCCTTTTGTGCTGGCTTGGTGATATGGGCACAAAAGTATTTCAGCAACCAAGAACATAAAAAAACATGGAACATCTGGTGATACATTGTTCTTTAGCTTGTCTCATGTCTCCAAGGACTTGCTTAGGAAAAAGTTATGGTACAGTACATTTAAAGAGAATCCCAATAATTGTCTTCATGGAATGAGATCAAGGAATGTATACAAGTTGTATCCTTTGAGGAAAATGTTTGTGGATGTAAATTAATTCCAGGTTGATTAGCTTCTTATAAAACAGTCCACACAGATTCTTCACAAACTCGCAAATGAACATGTTTTTGTGCTGATTTTCTCTCCCGGTTTTATCAATAAGCTTGCTGATACTTGCAAAAGCAAGGACTCTTCTATCACTCAACAGCTAACAATCTGGAAGAATTATTAGCTAGCATCACTGGTTGATGGAAGGGAGACAAGGTGCTGCTTTATTTTTAGCAACCCACCTCATTCCAGCTCCATAATGAACCCACAGGGTCACTAGAGGCCAGAAAGGTCAATAACGTTTGAGTGATGTCTAAGATCTGCCTCAATCTTACTTTCCAAAATCTAATTATGGACCTTCTATGCCTGTGGAAATAAGCAAAGTTATTGAGGGTTCTTGAGGAGTCACCTAAGGGCAAGAAGACTTCTTTTACTTTTTTATTATATTCATAAGAAATATTTGACATCTCAAGCTTGACCTCCTCAACAACAGCTTCTCCATCCTCCTCCATGGGAATATGATTGTGCCCCGTTTCCAGAGCTAGGCGCTATTTTAACAGGCTCTTCACTCAAACCTTTACTGTTTTCCAAAGGCTTTTCCTGGGGTTTTTATGGCTGAGGCTGGTTTTTCCTCCGCTCCCGGGTGAAGTGGTGAAAGTGAGTGATTGCTTATTTAGGTGGAGTGTGTTTAGCCGATGAGGCTGACCACAGAGAAACAGAGCTCTGCTGTTTTAACAGAAAAACGAGTCTCAGTGAAGAGGAACTCTGAGATGATCAACAATCAAGAGTGATTATGTTAAGAAAGCATCCTTGTTGGGGGGGGTTCTTTTTTGTACCTCCAGTTAGAGTAACATAATTGTAGAGAAACATCATGAAGGTCTAAAATTTGGACATAACTGAGCACTCTTGTTTGTAACTTGAAGAAGTACCATTTGTGAACATTAACACTTTCTCCTAAACTTAACCTTCACATCAATATAGCCTCCAAACATGTACAAATGATTAGCAGATGTACAATAATTTTTTAGCATGTACAAATGATAGCCTGAAACACACCCATCTGATCTTCTGCAATAAACACCTCAACAGATTTTATTGAGATTCTGCTAATATCAATAATCTTTGATCAGCTGTAATCTCTGAGAAGTACATCCTTTATCCAGAGACATTTGGATTATAACTTCATTTACAGTCAAATGATTTCCAAACAGAACTACACACATTTGTGTACCACATTTGCTATGCAATTTAAAGCAAACATCTAAGAACATGGAAGAAAAAAAGCATGCCATGTTTGGTATAGCTATATATATTTTTTGTTATTTAAGAATATAACATGGATTTCCATTCTTTTTCATTTCCAAAATTTAATTTATGGTACATTAGCAAAAGTTAAATCCTGGACTTTTTCATCTCCAAGCATGAAGGTTCTTTGGCATGTCCTTCTGGGGTTCCTAAAGGTATGTGATCTCATTCCATAAACAAAATTATTGGATTGTGCTTGTGTGTGGGATTCCCTTCAAATTAGAAGAATGGAAACTTTCCCTAAACAAGCCCCTGGAGACACAAAACAGTCTATTTCTTGTAGTTCTCCTAAAGCAAAAGAACAATGTATCACCGTTTCCAGATATTCTATGTTCTTGGTTGTGGAAACACTTTCATAGAGTTCTTTGTAGAACATTTAAGGGCTCTTCTTGAAAGACAAACCATAGCACTTTTACTTCAGGTCCAAATCCAACACACATAGACCTCTTCAAGAAGATTGACTAAGCAGAAAAAGTACACACACATCAGGTATTCCATGTTGGTTCTTCAAGTGCTCTGTTGGACTCCATATGTAGGACTCTAGATAGATCTGTCGAAGGATATATAAACTTTTACAAAAATGTTTCCAAACCTGTGCGAAATGTTCTGTTTTATGTGGTTATAGGTTTGTTTTTCTTTTGTGTAAAGATTATGCATGTTGGTAAATGTTGATCTCCATGTAGAACTTTAATGGAGTTCTACAGAAATCCGAACAGCAGAGCTTTTTCCATTCAGAAAAGGCAAGCATCCATAGAACACTTTATTTTTTATACTTTAATGTTATTTTTAGCTACAGGTGTTGATAAGAATGATCATGGTTAACTTATGTTATTTTAAGTGTTAAAGAGTTCAGGGAGATTCCAAGAAAAAAGAAAGTGCTACAGGGTAGACAGACACAGTATGACATGCAATAACAAGCCGTATATCTGTCATTCTGAGCTGGCATTGTCTGCTTCTGCTTGGACACCTAGAAACACTGACAAATGAGCTGCTTGGTTTTTACTTTGGCAAAAATCATACCTTCTCAAAAGCAGTATTATAAGACATGTAATTATGCTAATTTAGCAACAGTACTGGATAAAAATGGTGCTTAAAGTCAGTAGGGCTAGCGGTTGCTCGAAGACAACATGGCTTCACAATCTCAAATCCACTTTGGCGTCACTGTGATCCAGGCTATTTTTGACAAAGTTCCCCAGTGCACAAGAAAGACATCGATAAACACACTGCAATTTAGCCAAATGCTTCTCAGAAAGGAAGGCAGCCAGACCGAAAGTTGCCTCGTCACACTGTGTCATAAGCGTGACAACAGTATTACAAGACCTACCATTACGTTAGGTTATCATTTTCAACCATGCGGATTGTTGAATATGGAAAAACCAATTTATCGCTTTGGCATCAGGCAATTTTCTATGAAGTAAACACACACCTTACCACAAACACATTGCAGTTTTGAAGGCCAAACACTTCTCAAAGGAAGTCGCCGTCTCACACTTTGTCACAGGTTCCCCTGACAGGAAGCATGTCTCGGCTGGATGGAGTCATGAAATACTTCTGGAAGTCTATTCAAATTCTGGTCAAACAACTGGGACTGTTAAACAACTACACACTCTGTCAATCAGCAGACTTAAATGGGATATGAGTCACATCATTAAATCAACACGCAATAATGTAATGGAAAAATAAAAGTGCATGCTGTATACCAACAAACTGAAGTTTTTATTCATGATTATCCCCCATGGTTTGCTCCAGTCCATTATGATATTACTACAGTAGCTACTAAATTTAAAATAAAAAAGAATAGATTTATATGAGGGCTGTTCAAAGCTGGACTTTTGATTGTGCAGAATAACAGAACACAGTTCAGAGAGTAAAAACTCCCTTTATTTATCTGTATAACTCCCTGCTACACTAATGCACTTATCCCAGTGATTCACTAAAGCTTGGACACTATCAAGGTAGAAAGCTTTCTTAGTAGACTGGAGCCATGATCGGACTGCCTGATTCATGTCTGAAACGCCGGCCTCCCAGGAACTCATTTAATGGCCCAAACATGTGGAAATGGCTTGGAGCGAGGACAGGACTGTACTGGGGATGTGGCGAAAACTCCCAGCCAAGTTCCTGTAATGTGCAAGTGGTGTTGGTGAACAATTGTGTGTACATTATTGCAGTTACAGTTTACTAATAAGTTCTGTAACAAGTTATCTGTTGATTTACAAGGATCCAGCTTCTGAATGTTTATGGGCATCACTGCAGTTGGCTCTGAGCCACCCCACACATAAGGACTTCTTCAAAATGTGTGCACCATTCAAATGTTTTACTGCGGGTAAAAGTCTCATCAGTGTACTGTTTTTGTAATCTTGCGTAAATGTCAATCACTTTTATACCCTCATTCACCAGAAATTTAATCAAAAGTCCCAGTTGGACTTAAATGCCCCTTATATTTATCCCTAACGAGCAAGTCGGAGGTGGAGGAAAAACTCACTGAGACATCATAAGGAAGAAACCTTGAGAGAAACCAGACTCATAGGGAACCTATCCTCATTTAGGAGATACCTGATCGCGTGACTGTAAATAAATCCATTCTATAACTCTGTGCTCAGAGGTCAAACGTGCAACTGTTTAACAGGAAGTGTCTTTTAGTTACCATGAAGTAGTCTTTGTTGAGGTGACACAATGTTCCCTGATGGAGACTTGGATACAAACTGCTTCATGCAATTTCAGTCCTAAAACTAAATTAGAGTGACTGCAGCCATTAACCATCACAGTGAAACTGTTTGCATCAAATGCAGTCCAAAGCCATCTTTATGGAATCTAAGTGGAAGGATCTTTAGTGGTTCTGTCTATCTCATGTAGTCATCCTCAGCAGCAGTCGATGAGTGGTTTCCATGTGATGAGAACTTCAACCAGAAGTAGGTTGCTGACATGTAGATCAGGACTCGATTACAGCGGTCTACCTTATAGAGGCTGTGCAGAAGAACCTGTTTGTACTGTAGGTTTAACATTTATGATGAAGAGTGGGAGTGGTTTGCTCCTATATGCTGCATTTAAAGCAGAATTATACATTACAAACTTTAAGCTGTATTACGTTCTTGCCAAAAATGTCTTAGCAACCATAATGTTGTGGTTGGGCATACATGTGAGTTTGCTTGACTTGAATTGAAAAGGAAGAAGTCTTCTTACATCTTTGCAAGTTTTCATCTTAGATGTATATAGACTTCTGAAGAATTGAAAAGACTTAAAAACACTTACAAAGACTTGTTGATTAAAGACAAAGACTTACACAGACCCAAGAAGACTTGATGAGTGAAAGCAAAGACTTCTTGATTGAAAACAGAGAGTTACAAAGACTTAGTGATTGAAGACAAAAACAGGTGAAGATTTTAGAAGACTTACAATGACTTTCATTGATAAAGACTTTCTAAGACCTATATTGTCTTTTAAAGTATTTGGCTTCAATCATAAAGTCTTTGTAAGTCTTCGTAGGGATTTGTCTTCAATCAATAAGACTTCAGGGAAAAAAAACATTAACTAAACAGTTACAGATGATTAAGTGACAGGTTCTCGGCCAATCACTAACAGCATGGCAAAGATTTATGGTGGTTTGCTAGATTAGCTATAGATTATCATCTCACATGGATTTTATTGGAAGATAGATAAGCATCAGTTGGAACATTGCTTAGATGCAGTTGGTTCAGGACAATCCTTATGATTCTTTTGCAAGAGAACCCTGAGAAAACTGGTGGAAAAACATAGCGGTGATGAATCCTTCAGCATTACAGTAAGTTAAGGAATTTGTAAAATGCTGGAACAGGGTGTTTTACACTTAGAAACTTCTCTGCAAACAAAACAATTAAAGTTCGCAATTTGACTTAAGCCCAGTAACAGCTAACAGCAAACTCAGTTCCAAAAACCTATCCAAAATGATGACACATGCTAATAGCTACAGGAATGTGAGCTTGGGTGAAGTGAGCACATGGTTCTGGGAACACACAATAGCAGGACATGGAGTCTAAGTCAGTAGCTATGCGAGTGCCAGGAACCAGACCGACATTGTATCATGCACCGCATGCTCATCTCTGACACGCAACACTTTAAACACTCTAGAGACGAATCCCCTTAGATGGAATTCTGACCGCAATCCAACTGGACGCTAAATGGGTTTTGAGAGAGGGTGCCAAAAGAAACGCAGGAAGGCTGTGAGTCAGGTCTGGAGGGGCAGCAGAATTGTAGGTTCCTGCTCTCCGTCCTCCTCGACGCTCTATAAATAGAAGCTCCATCAGTCAGCCACACCTTCTGCGATGGGAGAACCCTGGGCCAAAACACACCTCCTGTCCGTCTCAAAGTGCAAAGAAAAAACACAACACTTACAGACCTGAGAGTGCTGATTGCATAAACCTCATCTAGAGAATCATTCTTTATGGGAAAGCTGTTCAAATATTAGTTTTTCCTGTCATCAGTCATAATCTGGAATATGACATTTTAAAAGCATGGGTGAAGTTGCATAACCTTTATTGTTCATTCATGTACTACAGCAAACATCTAATAAGGTATACTCTGACGGGATTAGTTTTTCAGGGATTTCTCTGTTGAGTAAACTTAACAGAGAAATCCCTGAAGGCTGGAGTAGGCTGGAGACCAGAAGGCTGGAGTAATCACAATGTAATCATTGTTGTCTTGTAGACAGAATAGAATGCCTTTATTCTCATTGTGTTGTGCAAAATGAAATTTTGAGAGCTTCTCCAGCAGACATACGACACACTCACACTGTGTAGACTGTACTAATGTATACTTAATATTGCAATTGACATGCATTCACTAGTAAGTAGCAGGTTCCCTGCTGGACCAGTCGCTAGCGTTCAGCGGACCGTGATCAGGGAGCCGTGATCTTAGTTGCAGAAAAAAAGCTAGCATCATCAGCTTGAGCATTTCAGACACGGAATTCAATCATAAATATATTCTACTGGTCATTTTAGAGACAGTAAAATATAATATTTCCAGACGAATACATGTGCAGTCCACAAGACAGATTCTGACAGGACTAAAATGCCAGAGGTTCTCGAGTAATAATTAGATCGCCGCACCTCCGTGTTTAAAACGAGTCCCGTCCGAGTAGGGCTTTAGACGTCAATCGTGACTGTTTTCTCCTGAGCTCAGCACCTGAATCACTACTAAATCACCGAAAAGAAGATAAAGAGTGACTTTGTTCAGCATGAAGTGAGAGTATCTCTTGCCAATTCATAAAACTGTCAAGACACGCTCGAACAGATCTGTAAACAAGCAAGACAGAGAAAGAGATGGGACTCGTAAAGTCCTGACAGGCATCAGACATCAAAGGCGAGTGTGTCTATTAAATCATTTCAAGGGAATAATCCTCCCTAAATGTGCCATGCGAAACCCTGGAGGAAATTGAAGTGCGGCCGAGTCGGAAATGGAAAGCAACGCTCGTGCAGGCAGGAGTTATGACTGCAGCCTGGAAAATCTCCCCGGCTATTATTGTTGGTGAGGTCAGAAGGTCATTTTGGCTGGGATTATACACCTCAGTGCACCGCAATTAGGCAGAGAGTGCGACACATTCCTGGTGCATGAGCTTTCCTCTCTAAGGTAAAATGCTCCACTTGGATGGAAAGAGCTGTCTAATACTGTACAGGTTAATCATAAGTGGTGTATCAGAACCTCCCTCTCAACTCAGACCAGATTATAGCTACTGTTCAACCTCCTCTGGGCCTCCTGTTAATAAAAAAGAAAAACGTTAAAATTTTTCTGTACAATAACACACAAACATTGGTTAATTTTCTACTGCAGCATCCCTGGCGATGATTAAGACTGCACCCTGTCTACTATAACACCACTACAGCCTGAGATTTCTTCCTCGCATTCTACAGCGGTGCATCATGGTAATTATGGCTTGTAGATGTTTTATCTGGGGCTTTACGGTATCTTATTATAACTGTGGTTGTTGCACTCATGAGCAGGACATTCTCATGGTTTTAGAGCATTTAGTGGCTAAGGAATATAGTTTTAACTGTTATGTTATGTAACGGTCATGAATGTGGTTTCCAAACCATATTTAAAATAATAATAATAGTAATAATAAAAAGTATGATTAATCTTTGCGAAGGCTTGCGTTTGGTGTCTGATGATTTAAGTAAGTTTTCCCAGGCAGTCCTGCTACACCAGGCATAACAACGTTGATCAGTTCGCTCTGTTATTTTTCTCTCAAATTCTTCATCTGTTCCTGTTGTTGATGTTTAAACAAAGGCCCACTTTGGGTCGTCAAAAGCTTTCAGAGCTTCTCTAAAATATTTGCCAACTGGCAAACTGTATATCAGCCTTTTTCTACCCGTTCCATCCTCTCGTGTAAATGTTTAACTAAAAGCTAGACTTTTAAAAGGGCAGATCATTTACAGTTCCCTGCCGCGATCCTTGCGCCTCCTTATTTAGCATGATCTAATACCTATTTACAAGAGCCAATCCAATTCCACTTCTTATCAGACTTTAAACAAATGGAAGACAAGCGTGTGAGATGTTTCTGACCAGTATATTAGGGACAGTGCCTGGTGGCATGACTTGGGGCAAATATATTGTATTTGTTTGCTCATTCGTCTTCTTGTGAGGTCGTGGTGGCAGCAGACTGGGGAGATCTGCTGAGAATTTTTGATTTTCTTTCTCGCTTTTTCATTCTTAACCCTGGCCCAGGAGGACCCGCTGAGTAATTTCCCAGCTCCATCAGACCCAGTTCACTTTAATTCGGTTCAAAGCACGACAATGAGCAGAGAATATAGTGCTCCAGGATCGTGGTGAAGAACCACTGGTCTAACCCCAAATGACATGAGCCTACATGATCTCAATATCACTAAACCTGACCAGGTGGACAACCTGTGATCAATTGTTCGACTATAGAATATCATTCATTGTACTGGTGACAAAACTTGATTCCCAGTAACTCACACCCATAGCGTTTTTTCATAGCTTTCACGGAGGTCTTTGCTCTTTGTCTAAGAACTCAAAGCACTTTCATCAGGACCCTTTAAGCAAGTTGGCATCTGTCATTATTCGGTAGTAGGAACTTCCTTGTCTTAGCCAAGACAAGGAACTCTTTCATTACATCTTCTTAAATTTCACAGCCCTTATTGTTTTTTTTGTCCCCTACCAGCCCTCATTAGTTGTACAGATGAGCAGGTTTTGCTTAGACGTGTTTACTCAGAAGAGTAACAGCCGAGTGACAGGGAGGACCAGACAGGGCACTCTCGGAGCTGACAGCTTTTGTGAGAGAAAGTAATGGAGTGTGGAGGCTCAGGATGTGTGTGGTCTGTGTGGAGGAAAAGGAAGGATGAGATCGGAGACAACACAGGACAAAGAGACATTAGAGTCAAGGATGAAGAGGAGGGTATATGCAGACAGACAAAGAGAGAGAGAGAGAGAGAGAGAATGAGTTAAATACAGTGTGTAGAGTGACAGAAAGGAGTGTTTTTTCCCCTTAGACTCATCTTTCCTGTGCTCTAAGGGTAGGAAAACAACGCGAGTAATAATTCACAGTGTCTGGATGCTGTACTGTATAATCTCAAAGCCCTTTCTCCACTCATTAGAGCTTTATCAGTCAAACCAAATGCTGGGAAATTCCAGCAAGTGTCATTCACACCGCTGATGTCATCACCTTCGGTAAGACCACATGACACTCAGGGCCTGGAGGTGTAAACGACTGGGGAAAGCTGAACGATGCTATTGTAGGTAGATAATCGTGGTATATCAGTTTCTCAGCCTTTGTTCAGGCACAGTCTGTTCCAGATTTACACAGATGACCTCTTATACTCCTTTTTGGAACGGAGAAACTACTGTATCTGAAGCGCTTATTGTCCTTGAAGGAGTGTGTCTTGTCCTTTAGATGGAGATAAACTGCTGAGTCTTGACGTGAGGAATTCGCCCTCCTGTGTTTGGACACGTATTCACAAAGTGGTCGTTTCATCTCACTGATTTCTGTCAGAGCGTTTTTGCCCGGATTGTGTTACACCGCAATGGGATTTTTGAAGTTTTCCAGACACATATACAGGACACTGAGGTTCCACTCGCCCTACTTTTTCCTCTTTGCTAGATGGTGTTGGCTTTGTGTTGGACCTTGTTGAACTAGACTGGGTGGTCCCAAGCTGTTTTTTTTCTTTTAAAATGTTCCTTCAAAGTTAGCAATGTTTAAGTGTCCTAATGTATAGAAAACATGCCAGAGGCTTCAGCATTGTGGGCACCAAACTGTCTCCATAACTTGATGACCTCCAATAGACCATCAAATTATCTAAGAACTACTGTATGAATCCCTGTGTATAAAGGATGAAGTTGATGGCTATGAAGATCTGGGCAATTATTTGCGACATATTAACAAATATCCAGGATGTACCTACTGGATTAGTTGGAATATGGCTCACTTGTTGCATCCAGCAGTGAATCAGCCTTAGATGAATAAGGCTGGAGAATATGATATGATTCTAAATTGCTTTAAATACAAATCAAAATTCACTTTTTTTTTACATATATATTTTAAAATCAAACGCCAATCTTTTGCTGGCTTGCATTGTGCAAGTTTTAACCAAATGCTTAGGTAGAGGCTTGACACCCAGTGGAACCCATCGAAAGCTTTTAACCCCCCAAACACCACTTGTGGTTTGGTCCAGCTTCACTATCAGTTTCAATGGACAGTAAATTTTATTGGAGGTTGCTTGTGTATGGAAATGTACACTGTTTATGTTCTCAATGACTTTTGAGAATCGTAAAAGATCCACACTTTAATCTACACCCCAGAGGTCCTGTAAGACCCTCTTGTCTTGTACAGTTTTGTGTTTTTTCCTGGTCTATCACACCCAGCGACTAGGAATGAGACCCACTCATCTAGACCATTCAACGTATAACGTTTTGCCCCCTTTCGCCCTTCTGTGTGTTTAGAACGGGCATGTTGAGTAAACCAGTCACAGTGTTTTCCTCCATGGTGCCTATTTTTGTTCTGAACATAGGTGATCAAAAGGAGAAAATATTTCAAGCATTTCCTCATTAAACCATTCTTCTAGTCATTCTATTTACTCCCACTGGCAATTTAAGCACCTGAATGACAGGAAACCATAACAGACAAAAGAAAAAGGAGGACATTTTCCTTAGCTGAGTTGGAATAAAGCCTAGTTATCTCTGAATAAACCTTCAATTATGCCTGTAAATAGCAGCATTTCTCAGCGTGTCTTGAATCATCTGATTTAAAGTGAGAAAGAGAGAGGAACAGAAAAACAAAGAGCTATGATCTAGGGACAAACTCTCAGTCACGATCTCACACTGCTCACAATGTGGAAAATAACCTTGGCTCTCCAACCAGCTCTCATTATATAAGCGATAATTGCATATTTTGAGAGTGAGAGAGAAGTTGTGGTAAACTGCTTACCTGCTGCATGATGGAGTAGTGGATGCTGAAACCAGGCTCAGAGGGAAAGTACTCGTCTGAAATGAAGCGAATGCGAATCTGGGTCCCTTTGGACGTCAGAGGGCCAGGAGCAGCTTGAGAGCCACACCAGCGACCCAACACCAGACCTCCATCAGGCTCCTCAACTTCTACATAATCATACCTGAAGGAGATGAATAAACACAATAAACACACCGATTGTACATTCAGTTGTTAAGTGTACGCTCTTGTGACTAGAGTGGGGTGGTAAAGCGGGGTGGTAAAGCATCCATTACATTGTATTTTGGGAAACTATATAACACCTTTTGTTCTGATGGTGTAGGGTTTGGAAATCACACAACAAGAATTTTCCATTTCCATTATTTTAATGATGCTTTTTCTTCTATCCTATACTGGGACTAATAGGAACAGAGGCTTTTGGGAATCCTCTTCACTCTAATAAAAAGGCTCAATAGGTCACACCTCTTTCATTTGGACCAACAGACACAGAGGCCACACCCCCTTTACTGTAATAAACAGAAACAGAGATCACACATCTTTTACTAGGATTAACAGGCAAATATCACACCTACTTTACTGTATGGACAGACACAGAGGCCACGCCTACTTTACGGTATGGGTATGCACATAGGCCACACCTCTTTTACTAGAATTGAGTGACAAATAGGCCACACCTTCTTCACTGTATGGACAGACAGAAAGGCCATGCCTACTTTATTTACAGACACTGAGGCCACACCCACTTCACTGCATGCACAGGAACAGAGGCCACGCCTCCTTCTCTGTAACGGCCAGAGGACACACCACCTTCAGTATGAAAGACAGGTGTCACACCTCTTTCCCTTGGACTGAGAGGTAAAAAGAACACACCATCTTTGTATGATAAATCGTAGAACGTTGAATAATGTTTATTACTGTTCCAACTTTTATGTCTAATTTCATTAAAAAATGGTTTACATATATTATAAAATCAGTGAATCTTTACATCCCCGTGGATGTTAATTTGTTTGCAATAATGTAGTTTCTTATTTATATATACTGATTTCTGGTCCTACAATGTATGTAAAGATATCATTGAAAATTTTTTAACTAAAAAATAAACCATTTTAAGTCACTAAGTGTTCCAATGCTATATTACAGGCCAAAGAAACGATATTTAAAATTAAATTTTGCTACAAACCGCCATCGCTAATTAACCACAAATGCGGTTTCTTGTTTATTCAAACCAGCTAGCGCTAAATAAACTTCAGGATCATCAGTCACGAAGCAAAGCTGCGCTCATATTCCCGTTTGGCTTTGCGTGTTTTTTAAGTTCTAAGCAAGATGTGCTTTGATTCAGAGCGCATTAATCTGCGTCATGGGGTATTTGGCTTTGATTAGTAATGCGGTAATACATCACCATCTCACAGCTGAAAAATGGGCACCACCTGCATCGCACCACAGGTCTGGGTTCAATGTGTGTGTGTGCGTGCGTGCATGTGTGTATCTCTGTCCCTTATCACCCACATACCTTTTTGTTTCCGTTTATGTGTGTGTGTGTGTGTGGGTTTGGAGAGAGACCGCTAATGCCTTAAATGGGATCTAAACAGACCGCTAATGCTCCAAGCAGCTGCTCTCTGATGAGATGGAGTGAAATCATTAAAGTCAATGTGAACATGTGATTTTTAAACCACACACTTTTCCCCAAAAATACTTCTGTGTGAAAGAATAAACAAAAGAAAAGCTAGTAAAAAAAAAAAAAAAAAAAACGTTTTAGCTAGTGAACTGTAACTTCTAGCAAATAGTCGAGGATTTATTCAAGGTTTACAGTTTAGTAAAAATATTAATGTTAACGGGAATACTTTATTTTAATCCAGTACAAATAAAAAAAATGTGTTAAAGAGCAGAGAACTGACTAGATTAACAAACTCCTTATTCGGAGTGAGATGAGCATCGTGTAGATTTCATTACTGGCTGGAATACAAGAGATTAGCTTTGCTGAAATTGCGCCTTGTATATATTTCATTTAGCTATGATTTCTCTGATGGTCTCCAAGACACAGAGCCAATTAAGCTGAAACAAGTCTCCTCAACGTGGCTCCTCATGCTCCTCGTTAAGGTCTCGTTACGTCTCGGCTCATAAACAGCCACCGGAGGAAGCTTAATAAAAGATATCAAGGAGATTCAATATCCGTGACCTGGATATCCAGGCCGTGTAGACGCCCTACACCGTGTCCTCAGAACCCCGCTGAGAGACGGATATTTACAGACATAATGAAGTTCGTTTGTGCACATCAGCATTCGCGGGGACAGCCAATCACATCGCGTGTTTCCCCGACAGTTTGGCTATAAAGTAATTAACCAGCATGTAAATGAAGGGAATTGACTTCCAAGTAAAACCTGAGGATTCGTAATTAGCGCCGTGCTGTATGTGCACACGGTATAACCTGAAGGAGGAGTCGCTGTAACGAAGTTGATTGTTTTTCCCATAACGACCTTTTCTGTTCCTGATACCTTTAATCAGGTCACGTGTCTCTATAGTCCACCATATATGGTACATCCTACTTATCTTACATGTTACTATGGAAACCCGTGATTTTCATCTTTAATCTTCTGACCAAATAGAATCCAGAATTTAAGAGCGCTTTGTTTTTAGGTAAAACACACACACACATGCATGCTAACCTTTTCTCTTTTTAAAGGTTTTAATGCTGCAGTGCTTTGATGTAGCCTGGCTTTGAGAAAGTGAGCCAAACCATTTTAGAAAGGGAAGGCAAACACACACACACACACACACACACACACACACTCGGTAAGCAATACTTCTCCAGTGCTCGGTAAAGCTTGGTTTCGGTGGCCAGTGCCAAGGCCTGCTACTAATCATTTGAGTAGATGAGACAGGCATGCTAACCCTCCCCTGTTTGTGTGTGTGTGTGTGTGTTTGTCAGCACATATGCTTGGCTTTCTAAAAGGAGTGTTTACTCGCGGTCCGGCCCGGCGCTAGCACTTGAAACCGCGTTCAGTAAAAGGAACAGGCGTCATACTGAAAGCAGACATTTGCTGAGACGTTAAGCACACACACACCGGATGGCTAATTTCCGCATGCGCTTAGCATTGATTTACACTCCGCTAACACATTGCAGATCTCAAACATCAGATGGCAGGCTGAACTCCACTGCAATTTCACTCCTTTTAAGTGAGAACGGGGCCCTTTTGCGAGATCGAAGGAGCAGAACAGACAGCAGGGGTAGATCAGATTCTGCCTCGCCTCGCCCGGGTTTGATTCCCGCCTCGGAGTCTGTGTGTGTGGAGTTTCCATGCTCTCCCATGCTTGGTGGGTTTCCACTGGGTACTCCGGTTTTCTCCCCCAGTTCAAAGACATGCAGATTAGGCTAACGTGTGTGTGTGTGTGTGTGTATTTGTGCCCTGCGATGGATTGGCACCCAGTCCAGGGTGTACCCCGTCTTGTGCCCAAACATTCCTGCTGGAATGTCACAAATTTTGATCCTTTTTGCTGCTGGATACAATAAGCATGATGCATTAAAAAGTTTCTAAGATTTGATACGTTTCAGTGTATTGAGTGTCTAAAGCTGCTAAGTTTGTGCAACAAAACCCAATTTACATTCAGTAAAAGCAGCATTTTTCAAATACGATTGCTGCGACAGCCACCTCAAGGATGACAACACACACACACACACACACACACACACACACACACAGGACTGTCACATGTACACTAGCGGTGATGAAAGTCAACATGCTAAAAACCAGCGAAATCTCCTTCGTACCTCAAATCACTCTGAAAAACATCAGTCTTTAAATTAAAGCCAAACTTTTATCAGGATCTGGTTGTGTTCGGTGAGTAATAATCTGTAAAGACTGCTGAAATCACACAGTCTACAACCGGCTTAGTAGGTAAAACTAAATCCTGGCTCATCGCTAAAGTTATAAATCTTACTTGGATATTTTAAGCGTGAATAAGAGGACAGGATAAAAGAGGACGCTGGGTAACCTGCACTAACCCTGTCTGTAGTGTTTGGATAGAAAACGTTTGTGAATGTGTGGTGCTGAGTGATGAACTGCTCATGTGTGGGAGAAAGTGTTTCTCATCTCGGCCTCGCTGTGAAAGAGCGACATGCTCCAAAGCAAACACCGTGCCGGACAGATGGAGCATCAGTAACGCAAAACTTACTAATTACTACCTGGACCTGCTTTCACTCTGACGACTTTGAGAAAAGATTTTAGTGAGAGACCTGCGAGTGCACACGCGAGTGTCTCTGAAAGCTGGAAAAACGGTTTGAGAGAATTCCTGAGATTTCTGTGTATAATCGCTCCACTTGTGTTTCTCACACTGTTAAAATTCATTTTTCTCTATAAAAGCGCCAGAAATCTAGAACTGTACTTACATCTTCGTTTGGTCCAGGATCAAAAGGTCCAGTTTTCAGCAGCAGGAGTTAACGATACTTGTGGGTGGGGCCAAACCAATGCTAATTTGTTATTTTACGTAGACTTTTTAGTTTTCTTTTTCGGTTTTTATCCAAACACATTAACACACAAGACTTATAGCTTTAAAGATCAGCGACACCTCAAAAACTAAACGCTCAGTTTATAATAATGATTTTTCAACAACGCAGCACTGATTAACATTACCCCCCCCCCCCATATTAAATGAAATTAAATGATGTAGATTAAATGAAATAAACAGGAACAAATGTTTTACTGCGACAGGCTACAAAGTGCCTAAAGATACAGTTTAAGAGTTGATTGTTTATGTATAAACCTTACCTGTGACCTCATTTCCCTAGGAGGAAACCGGAGAACCCTGAGGAAACCCAGGAAGCACTGGAAGAACATGAACAAACTCCACGCACAAACCGGAGCTGAGATTCGAACCCCTGAAGGTGTGAGGTGATCTGGTATGAGTGACCCTTATCCACTTACATTTTATCTATTTTTTACGTCTGAGCAGTTGGTATTGCTGAGGTTCGAACCTGGAACCTACCTACCCCTCCTCTTAGTAAGAAATCCCCAGAAATGCCTATAATAACCTTCATTGACCTTGTGAAGATATACAGGTGTGACATCCTCATAAACAGTCGTTAAAGTTTGTGTTACATGTTGTTGGATTTATGGATCAGAACAAACGATTAGAGTTAAAGACACAATGTTAATCCATGTTGAATTGATGGTGATGTTGTTACACGCCGTAATGATGATGATGATGATGATGATGATGATGATGCAGTCGTTTATACTGTCGTCATGGAGACTGATACTGTCTTATTTCAGTGTGGTGGAGAATCTACTAGATTTAGCTGTATGTGCAGGAGAAACACACGTGCATCAGATACAGATGGAGCTCAGTAAAGAGGGGATGAGCCCCATCGTGTGTGTGTGTGTGTGTGTGTGTGCATGCGTTATTCTTTATTGTTCATTAGGAGAAATCCAGCTGGTCTCATTTTCAAGGCGAATTAATAAAAAAGCAAGCAAAAGCATCAGCGCTGCTCGTATCTTTAATCCTCACGGCAATCAGTCTGCCATGAATATTTCAACACAGCCATGATGAAATGAAAACATGAGAAGTGTGTGTGTGTGTGTGTGTGTGTATGTGTGTGTGTGTGTCGGGCGGGAGAGGGGGCAGAGAGAGATAGAGAGAATGTGTGATGGATAACAGTTCTTGACTGATGACAGCAATGCCAAATAGAGCAAACACAATCCCAGCATCTACACACACACACACACACACACACACACACACACACACACACACACACACATATTCATCTATGCATCGTCTAATCATTTCCCGGTTTATCCCAAAGTGTTTATTCCTTTTATACCACAGAAACCTGCCTATGATAATTATTATTTATTTTCTTTTAAATCATACTTTTTATCCATTTCCTGTTCTCATTCTGTCCTGAACAGTTCAGAAAATGTACAGGTAAAGCTTTACCTCTGACTGTTATTACGCAGCGCTCACACTGGAGACTCCTTCCACAAACGTTAAGGAGCTGCTCCTCTTTTTAGCTCTTTTTAGAGCTTCTGACCAATCACAATCCAGAACTCTACAGCACTGTGGAATCCCAAATATTGATCACGTATCAAAATGTACGAGCACCTGACAGACCTGTGTGTGTGTGTGTGTGTGTGTGTGTGTGTGTGTGTGGATGCTGTGTTGTTGATGTAGATCCAGATGGAGGTGCTGTGGATCCAGCTGGCTTTGCTCCAGCTCTCGGACTGATGCGCAGCGTCCCGTGATCTACTTTACACGACGTGAGGAAAGAGAAGAAAAGACAACGCTGCTAATTATGTTGAAAAGTGTCACGTCATGTGTTGGACTGAACCCTGACACGTGTGGCTCGAGATTCCCATCATGCTTTGGTTGATTAAAATTATAATAATAATAATCCAGTCTAATAATTTAGACCCGCACTCATTAACCAATAGCAAATCCATGATTAGAAAAATGATATAAGATTATTTTTTTAAAAAAAACTAAAATTGCAGGTGTGTGTGAACTTGTTACCTCAGGTCGTTTGTAACCGCGGTGTAAGCAAAGATGGACATCTGACTTGTGATTTATATGAAAGAAGAGCAGCGTGCAGAGATACAGGTTTGTTCTTGTGGTCTGAGGGTGGACCTGGTGCTGAAACAACTCACAAATGAGCATAAACAGAAGAGTTTGCGTATCTGCCAAAACAAAACATGAAGCGATACTCTAATGAAGGTGAAAGTTTATTTTAAAGAGAATCATTACTGGTGACGAGACACAGATTCATCACTACGAGTCTGAGAGTAAACGGCAGGAACGGAAACATCCTCAATCGCCGATCAAGAAAAAGTTCAAAAGTCAACAATCACCTGGAAAATTCATCAACGCTTTCAATTTTTCTGGGATTCTCAAGCACAATTAACAGTGCTTGTTCCATTTTAACCATACCATGTAAGTTCCATCCATCCATCCATCCATCCATCCATCTAGGAACCTCTAAGGACGTCAGTAGTGACTGCTGTATTTATTCCCATTTTGTACGACCGTGGTAGGACCTCCGGTCAACATTCAGACTCATTCACAAACCACGGGCAATTTGGGAACACTAATTAGCCTAATATGCATGTCTTTGGACTGTGGGGGGAAACAGGATAACCCAGAGGAAACCCACCAAGCACGGGGAGAACATGCAAACTCCATGCACACACATGGTAGTTATTTGCTGATATATTACTTGTACCACACTATGGTACATGCTTCTACCATGGTATGTACTTTAGTATTAAGTATTGTACATGGTTCTACCAGTATACTGTCAAAAAAACTTTGTACCATACTGGTAATATTTATTTAATAACCTTTGTAGTGCCATTGAACCTGTAATGGTTCCCTCCAAATGTTAACACATAATACTTATTTGGAACCACTGGTGCTACCAAAGTTTAGCAGGTAATTAATATTGTACTGCCTGTACTATACCATATTGGATACCTGTTGAATTTGTCAGTGACTGCGGTGCCATGGCAATAAGGGCAATGGTATTCACCAAAGAATTATGGTACCACCACAGCTCCCACTGAAGGGGAACAGTTCCCACAGTACCTACCCTGGTAATCTATAAAGTCCTATGGTTCCAACTATGGTAATGTCTAAAGTACTACAAAGACGTCTTCATGCCGTTCTGAGATCTGTTGAAGAGCAAAGGTCTCCCCCTGTACCCGAGTCAGGTGTTGCTCTCAAAGAATAAGGAAAGTCAACAAAATGTTCATCATGTACTAATGACCAAACCTGACTCACTCAGACGTTCAACACATTCTAATGCAAATGTTTTATCCTAAAGCTTTTACTCTTTGGATATGCTTCCCGCCCTTTTGTTTCTCCAATATTGTTGCGATATGATAAACTGTAACCTGTCCTCATTAGTACGCTCAGACTTATGGACGTGACTCAGACTAATATTACAAATCAATAAGTGCGGAGAGCCCGGGGCACGCCGCAGAAACAGCTTGTGTGAATTTAAACGCTCTGAGCAGACGCTCCCTTTTATCGATCTCTCCCAAAGTGAAACTCCATCCATCCATCCATCCATCCATCCATCCATCCATCCCTCAGCTTCAAATAAACAGCAGTTGAGAAGCAGAGTGAGCGAGGTACATTGCATTAAGCCTTTTTTAATGTGGACAAACTGGCTAGCATGTGTGT
>JAOTRS010000001.1:22369612-22393023 GCA_028565755.1 Dinotopterus cunningtoni | reverse complement strand
CCAGCCATTAGCATTGGGCAGCAAGAAAGCTCACTCGCCTCTTCAAGTTCCTGCTTAGCGGTGAAAAACGCTACAATATGTTAATGTTTTTATAGTAATAGCTAGGGCCGCACACTTTGATCAAAGAAATGAAAATAAATTTTTATATGCTATTAACTGTGCATATGATAGTTGTGACTTGAACTGTAGATTTTTCACATTAGCAGGTTTTTAAAAAAAAACAAAAAACATGTGGGTGAGTTCTTTACATTTAAACTTTAAGAAAGGAGTCTCCAGTTTCAGAGAAGTTTAGTCTTTTAGTAACATGACAACCTGTGTTTTTTATTACTTCTGATTATCAGCCGCTTTCATGCAAACGATAGCCAGAACTAACAAACGTTCCACAAACGTGACTATAAACGCATATAAAATGACTGTAACAGTAACAGTCCATCCCTAATGAAAAGCTCTCGTTAGCAGCCTTCGATGTTCAGACTATTTAAGTGTAAATTTAACTTTTTTTTTCTTTTTTCCTTTTTTTTACACTTTGTCATCAGTTGATTATTTTCAGTCTTCTGTAACTCTAAATGCCTCCTGGACCACCAGCGCTCAGCATCTCAGCACGCCGAGGGATAAAACCCAGGAGCGCTTGACTGACAGGGTGTGTGAACCGCGTGACACCCGACTGCTACAGGTCAGGTATCATATTCTCACTCAAACACACACACACACACACACACAAACACGACGAGTACAAGTTCAGCTTTTCCACATATGCCTTTGCCACTCTCGAGCAGTTCTATGTATGATTTAAACTCACACCCTTCCGGTGCTAGCTTGCCATCAGAGCTATAAATACTCCACTTAATGTTTATCGTGCATGCAGCAAGGAAGCTAACACGCTCTGAAACGCAGCTAGCATGACGGTTTAAAGCTGAAATAAAGGTTTATGGCTTGTCGCGTCTCACGTTAAGCGGCGTGAGAGCAGGTGCAGGAGATCGACTACTGCTCTGTCAACACATGCACAGAAATGCAATACTGCACAGTCTGGAGCAGGGGTTAACACACACACACACACACACACACACACACACACACACACACACGGTTTTACTAGTGCTACCCACATCAACACTCATCCGTTAACACGTGCTCTTAAAACACACCACAACATCCGGAAACCAGATCGTATAGCCGATCACAAACTGTCTCACTGCCATGTGGGTGTGAGGGAAAGTTTTGGCATCCTGTACTTGAAAACTAGAAAATCATCCAGAAAATATTAACGATGGTAGTATATTTTAAATCATTACCTTTTTCTGCAAAAATACTTCTATAAATATTTAAATAGATCCTCAAATTTGTAATTTTTTCCCGCAGATCAGTGCTAATCAAATGATTTTAGCAACAGCTTTAGCTACAAAACCGGTGTGGTAAACTAACTAGCAATTTATGTAGCTGCTTATTATGACTTTACATCCCTGACCACACCGTCCACATCCCGAGGGTTAGATTTTGCTTTTTACTTCCTAGCAAACATAGTAAACGTATTCTCGTTTATAGAAGGCAAAATTTTAACATGGCTGCTAACATCGCTATCTACTCTAGCATTGTGAGATTGTGTAAAAATGAGATTATAAATTTATAGAAGCTTTTTTATAATATTTTATTAGCACATCTGAGGTAAATATTGATATTTCTGACATTTTTCAGTCATCATTTGTGTAATTCTGCCTTTCCTTTGTTCTGTAACAGAAGATAAATAGCGAGTATTGCTCTGTATTAGCTAGCATAGACTAGTGTCTGCATTTCCCGGTTGCTTAGCAACAGTATTGTTTCTGGTATACCTACTTAAAGGGTGAGCTAATTGTGTGTTATTATAAAAATTCATTAAAAAATCCTTCCAGTAACTAGAAGCAAATTAGCATTGATTATTTTGTTTTCTTGTTATTTTTTTTATGTTTACTTCACCAGAAACTTCTGGGAACAGTTCCTTAACATTCCCTTCATGGAAGTATGCTTTTAGGTTTTTATTAAATTTTGGAACCACAAATTAATGTTTTGGATTTTTTTTTTTTTTTTTTTACAGGATTGCTTTTATGAACTAACATTCCAAGTTCTCTAAACCATATTAATGTGCCACATGAATGGTATATTTCCATTAAAAAAAAATAAATAGGAACTACAAAAGATCCATTCTCAGAACATTTCAGAACTCATTAGCAAATATTCCCTAAATATTTTGTTTCTTAAAAGCTTAAATTTTTTTAATACTCAGTTTTAATCTGCAAATGTTCCCTTATAACGTTTTTTCCTTTCGCTGTTTCTCAGTCTCTCATAAATAACATTCTGAATTGTTTGTGATTTTTCCGCAGTGTAATACCATCTTCTGAATGAATCCATGCAAGCAGGAGTATTCATACACAGTAGTCACTAACAACTTCAATAAAGGAACAAATAAGAAGAAAATCCAGGACAAATGAAATGCCTACATGCCGCTGCTCCTTCCTAACAAAACACTACTCAGGATCGAAGTGGGTGGCCGAGAGAAAGTAATGAAACCATTTTAATCTCGCGTTAACCCGCCTGATGCAAGTGCGCTGGGATTAAAGCAGACCGCCTGCAGGACGAGACACAGCAGTCGGCAAAATCCACAAGTTCAGAGCCAACACTTAAACACTCTCGCTGGTTTTTGTTTAAAACCAGTGCTCTCACACACGAGTGCGCGCGCACACACACACACACACACACACACACACACACTGTAACATGCAAACATTGGATAAAACCTTACACAAGACATCTCACACATGTGCATGTGTGTGGTTTGTATTATAGTAGCTCTAAAACTCTGTGTATAAATGTTTTGATTAACATTTAATTAACAAAAAAGCATTTTTAAAGGCACTCACAGGCCAATAACAAGCACAGAGACCATGCTTCCTCCACTATTTATTAACAATGACAAATGTTAATTTGTTAAAGGCTAAAATTTGCCAAAGAATTTCGAACATTTCAAGGCCACACCTCCTTCACTATTCAGTTTTGCTGATTGTTACAGAAGCCACTATTTGCAGATGTTTATACAGAGGCCACGCCTCCTTTAATATTCAGTAATGCTAGCAGACACACAGGCCACGCCTCTCTCACTGTTCATTAGAACAGAAGCGACGCCACCTTTAGTTCCTAACACTCATTACCACTCCTTCACTATTTACTAATTATTATAGGCCATGCCTTCTTTCCTATTTATTAATACTTCTTAACATATAGGCCACGCCTTCTTCACCATTTCTTAACACTCGTTACCAAAGGGAGCATAACTCTTCTGAATAATTAATACTCATTAGCACAGAGGCCACCCCTTCTCTATTTTCAAAGACTGTCAGAGACCATGTGGCGGTAATGCAACTTACTGGACGCCAACCGCCGTAAAGCCAGAACTAGATGCGTCTCTCATTGTTTAACAAATGTGACAGACACACAGACCTTCTTCTGTGAAAGTGGTAGGAACACAGGCCACGCCTCCTTCATTTCTTAGTAGGACTAACATGCACAGAGGCCACGCCTTTGTTCTTATTGGATTGGTCCAGGAACTCATCACACCATCTGGGTTTGTCTGACTAAAGCAACTATTTTTTTTTCTTAAATCTTTGCCAAGGAACTCCAAACATGTCAAATCAGGCCATTTCGGATTTTAATCAATTTTAATATCAAAGCCTGCAGCAAACTGAAGTTTAAATAGTTTATGAAATGATACCGCACTCAAAGCGCCGTCTATAAAAAAAAAAAAAAAGTAAATCCATAATTATACTGTTGGAAACGCATTCATGTCAAACAACACAGAGAGGAATTCAACCACTAATCAGTAATGGATTTCTAACGTCAAACACTGAACAACGACTGGAAGAGCGTGACAAACACACACACACACACACACACACACACACACACACACACACAACTGCACTTCAATCTGTCATCTCTTTATCATTAACACAAACAAACGAACAAAGCCGCCGCTCCATCGTGTCAGAATGATCGCTTCCCCAATATCTAATCTAAATGAACAAACAGCACAGACGGAGGCGAGACGAGGAGCAAATGAGACGGAGAGGGACGGAGACAACGCTGATTACATCTTTCCTCATAATTATAAAATAAAGATGGAGATATTTTTATATTTGGTTCACAAACTCAGAGCTGTAGTGTGAAAGAGAGAAATGACAAGACGTTTTTTCAAAGTATACATTTTATTATCTTTTGATATTATGTCTTAAGTAATATTTAAATCATTTTCATAACTCTTTTCTGGTTTCTAACATTACTTCTTATTTTAAAGATATTTTTTGTACTAATTAAAACGCTTTCAGTAGATCTAATTGGTAAAGTGGCCACACCCTGGTGACTGTGTACTTGGACTGAATGGAAGAGGCCACGCCTCATTATTCACTTATGTTGATACTCACAGTGGCCACACATCCTTTAATATTCACTTACACTGACAGTCACAGAGGCCACGCCTCCTTTATTTTCCACTTATGTTGACTGTCACACAGGCCCCGCCCCATCCTTTGTAACCAACATTTCTAGAGGCCATGCACTTTCTGCATTTACTAAAACTGACAGGCTAAATGTTCAACACCAGGAAAAAAAATCTAACAACCTCCTGAGAAGCCAGACACACACACTGGTGTGAAATACCTGAGGATGAAGTGTGTATTGAGCACAGAGATAAAAGACCAGCCATATGGTGACTCTGACCACATCAGGACATGACACTTGACACTTGTCTTTTTGCTTCAGCCAGGTGATCGGATGTCCATCATTACTATACTATTATTATATAATATGTTACATTCTTTATCACTCCAACATTGTGCTATTGGCTCCAGGAATGCTCTTCAGAATAATTAACTCGAACCAGCAGCTTAAACCAGGCTAACGTCTGGTGAATGATTTGCATGAAGAGTCCCAAGACATGAGATCTCCAGCTGAGGTGGAACAGTTTGCTCTGGTGGAGCTTGTAATCCGTGTGCTTTTGAGCTGAACCTCTTGCTAAGCCCTTCTGTAAAGAGTCTCTGACCAATCACGGCTTAAAAACTCTAGCTCAGCACTTTACAGCAGGCGGCGGTGGGGCACTTAGGACTGTACCCGTGTACACCAGAGGAGGTAAAAAATAAGCAAACAAATATGAATTATCTAAAATACTGTATGTGCCGCCCAACAAATGCAAATAACATCATAGCATAGTGAATAAACCATTTACATGATTATTAAATCATGTTCATAGACAATTACACTAATTTAAAGTTTGAAATAATTGTTCCTATGAAGTAAAAATATCTTGAATCTAGTCAAATTTATCAAATATTTCTTATTAAATGAAATACTAATAAACAAAGTATAAAAATTTATAAACTGCAAAAAAACTTACCATAAACTTACAAAAACTTTGAAATCTTTGAAATATTCTTGAAGTTAGACAAACGTACCTATAATTTCTTAAAATAAGTTTACAGCAAACCAAATATAAGATTATTAAGCTTTATTGAGCTTGTTGAATGTTACCAAAATTGCAAGTGAAAACTAGTGGAATTATCTGATATCTTAATAATCATATGTTTGGTTTGCTATAAATCTATTAAAAAAGGTCATAAATAGGTTTGGCTAGATTTAAGAATATTTCACTTGCACATATCAGATACTTACTTGATCTACAACTACACATAAGGTCGGGTCAGGTCTGATTTGAAAAGATTGTCTGGAAATAATATAATATAATGAACTTGACGTTGTGAATGTAAAATAAAGGACTGGGAATTAGAGAGTAATGTGCCAGACAATGCTCTAAACTTTTTAACAAAATCCAGATAACAATGCAAGTATTTCTTATAATAAATATAATACTAAAAGTATTTTATTCATCTTATACAACAGCTTTTTTTTTCAAAATTCACACTTTTCCCATCATCGGTCAGATATCAGATATCGGGTTATAAGATGCAGCAGCCTACAGTACCACATATCTCCAGCCACGGCTGCCTTCTATTTGCACTTCCTCAATGAACTCTTGCACCCGACTCTTTCATACGCAACCTGTTTGCTGTTCTGCAGATCCGTTTCTAATCTCTAACTTCCTTCATTCATCTCTCTGTATCAGGCAGGAAGACGGCCATGCTCTGCAGCCAGCCCGTGTTGACACTTTTGATTAGAAGTGCACATATTTAAAAGGCGTTCCCAAATTGCTGCCCTGGAAAAGTAAAAAACACACGTCCCACGGAGAGGTGCTTGCAGGTGCTTTACAGGAACATGGACATCAGTAATAATGCATAAAAGAATTATGATGCTTTATTTGTGCCAAACTTGAACTGCAGCTCTGCAGGTTTAGCGACAGGTGTGTCCTGTTTCTTTCCTAACACTATAAATAATGCCTGGACATCCCAGTGCTGATAGAATCATAGCGATTGCACGAATTCCAGGATTTTATTGCAATCCATTTTGATCATACCATATATCTGAACTAATTTTTTTAATGAGAAATAAGTTAAATACCAGAAATCAGCAGCCATCACCAACCAAAAAGTAGCATACTTCCATCTAGAAGATAATAGGGCTAATATTAGCTAAAATGGCAGAAAATAAAACAGCAGCTAAACAGAAAATATTAAATCACTTAATTTGTATAATGTTTACTGAAAGGTTGGGTTGCACAACCTAATTTTGGCCAGGTGAAAGCTGTCTGATCATCGAATTTTTGCCCAATAATATATTCAGTGTTGAACAGTATGGTCAACTAAAATGAAATAGAATTGTTGTATCATTACGTTACAAACACATTGCTGTTCAACCTGATAATGAACTTGGATTCTGGTTTTAAATACACAATAAAAGTTTTCTTATAAAATGTACCTAGCTATTAGCATAAATACCTACTGCTTCCATGGGAAGGTAATTTAGTAGTAAGCTAGTAAACATTAGTACAGAGCTAAGTTTAAGACATTGGCTGACTTGGCGAACATTGAATATAGCAGTGATTTGTGCTAAGCCATTTTGGATTAAGTTTAAGAGTAAAAAAGGAAAAGGTGGTGAAGCTTGGCCATTAAGGATTTACATTAACGAAAGGTTCACGTCAAAATAAAACTTGGTTTTTATACTGTCAGCTATTATGGAACTCATCAGGACAGTTTTGACTTATTTTATCACCTATCCTTCTTAGGTTTGGTAGAGACTAAAAGTTCAATACGGCATTCCTCAGGGTTGTGTTTTAGGCCCACTGTTGTTTTCTAAAATCCAGAACAACAAGAAAAGAGGAGTTCCAGAGAAGTTTCAAGAGTATGGTTGAAACAATCCTGATCTAAAATCTCTAATTGATACTCATGTAAGCAAACCAGGCGGCAACAAACTGAAACTTAAGAAAACACTGAAAAATGAATGTAAATGGAAAACAACAGAGGGCTGTTGAGGGCTTGATTGATACCATATGGTACTGTTTATGCTTTAAAGCCTTGTTATTTATGCAAAAACAAAATGTAAATAAATAAAATATAACCATAAAGGGTTAAAAGAAACACACTGGACAGCTCTGTTGTCAAAATATCATAAACTTTGATTAAGGGTTAGGAAATGATCCTGGTCTGAACAATTACATAGATAGATGGATGGATGGATAGATGGATGGATGCTTCAATGATCCTAAAGGAGATTCACAAAAAAAGGACATTCAACCTTCCAAGCTGCTCTAATAATAATAATAATAATAATAATAATAATAATAATAAAACTTTGGAATTAAAAAGTGTAAGCAAACCAGGCAATAAGCATTAAACAAAAATGATATAAATCAAATTAAATGAACATGAAAAACTAGAGCGAATCATGAACAGGACTTTGTGGGATGCCTTATTAACATTCTTTAAACATTATGTGAAATGAAATGTTCATTATCTGACAGATGGTACAAAATGTAATTTCTAAAAGGTTGATGTAGAGAATCACAAACTCTGTCCAGGGTTTGGGCCATGATTTTGATCTAAACAGTGTAAAATGATCAGCTCACAAATAAACCAGGGACATGAATCTGACACTAAACAAATCCACATAAATCAAATAAAAAAAATTAACTTAAAAATGAAAAGACAGCCTTGATGGATCGCAGATCGGACTTTTGTGCTTTAAATACACACTGGACGAGACCGTCTTGATAATATCATACGCTATGATTCTGATCATAACAGTTCAGACCAACTGTCTGAGACAGAATGAAATAAACCGGGAGAGTGAGACATTCGTACCCAAAGTAGCATCTGGTCTGGAAATAGAGCTCCAGATGGTTTGTTATAAAAGATCTCCTTGTTATTTTTCAGACACAGGTGGCCTGCTTAGAAAACAGCTCAGAAAAATATGTATATATAAAAAAAAAAACACCAGATAAATTAAATCTTTTCAGCAGAGCATTGTGACTCCAGCAGGATCGGAAAAACAGATCAAAGTCATTTCTTTATATACATTTAAACGGTTTGAATTTAAGCAAAATTACAGCCATTTGGATAGTCAGCACCTCGATTAGTACCCATCTCACCCACAGGAACTTTATCTGATCCTCTGAGATCAATCCTCACAGAACCAGAGAGCTCGTTAACACGTTCCAGCCTCCCGCAATATTAGCGCTGCAATATTCCAGACCTGATAGTGTAATAATCATTAGCACATCATTTGGACCAACAGGGCTGAATATTACAGCTCAGAGGATTCATAAGCTGAGAAGATGAGCGATGCTGCGTCAGAGTGTGTGCATGCATCTTATTACAGGATATTTATATCACGTCCAGAAATTCCCAAATGCAAAGTTTTCGACTAATCATATTTTTTAATACTCTAACAGGCAGAGTTTGAACATTTTCTATAATGAAGGTACGTCTCTAAAATCGAAACTCTAAACGTCTCCTAGTGACAAATTACATTTCTGTCTTATTCAGTTTGGATTGAGTGGATACAGGGTTTTTCAGTGCAATTTCATACGCTACAAAAAAAAATTATATAAACGAGTGAAAATATCTTTAATATAGTTAAATTTTTCTATTTTTTTAAAATAAGATTACAACAAACGAAATAGGTGGCACAGTGGCGTAGTGGTTAGCACTGTCACCTCGCACTGCCAGGGTCTGTGTGTATGGAGTTTGCATGTTCTCCCCGTGCTTGGTGAACAGTAATCCGTTATTCAGACAATTTATGTAATCCGTGAGCCAAACAGCAGTCATTCCCAATCCGTTAGAGTGTGTGTGTGTGTGTGTAAAAGTCGTCCTACAAGCCCCGCCCCCGATAACCCAACCCCCTCTGTTATTCCTGCTGTTATACCCCTATATCACCTATGCTGTTTGACTATACGAGGACTGACGTGCGGAAAGATGGAAACCTAATCACAGCGTCAAAACTTGCGGTGATTCATGATGAACCGTACTTACAGCTACCGCGCGAAACCACGTAGGTGAGATAGGGGTATTAGTAGTTAACAGATTATGGGCCAAATTTCGCTGAGTGATGATGGTAGAATAATTATAAAGGTCTTGACTAAAACATGCATGAGGAATCACAAAGGAGTTTTAATTTTTCTGCAGTGGGAAAGTACTCGAACTAGTTACTTTTATCAGAAAGTAACGCTGTAATGTAACGGATTAGTTTTTAATGACAGTAATTTTGTAATGTAATTAGTTACTTTAAATGGATGGATATTTCGCTTGCTTGTCATTTCTGCAGCCTTTCTTTCTTTCTTCCTTTTATCTTCCACATGAGTTTTATCACTTTCAATATACTCTTCTTCTCCTTCTGTAGCGGATCAAACAGTATGTAAAACAAATTGTAAAAAAAAAAACTAAACAAATTAAATAATGTACAATGATAAATAGCTAAAGAATAAACCTAGTTGAGAATGATGTAATTTTTTACTATAAATGTTGCATGTCAGTAAAACTAGTTCTTTCTCAACTTTTACCTCAGTTAAAATTAATATTTAAAAAAATAAAATAAAGGACCAAGAAGCTCCAAAGAAGCATAAAACTTGCCTGTCTGGAAATTGTAAAAACACTAGAGACTCCTTCCATAACAATTTAGTAAACACATAAATAAACTTAAGCATTTATAGAAGGATTAATACTATCCATTATAGGGCATTACAGTATGTAGGCTATGTACGTATATAGCATGATCTACCTGTATTTATTAACTTTGTATAAACTGGTTTAATGAGCAGGTGTTATAACACATTATGTGGTCTGACGTTACAGTACGTTATATTAATCTCAAGCCTTAAAATGAACAAGTATCATGATGCAAGTAATTATAACTAGTTAATAACTAAGCTCATATATGGTGTTACATGTGAAATATAACATCCAGAAGTTTTAATTTTTTGGTAACATGACAAAGATAACACACACACACACACACACACACACACACACACAGAGAGAGAGAGAGAAAGACACATTATAACCAGTTTGTCGTGAAAGTCCCAGGAAGGTGCAGAAACTACATTTCCCATCAGCCCCTGCACATCAGACCCTAACAGACTCTGTCTGTGTCTCGTCGTAGTTACTCTGCAATGTCTTAGTGTGTGTGTATATATATAAAATTTAAAAAACACTCGCACCTTTGTTTTTTTTGTTGTTGTTTTTTTTCCTCTGCATAAGTGAAATTAGATTAAGATACTCTGCAGCCAGAAATACATTTATTTTCAATGATGTCATCATGTACAGTGGCGTAGCATAACTTTAACGTATAAATGTTTCAGATTTGGGGATCACGGTATGCAGACGCTCTGTCCAGCGCAATCCAGAGACTCATAAATCAGGGTCCGGGGTCCATCTGAGCCAGACAGCTGTTGCTCGGAGAAATGAATCCTCGGTCTCTAGGGAGATCATCGGGTTCCCTGCAGCATTCGTATAGAGCCCGAGTGTGTGTGTGTTTAAAAAAGAAAAAGCCCTATTTGTGCTCAGGCCCTATGCCAAGCATTCTCCTTCCACTAGCCGTGATTGAGTTACACACGCCGGGGTGTGTGACACACAGTTGTATATCACGTCGAAGCGTGTGTGAGGCCACGTAATGCAATTTGCCTGCCACGGGGATCCTGTCGCTTCACCGATGAGTCCTATAACAGGTGTTTCTGCTTTTTTTTTCTTTTTTTCCTCCTCCCTTTGCAAACACAATGTCCATATTTCAGCGGTGAATGTTGAACCGCTGACAGAATGATAATGAGGCTGTTGGTCACGGTGCTGCACGCATCTTAGCGTAGCGTTGCAGGAGATTTTGCTAAGAGTTTCCACGTTTGCTTTGAAAAATCAAAGTAGAGTGCTAGAACTAAAACCTTAAATAATCTTAAACCCAGTAATGTGTCTAATGGTACTGTAGCTATAAAAAAAAGCAAACAACACATCAGTGCTAGAAGAATATTTTGCACAGCAATACTAATATGCAAAAGTTAGCAATAACCCTATCTTAGCTAACGGTAAACTGCTATAAGATGTCATTAACAATGGTATTTTTAAGACAAAATAAGGAAACGGTTAATGACGATGGCATATGATCGAGGTATTAGCATGGCCGTGTTAGCGTGTTGTTTCTAGCCGTCAGTCATTAATAGCGCTGGAATGACGCTTCACAGCAGATGATCTCAGCAAATTCTAGCATAACTTATCCTCCCGAGTGAGTTCTTACCAGCCGCCTTTGCTGCAAACGTATACAATCTCTCGCTCTCCCTCTCTCTTTTGCTCACCCTCTTTTTCTCTTTAGGGCTAAAACATGCCTTGACTCTCTAAATTTCTCTCCACAGCTGCATAATAAAGTGTCAGAAAAGACACAAAGAAGGTTTAATTGTGAATAATAGTAACATGTGACTCGGAGTGCTGCAGCGAGAGTGGATCATTAGCGAAATGAAATGTTAGCATTTGGCAGCAGCAGCGTTTCTCAGCCCTCCCCTCATCTCGTCTGGAAGAATGCATGAGGAGAGAGCAAGAGAGTGACAGATGGAGGATTGGAGAGGGTCTCTCAGAAGGGACAGGGGGAGCATATGGTAGCGCCGTGGTGCTCTGTTGTGTCAACTGAAATGTATTTCATCATATTTCACCTTCACTTCAGAGCCCCGGCGCTCCAAAACAGCAGCCAGGACACGGGCTCGCTCTCAGGCGCTTATTCAATCAGCAGCTACGAAAAGTACAGCAGCGTTTTGGGACTTTTTTTTTTTATCGAGGAACTTGCAGCTTGTTTTGAGGTGATTTCACATCTATTAGTGCAAATAGTACGTTTGATTCATTTGGTTTGGTTTGTGATTGAACTTAATGAAACAAACCACAAGCATCTGAGGGCGTGTAGCGCTCAAAATGTCCTCATAAAAGACTTTTTGTAAATCGTTAAGAATGTTGCAATGGAAAATGTTCAGTAATTGTAACAATAATTAACAATCATACACAGACAGCAACACAATTTCCTCTAAATAAATCAGCTCAAAATAAACGATTGTGTATTTAGATATATGAATAACATTTTGGCCTTGTGTGGCTTTAACATATTGATATTCTGTGTATTTAACTAAATCATATACAATTTGTAAATGTACTTAATTCTATTTATTGTTTATTGTTATTCATCATATTAATATTTGTTTAACTCAAATCTTTTTTACTTGAGTGAATATTCTTCTGTAAATTTAAATACGCTGATAAATGAATCTTTTTTTTCAGTATAGTTTGAAATATTTCGTATCACATCTAAATTAGTTTTTTTTATTTGTTTAAATTCTCAAAAACTCTGCATATGTGTAGCGCTCACGAAGTAAATCTACAATTATATTCTGCAAGTGAAAACACACCTTGTATTTGATTCATTTGCAAGTGAATCGATTCAGAGTCGAATCATTTTATCACTTAGTTCAGGTTGAGGTGGAAGTCGTTTCTGTGAATATTATTTTGGTTGATTAATTCGCAACACCACATGAGATCATTCTCAGAAAGTCTGAGCTACTGTAGTTACTGTACGTTGTTGTTGGTCTTTGGTTGCTCCTGGCATGGAGACGCCACAACGGACCTTCAGGTGCTACAACGTGTACGAGTGTTGGTTCAGCTGGTAAGCTTGTGATCGGACCTTTACGAGTGAGAGCATGTAGTGAGAGCTGAGAGCTGCCGATTTAATTGGATTTTTGGCCGTTATGATTTTCAAATCTATTTGATTTGATAGCACTAATGTTTATAGTCTGACTTGTCTTAAGTAGCTAGGTTTCTTACAAGTTTTGAAGTATTGTAACTGTTTAAAGTATCTAATAAACATTATGATGTTGGTTATTGTTTAAATGATGAAGTGATAAGCTTTGATTGCTCCGCACTCCACTCTAGTAGATGGTGGTATTGCGCCAACTGCTCATGAACTCATAAAAACAAAGAAGAATATTCTCATAAAACATGAGTATTTGCAAAAGCTGTGAGATGTTCAGGACTTTTTTAATTTTAGACAATGTAAGGTTTGTAAGTTTGCCTAAATGAAAAAAAAAGTAAATAAATTCTGAATAGAAAATCCAGCAATTTCAGAAAATTCTCAACATCAATTCAATTAACTGATCCAACTAAACAAATGATAGAATAGCTCAGCTTGTATGCTGATGTTAAACCTTGAGCTTTGAGCTGGACCTGCTTAAGGGACTGTTTTGGTGATCTTGTGTATCCAGGACACTCCCTTTTTTTATTAAAGATGAGATCTAAGTGACAGACTGAACTGAGTTTCCAGGTTATATCACACCAGCTGCACTTTTGGTGTCGGCATCCTCTGAAAATCCCACAAACACGGACAAAATTTCAAAACATCCAACCACACAGGCACAGTCAGGTCTGTGGTTCAACAAGGCCATCTAGTCAACACTACTGAAGTACAAGAGTCACATTTGCAGAAGGAAAAGAAAGAAGAAAAGCGTACGCTGAAATAACAAGGCGAGTCATGACCGTGGGTTTGACCCTGGTGTTTTTGAGACTCGGCGTTCGTGAGATGATGTGAGTGTTGAGTCAACATCGGTCATCTGGGGCGGCCCGGCAAAACAGAGCGGCTCACATCAAATAACCCACCATGAGAGAGAGAGAGAGAGAGAGAGAGAGCGAGAGAGAGAGAGAGAGAGAGAGAGAGGTGTACCAGGGCATTTCAAAATACCTCTCTGACACTGAGAACTAAAATCTGCCAAGGTATGCAGACGGTAACTGGGGTCATCACATTTGCCTCCTGCCAGAAAAAAAAGATCTTTGGAATTCAGTTTGCTCTAAAAACTCCAGGGAAAGAGCTACACATGGCTCACGGTTAAGCTCGCGGTCATAAACACTTATTATCTCGCTCTAGGATTACTAACACACCTCAAAGCTGTAACTAAACTTTTCTTGGATATTTCAGCGACCACTCACACTCTCCTCATATTACATGGGAGTGATTTTATCAGGCTAAATGATGCCCGGAGGTGAAGGAAGTGCAGTCGTCTGAGGATGAATCTGACAGGTACTTGTTGCGTGGAGGAACGTCGGACCCGAGGGCGAGTCGCCCTGACCCTCTCTTTTCACAAGAGAGAAGGTCTTTACACAGGAAGAAAGAGCTTTATGGCCACACTTTTACCACTTCTTGTTTTTCTGTGTTTTTTTTTTTTTTTTTTTTTTTACAATCCAGGTTTCTAAACTTACATGTATGCGTAATAGTCATTAAAAAAGAAAAAACACAGCTTGTTAACCATCAATCTCTCGTGTGGTGTGTTCTTTAAAGACCGGCCTCGCATCCGAAACCTCTCCACAAAGGCACTTCGTGACCGGCGGTTAAGCAGGACTCGCTTATCGCAACATATAATCTTCTATCTTGAACAGCCACCAAGAGGAAACAGTTGTTCCTGAAGATTACAGAGTTTCAAACCTCATTCGTATTTTTCCTTTATCTCTCATTCTCCACCAGGCAAAAGGTCTTTCCTCTCGCTGATTCTGGAGGTTTGGTTTGTTATTTTAAACCCGTCATTATCTCAAGGACTTGGATCAAAGAGATTTGGGACCGGTGATGACGGACAAAGAGCGATGTGACGGATTCTGGTTAGCAGGACGGCTCCAACTCAGCTACAACGAGCCTTCCAGTTGGAGATGTTTGATATGAATGAGCAGCAGCGCTTTTCACTACGATCATCATCTGAAGGAAAACCAAGGAAAAATCTTTCCAGAGAACTTTGTTCATTAGTTCCTGACTCAAAACCAGAAGGTGTTCAACCACCCACGAGTCTGTTTGTCGAGTCGGAATCAGAGCAAAATTGTGACCTTTCGGTTTGTTTGCTGTGATTTTTGTTGGTTTTCACATAATTAAACCAAAAAGGGAAAAAATATCCGAATAGTCTGAAGTCAGGCTAAACAAGAAATGTCCTCATTAAGCGTTTCCACTCATTAGTCATTAATGTCAGTGTGGAAAAGGTAAAACCTTTTCGATGTGTGGAGAAATCACAGAAATTAGCAGAGCACGGAGAACACCAAGCCCTAAGTAAACGTACAAATGTCTTCTGTTCCCCGGAGCTGGAATGCATTTTGCAGGACATTTCTCTTTTGTATTTACAAGACACTTATTGTGATTTCTCTATTGCTAGTAGTTTCTATTCTATTCTATTTCTAGCACCTCCAGGGTCGGGGTTCGATTCCTCCCTCAGGGACTGTGTGCATGGCGTTTGCATATTTTCCCTGCGCTTCGCTGGTTTCCTCCCACAGTCCAAAGACATAAACATTAGGCTAAGTGGCATTTCCAAATTTCCAAAAGTATGTGAGAGTGTGATGCCTTTTTGTGCCCAGTGATAGGTTGGCACCCCATTCAGGGTGTACGGCTCCTGGCCTCCCACGACCCCGTACAGGATAAGCGCTATAGTGCATGAGTAATTATTTGCTTATTAAAACCCCTTTTGGTTCTTTGTTCTTAATCAAGTGTTTAATATAATCGTCCCATAATCACATTTGTGTCTCTTGTTGTTTGTTTATTCAGTATAATGCTATGTTTTCCTTAGTACTGTATTAATTAGAAAAAAGTTTGGTCTGCGTCTGCATCCTGTATCTTGACACTCTTAAAGCGACTATGTGGTCATCTTAAAGGGACCATCTTATCTAATTATCTAATAATTTTGGTTCATACACATTTCAAACAAATTTCCATCATTTTCTTTTGATTGTGTAAAACTGCTTTGCGACAAATGACAATTGTTAAAGGCACTATACAAATGAAATTGAATTGGATTGAATTAAAATCTCTCAAACCCATGGTGTTCCTGCAGTTCTACAGCTCCGTCCTTTGGCTCAGTTCAGCTGCTTGTATAAAATCCTGCAACCCGAAACTCAGGCCGTGTTCGATTCACTTCCTGCAGCTGAATCAATTCAGAGTCGAATCACTTTCTCAGTGCGCTTTGAGTTCACTCGGAAGCAACTCAGGACCACCTCGGGCAGGCGTTCTCTCTCAGGGCTCTCGAGGGTTCTGTTTAAACACTGTGTGTGTGACCGAAAGATGCTTTATATCGGCTACTCTTTTATAAATCTACGCAATATATTATGTACGTCTTTTTCTTTTGCCGAACCACATCGTTGCTCCACAAAGCACAGGCTTAAGGTCTGTATTTATGATGTGTCAACAGCAGTGAGAGGGGAAAAAGAAAAAGCAAAAAGTTCAGCCTCTAAAAGCGGCTTAGAGACAGGAAGAGAAAACAAATGAAAGCTGTGACCCAGGTCTTTAAAGGAAGTGCCCTCCTGGATTCCCGTTATGGAAAGATATTTGCGCTCGAAGGCTGACATGGCAAACATCAGACAGGCGTCGACTTGCCAGTGAATCCGTCAGGCTTTGAAAGTGCAGTGGACACAGTTACCCTGTAATCTCCAGCTTTCTAAAGAGAGATTTATCTTTGGACAATGCTGCGTGTGTTTAATTCTGCATGTAGTATATTTAATGCTCTTGAAAGTACCAGATTTTCTGGCAGAACTCAGCATGAGGGCTTCGGCTTTTAAAGTGCGACTTGTATTGGCAGAGTGCACGGTGTCGACTGACAGCTCGCTTCAGTGCCTGGAGAATTGCAGCCTGGGGCACTTCACGTTTAAAAAAAAAAAAAAAAGGGTCAGGGCAGAATCCTGCTTTAACAGGGACTCATTTGTCTCTGTGTGTGCCATGAAAAGCTTGTCTCATTTCTCAGTACTGCAGGGTGCTGAAAATCGTTCTGGAAAGATTTTGCAAGTTGTGACAGCGTATGAACGGCAGATAAAAGCTATGGAAACCGTTCAGCACAACAGAAGGGTAATATGGACGCAGGAAGCCAAAATGGAACCCGTGCCAGCCCTCACATCATCGCCGCTTGTGCTGCAAAATAAAGAGCTGTAATATTAACTCACGCCCTTTAATGAACTCAAGGACCGCTTCAGTCATCATGGTGTCTGGAGCGATTAGAAGTTCCTGCGAGTTTCCGATGATGTGTAGCATCATAAGTAAAAAAATAGCTAAAAGTCACTCGATGATGTCATAGACTTCATTAGGATTTGGGGCACATTAGGTTACAAATAAGGAATAGGATTGATATGATTAGTTGTTGGGAAGGAATGGCGATTAATGATTGGTCGTGGCTGTTAGAGATTTATTTCCAAGCAGAACACAGTCCGGCTTCACACACACACACACACACACACACACACACACACACACACACACACACACACACACACACCTGTCCCTCGATCAGCAGCTGTGATGTGAACTGAAGAGCCACATTAAGTTCAAGACAGCCCCTAATGTGTGCTGGAAAAGACAGAACACAGAACACATTCGCTACGGCCAATTTTCTAACATAAAGGGGATTAAAAAGTCAAATCTGTCAACAGTCTTTAAATTTGAACTCAGCAATTTTTGTCCCAGTGAGCCAATTAACATCAGTATGAAATGATTGACAGCTGCACAGGCCCGCCCCTTTCCTTAACTCACACAGTTTATGATTAATATAAAATCAATTTATAATCAGCTAAAATTAAATGAGTAGTTAACATTAGTTAATAGTATTTTTTTAATCTATCAAGATTTTAAATGTTTTTTTGTTTTTTCAAAACTGAAACACCACTTACACACTTTCACAGAAAAATCACTGACGTTGTAAATGTAGTAAATATACGGTGGAAATAAAAAAAATAATTTTAAAAAAGTAAAAACACAGTCGAGTCATGTCCAAAAAATAAAAATTCGTTTTCCAAATCCAATTCCTGACATTTGTTACCGGATCCCCTGTCCGCTTTGTTTTCTCTGATATCTGATCCGTATTTTTCCTTTAGCCCATACCGAGTGTGAGATCGGGGTGATCTTGAGCTCAGACACCAGAGCTGGATCAGTCGAGTCACTAATTTATCACAAAGCTTAGGAATGTTGCCGCGATGCCGACCTGGACAGAGGAAAGCCCTGTGTCTGGATTGTGGAAGTGCTTCAGGTCTGTGCCAGGTTTCTGCTTGGCTGGTGATGGTGAAATACTTCACTCGGTGTGATGACGTTTTGATCAATGCTCACTTTACGGACTATTAGTTACCATGTATCTTAGGTGTCTCTATTCATGCAACTGAAATTCTACGTGCTGGGTTTTAAAGTTGGCTCGACGAGTTGGGGTTAAACTTCCATTGGCCAACAACACGACTGAAGTTCATGTAAAGGACCAAGATTTGGTTGGTTTACTTTGAATGAGAATGTGACTTTTTCCTGAACACTCCAAGCTCCTTGAAGGTACACGGCGCATTGTTCGCTCGTACTCGAGTCCACCTGTCCGGGTCCAAAGCGGATAAATTTGTGATTGCTATTTAGCTCGAATGCCACATTAAGCTCCGCTCCTCTCCACAGAGTCATCCTGCAAATCCACTAAGTGCTCAGCTGTTGCGTTTTCTTTTATCCCGCCCCTGATGCTGGAGGGACTACAGCGGCTTAATGAGGGATAATTGGGCTCGGGTACAAACCGCCTGCAGAAAACACTTTGCAATATCTGAACCCCATCCAGCAACAGGCCTGAACAAAAATGTCTACTAGCAAAAAAAAAAAAAAAAGAAAGAAAGAAAGAGAATGTTTATTGAGTGAACATTCATCTTCTGCACAACAGTGGTGATTAATGCAACTCAGAATACAACGAGCAACATTTACTTAAAGTTCTTCTGCGGCTAGTTTTGCTTAAAGACCACCGCTCTGAGCTGCACACACTCATTAATCAGCTCGAGGTGCCAGAGGGTTCTTACAGATCCTGGCAGTAAAAAAAAAAAAAGAAAGAAAAAAAAAAAGGCATTACAAACGTGTCTTGGGTCACATTTCCTGCACATCACTCAACACCAACATATTTCAGAATGTTAAGACTGAGCAAAGCTGTCTTCGAGCTTATTCGGGCATCTGAACAGGAATCTACAGGGATTTGGACTGATGGAACCGATGGGCAAACCTTACACACACACACACACACACACACACAAACACACCTAAGCCTTCTTTCATTGGGAAACATTCCTTAATTGAAACAAAACCACAAAGTGATAGTGAGTAGTTCAAATCCCATGACTCACAAATATTAGATTAGATTAGATTAGATTAGATCAGATTAGATTAGAGTTGTTGCACAGTCATGGTGTATGGAGCAGATGGTTCCCTGATGATATAGGGTGTGTGTGTTGTTTTTAAATAATAAATAATGTCCGAAATATCTGCTATTTGAAAGACCTGTGCATTACTGTACATTCATTATGCTTTCAGCTTCATTAAACACGTGAAGAAAACAGCCGTGACCTTTCAGAAAATAAAAAAAGACGAGGTGTCAGGAGAGGTGTTTGGTGTTTATTAACAGCCATGTGTTTCTTACATGCAGTTTAACCTTAACCCTTTACCCTGAAACCTCTCCTACATCTGCTTCATTTGCTGTCGCTCTTAGCATGCTAGCATGCAAGTTAATTTATTACGCACCTCTGTTATTAAAAACGCGTGAAAACGAGGCTGTTCGAAGCAGGATAATTGAAAACAAATTCGAAGTCTGGCTAAGTATGCTAACACGCTAGCTGTTTTTGTTTGTTTTGTTTAGCACACATCACAAGATACTGCCACTGGAGACTCCTTACTTTAAAACTAAGAAAACATTTACAAAACTTTACGTTTTTCTTTGTTACGTAAAAACACATTCAGAAATGTAGTTTATTATTATCATCATTATTGCTTGCTCGCTTACGTGGAGCGTACGCCATACAAGCTCCTGTGAATGAGCTGTGGCTATGGTAACGATAACGCATTCCGAGATGAGCATCAATCTGGTGGAATCAGAATGGAGAACTCAATTCTGTGGAATTAATAGCATTTGCGATTTTATGGAAATATTTTGTCTAAGAAAGTAGAACTCTTTGATCTTTTTTGTTGTTCATTATCATTGTGATGTGTACAAGGTACATCAAAGAGAATTTTGCACAAAGTAAAATGTAATAATAAGGTAATAAATTAAACGTTTCCACTACGGGCTTGCAAGCGTTTTTTAAGACTAGATGGAAATTTTGCGTGACAATTCCAACCACCTGCACTGACATCCACCGAGCGAACATCTGTAAATCTGCCAGACTCATCAATTCCTCATCTTCACCATTTCATAATCCTCCGATTCCTCTTTCCAGCTTGACTTCCAGATCTCACCTGTGCAGCTCTTTTTGGACGCCAACCTCTCCAGCTGCAAAGCTAAGCTCGTCCCAGATCAACAGTCAGTGGCAGCTTCCATCAACGCGGCGAAGGAACGGCTGCGATAAGGCCTGCATTGTTGACGTGATAAAAGAGGACTCGAGAACAAGACTCACCTTTGAGATACACTTGGCAGAGAATTCGACTCATTCATTGCTCCTTCAGTCTCAAGGGAACAGAAGGGGCCGTTAAAAGCTCGCATCCTACCAAGACATAAAAGTCGAACCCTTGTTTTCAGACCACAGAGTCATGCAATGCTTCAATTAATTGTTTCTCGTGGATTCCTTGTGGATTTTGTAGAAGGATATGGGGACAAGTCATTCCACTCTACAAGTTTTTGGCAAACTAAAATGGATTAATTAACTAATGAACACTTTAAATGTGCATTCTGACCAAAAAACAAACGTTCCCAAACCTGTAGCTCACACATGTACAAGTCCCAAACTTGTACTGTAGCTCACATCCCTACAACTCTTCAAACTTTTAACTTAGGCACCTGCACATTTCTAAACCTTGGACACTCATTGTTACAAGTCTCTAAGCTCAAACAGCTACATGTTTCCAAACTCATAGTACACATGTCTGAAAGAATCTATAATTGTTGTATCACACGCCTACACTTCGTTAAACTTTAAGCACAAATATGTACAAGTATCTAAACTTGTAGCCTCAAATATTGCAGCTTATACACGTAACACAAGTCTTTGTACTTGTAGTACCCACAGCTTCAAGCTCTCTAAACTTGTAGTATAAACTACAAACTACAAACCCATAAACCTACATGCTTCAAAATCTTGTGCATGCACAAGTACAGGTTTTTACACTTCTAGGGCACACATACAATTCTTTAAACATGTAACTTAGGTCACACATTTACAAGTCTACATTTCAAGCTTACACATCTACACAGTAGGCTGAACATACACAAGACCATTCAACTTGTAGCTCAGACTTTTGGAAGCTTCTAAACCTTGGACACTCCCTGTTGCAAGTCTCTAAACTTGTAGCTCAAACAGATAGAGATAAACTTGTATCTCACACATCTGCAAGTATCTAAACTTGTAGCTCACATACAACCTATACCTAGCCTCTAAACATTATACTGGTAGCTTGCACACATGCAGGTTATTAAACTTTGGACGCACATCTAAGTTTCAAGCTCACAAATCTAAAATCAACTTATCGCTTAGACATCTACAAGTTTCTACACCTTGGGCACACTTCTAACACACATATTTACAATTCTTCACTAAATTTAATGATACAAGTTTTTTAATCTTTGGGCACACACAAGTTCAAGCCCTTAATCTTTTATCTCACACCCTTGTGGCTCTTTACTTGTAGAAGAAGAGATTTCAAAGTGTAACAGGATGATGAAATTCCACTCTACAAGTTGTTAGCAAACTGAAATGGATAACCAATAAACTAAGCTAAATGTGTAACGAAAAAAAGATGTTGTGCAAATGTTTTTTTTTCCCTAGTTTTTTTCTTCTTAGCTTTGACCCTTGACCCAGTTCAGGTGCGCACCTTTCTCAGTCAACACATTAGCGGTTTAATCAGTGTCAGCGCTGCGCGGCGGTGGCCGACGGTTTGTTTGTCTCCACCGGCTTCCTTTTTTTTCCCCTCGAACTTGTCAGTGCTCTGTGTTTGAGTTTTCTTGCGCTGTGTTCGCGTTAAAATGGGACCTTTTGACATTTTTCGCTATTCATCTCAGCCTATCAGTGGGGTTCAGAGCTAAGCAAATTACGCAGCCCCAGGGCAGCTAGCGCTCAATGAATGGAGTCTTTCTGTGATCAGAGAGGAAGCTTTCCTCAAGGGACGCTGTTATTGGGAGGTTTTTTTCCCCCTCTCTCGTCCCTTATATATACATACGGATCCACTTTAAAGCCGACGGTAATTTCCACTTCCTACCTACGATAATGCAGTTTGACGCGAACAAGCGCGGCCATTCAGAGAAAGTGTGGGAGAGTGCAGAAAGAGTGTGGGAGCGCAGAGAAAAGAGAAAGAGCGCTTGAAGTGAGTATTTGAAGAGTGCAGGAATGCGTGTAAAGAGAAGTAGTGAGGTAGCATGCAAGACACAAGGCAGGTTCTCGGAGGAAAAAGAAAAACAGATCAGAATGCAAAATGTGCTTCGAGTGTCTTCGAGTGCAGAAGTGTCGTGAAAGTGATCAGATTAATTGTTAAAAGTAACTGGATGGTGAAATCCCACCCTACAAGTTGGTAACAAACAGAAAGGCACATATAACAAACATGCCGAATGTGTGTTCAATCGAAGGAATGAAGAAAAGAAAATACCACCTTAAAAAGAAAAATTTTTCTTAAAGGTTAAGAGAAACACATAAGAGCAAGGCTGTAAACTTATAATAATAATACAAGTCACCAAACTTGTAGCTCAAACAGGAACAAAACCATAAACTTGTAGCTCATACACTCACATGTAGCTAAATCTTTAGCGCATTCAATTACAAGTCTCCAAACCTGTAGCTCATCCAATTACAAGTCTCCAAACCTGTAGCTCATCCAATTACAAGTCTCCAAACCTGTAGCTCATCCAATTACAAGTCCCCAAACCTGTAGCTCATCCAATAACAAGGACCCAAACCTGTAGCTCATCCACTTACAAGCCTCCAAACCTGTAGCTCATCCACCCACAAGCCTCCAAACCTGTAGCTCATCCACCCACAAGACTCCAAACCTGTAGC
>JAOTRS010000001.1:22351967-22365096 GCA_028565755.1 Dinotopterus cunningtoni | reverse complement strand
TTTTCTAATGGCTTTCTTAAACCATTTGGCTTGCCTGGTCAATGACAAAATAAGACATTTGAAGTACAAGGTATAATTCTTAACCTAGGTCACATCCCACACTAATTGTGAAAACAACTTCTTTATACACTGTCAGCCAAGAAATTCATTTTGTAATAAACAAATACTTAAGAGCCTTTTATTGGATAATTGCCATTGTGAGTAAAAAAAAGGTATTAAACATAATTAGTGAGGGTTTTCAGATAACATTACTCTGCCACCACCTTTGGTAACCCAGACAGATATGTAGTCAGAGTCTAAAGAATACAAGGTAAAATTTTATATATTATGCAGTTTCGGACATGCCATCTAATTTAATGGTCTTTCCTGATTTTTATTTCTCTGTACGTTGCTTGAAGGCATCCATAATATGCAACAATCGCCTCTAAACTTTAAATGAACTTCTCCTCTGCAGCAGAGGTAAGTTTCGGTATGGGTTTTGCAAATACAGATTTATACATTAGAACAATAATGTAGATTTCAAAACTATAAAATGACACCTAGCACTGTCGCCTGGTTAGATTCCCAGCCAGGGTCGATTCCCGTCTTTGTGTGCATGGAGTTTGCATATTCTCCTTGTGCTTTATGGGTTTCCTCCGGGTACTCCGGTTTCCTCTCATAGTGCAAAGACATGCAGACTAGGTTAATTGGCGTTCCCAAATTGCCCATAGTGTGTGAATGAGTGTGTGAGTGTGTATATGTGTGTGCTCTGCGATAGATTGGCACCCTGTCCAGGGTGTACCCCGCCTCATGCCCTAAGTCTCCTGGGATAGGCTCCAGGCCCCCGCGACCCTGAATACAGGATAATGCGGTATAGACGATGAGTAAGTGAAATGACACCTATGGAATTAGGTAGTTAGGTAACAACAATAACAACAGCAACAGCAGTCAATAGTTTTTTTTAAGGCTTGATGGTTAGCTGTTGTGGAAATAAAGTGCATTTGCAAACCTATCAAGCACCATGATGAAACTGGTTCTCATGAAGACCCTCTTAGGAAAGCAAGACCAAAGCTTACCTCTGCAGCAGAGGGGAAGTTCATTATGAAGGCTTTCCAGAGCATAAGTAGCAGACACATCTCAATATCAACTGTTCAAAGGAAAGTATTGCATATTTTGGATGCCTTCAGCAATGTAGAAAGAAATAAAAAATCAGGAAATTGAATTAGGAGGTGTCCAAACTTTTTTTTTTTTTTTTAAAGTTTAACTGATTACATCCCTAAGCACTCAGTCATCCCTTATAGGAGGCAGTAAGTTAAATGAGTCCCAAGAGAGCGCTGAGCATAAAATTCTGCTAGACATGCTGAAATAAACCACGCAGAAGCCACTGTAATGGGTTGCATTTCTAATTAAACTGCTGAGCTAGCAGGGTATCTTTATATGTGGTACAAGCTCAGTGGTAAATAACATATTCTGACATTGAGATACACAGTAAACATACTGTACCCTTCCAAGACATTTTTGTCAAATTTAACAGGAAAATGGAATTTATTATGTAAATATGACCAGGGATGTTAAGAAAATTTACAATGAATGCCTTCCTAACATTTTTTTTCATTGTTTGAAATCTGTTCGCACATGCCTGTAACATTCACAAGGTTTCTCAAAAATGCTAAATTTTTAGCTTCCTGTCAATCACACTCCTAAAATATGAACATGGCATTAGAATGTGTTGTTTTTATGGGGGGAAGTTACACTGATGTTTAAACTTTAGGTGCCTTTTCTAAAGAAGGCACATCTACAGTATAAATCACATTCATCTTTCTGCATCTCACAAAAATGTTTGTTTGGGGCCCTGACACCAAGTCGATTGTCAGCTGCCAGGCCGTCACCAGTCTGAGCAAGCAAAATATGTGGTGATGCCTGTTGATGAGAGCGACCTCTGTGATTGGCTGTTCAGCTGAGCGAATCAGTTCGGGAAAGAGAAGCAAAAGTAAAAAAAAAACAAAGAATAAAAACTTTCAAGAAAGCACACACAGTTCCACTTTTTTTCTCATTTTTCAGGGTTCTTTATTTTATTTATCTGCTCAACATTTTAGGATGGACATGTTCTCAAACAAGTAAAAACTAAATTTTATTATCCTAGTTGCCCATTTAAACAATTCCTACATACAAATTGTATCTAAGCTGGTGATATTTGTAGTTATATTTGGTAGTTATATCCTACCCTGCACTAATTGCCACTCTACACTAAAAATTTACACAACATAACGTTAACATAGATCAATTATATACCAGTAATTCGCATAATACCAGGTTCATGGGCGCCCAAGGCTCATTTATGCCTTTGCATTCATAAACCACATTTATTTCTCTATTTGGTCCCCTACTACAGTACATTAATACACATATCCTAATTTTTCACTAATGTTTGGATACCATCAAGAAACGCTGGCCTCCCAGGAACTCCTTGGTCCAAACATGTGGAAATGGTTTGAAGCAAGGTTAGGACTGTATATGGAAGTCCAGGCCAAGTTCAAGTTATACAAACTCTAGCCTGACTGGCCTGATTTTACAGAAGAGCCACTGTAGCACAAATTGCTAAAAAGAAATGCTGGGTATAATTGAAAGGTATCACAACACTCAGTGCATCACAGCCTGCTGTATATGGGGCTGAGAAGAGGTTCAAGGTTGTTGATCCGGCCTCCCAATTACCTGGATCTCAATCTAATCGTCTATAAAGTACACCAGACAAACAAGCATAATTCTTTGCCAAATGACAAGGATGATAGATATTTAGATAGGTAGATAGATAGACATTCCTTGCTGATCAGCTTAACTGAGAGAGGTCAACACACACACACACACACACACACACGCACACACACACACACACACACACACAAACACACACACACTCACGTGGTTCTCAACATTTAATTTATGCAACTCCCCTCCCAATTGCATAACTGGACACTTAATGTGCGGGAAACATTCTATATGAATAAAAGGAGCATTTATTAAAAACAACATTTTTATGTAAATGTTTAATTTACAATTGTATTAAAATATTTTTTATTAAATAAAAATTTTATTTTATTATTAAAATATGTATTAAATACAGTACTTATAAACCACTTCATATGGACTTGGTAAACACTTTCTTTTTATACTTTATGTTTTTTGTTAACACACAGTCACAAAACAATGACCACTACAGTAAATGAACATATGCAGCTAATCCAGGTGAACAACAGCTGAAGGTTCCTCATGTTCCTCAGTAAAAGCCTGAGTCCAGGCTTTTTATCCTTCTCTTATGCAACTCTGTTTTTTAATATTTAGTTGTTGCTCTAGTAATAGTTTAATTTAAAATTTACTTTTTATTGTATTATAATAATAGTAATAATAATAATAATAGTAATAATAATAATAATAATTATTATTATTATTATTATTATTACCAAAAACTTAAAATATCTACCCTCTACATGTATAACTACACTCAAGTTTTGTTGGCACTATGAAAGTAGCGCCATCTAATTGGTTAATCTTTAGATTTTTTTTTTTTTAGAAAAGGAAGCTAACTCGACCTGGTTGCCCTTCGGACATGACGGTAAAAGTGCAATCCCACGTTTTACCACACATTCACTACATAACCTTTGGGGAGGTGCTGTTTAACTCACTGTAAAATACTCTGAAAATCAGAGAAGAGTTGGCAGTCGGCAACAGCACATGAGTTTATTAGAGAAACATAACTGTTAAACAATGTTTTGGATTTGTTTTTTACTAAAATTAAATATACATAAAAAAAAAAAAAATCCTGGTACAACAAGCCACTGGTCCTTTGCATATTCTATGAAAATCACATCAACAAATGCCATAGGAAGCGTTGCCATATACGGAATAAAGAGGAAATGGGAGAACACAGAAAAAGAATCCTTGGAAAGTTCACACAATTAAAGAACATGGAGAAAACTCTGACAGTCAGCAACCCCTGGAGTTTTGACAAGGCTCGAACTCATGGTAAACATAACATAGTGTGAAATAGTAAAGAGTTACAGAGTGAAGATTCCTAGCTGAGGCTAGCTTCAATATAAATTTGTGACAAACGATGTTCAGTATACAAATGATGTTTAGTATCAGTACCGAGTTGGTACTTGTGGGCAACTAGTAAATTAACATTTGAATGCTTTAAGGAGATACAGTAGGATACCGAAGCAACCTGACAAATGGTAAAAAGAATTAGTGCCAATACCTGGAGAAATTGTGAAGTAGGGGCTGAAAATACAGTGCATCATTTTCCTGGGAAAAAAAGTGAAAATGTCTCATTTATACCCTTCACAGTTCTCAAGACAGAAGAATTTTACTGGCTGAGAGTCCGTTCAGGGTGTGCGATACTTATAAAGAGATATTTAATAGAGAAAAGGTAATATTTCTGCTGTCAAATATGAGTTTGAAATACTGTAAACAAGGTTATTAAACATGTAGGTGCAACTAATGGCCAAAACCACTCTTTTGATTACACCAACTACAGGCTGTGTTTGAATAACATTATGATCTGCAACTTATCTAAGAGAGAGGACATAGAATTTCTTCACTACCATTGTACCATTGCTTGATCTGTGTCTGATGTACAGTAAGTGGATTGCATTTAAGTCATATTAGATCCAGGTCTAATACAAAGTTTAAAGAGACAGATCAACTGTCTGCCCACTTGACCTAATAGCAATATTTTTAAAATCAATTTTGGACCTATTGCTACTCTAAAAATTCATGACAGATGTCATGGGGCCAATTAAAAAAATCCCTTCATCCAGACCCTGTAGTAAAAGCTTAGCCATCTATCCATAAATCTTGAGTGACTTCCTTATACAGAAGACATGATGCAATAGCGTTTAAAGATAGATGCCACTGTCTGATCTCACCTTAGTTAGGCAGATTTTAAACTGGCTTTTCACTCTTCTGGAGCTAAATTTTGGCTTGAATAATAATACTTGCCTTCTTTTGTTCAGTACGGTCACAGCAAGATTCAATAATTTATTGTCACACAGACCTTTTCAGAGGGATAAACAATTCTAAAAAGATTACATTTTTCAAAAATATTGCTGAACAAAAAGAATACAGATATTACCATGAGGAGTAAAGAGGGAGAAAAAAAACGACACACTGGAGAGAAGCTGACACACTGGACTCCCAATATTATGTAAATTGCACTGCCTCTTTATAGCCAAATCTGCCTTAGATCCAATTTCTTATTATATAAATCACATGGGCACTTTGTAATTGCATAATTATGTAAATCACAGTACCACATTATATACTACTGAATAATTGTGCTGCCTTTGTTTTAACATGCTGCTTAACTTTTTCACAGTAGTTCACACTATCTACACCATATGCACGTAGAGTATATTTTGTGAGCAATGTTAGATGCATACAGTAGTACTTTGCAGACTGCAACTTGTTTTCTTATTATCTATGTAAATTTTGTATCATATTTTATTTAAAAAAACATTTGTACGGTTGCTAACTAGTTTGCTAGGATTGAAGTTATTTAAAGTAGTTGGAAATCATTTCAAGTAACATTTTATTAGATGTGGACATTTGAGCTAAGGGTTTTGGGAATCTGAGCCAAATGGCGCTTGGCTTAGGGGCTGGGACAGAACCTCACTTTGGCACTGGGTCAGAGATTGACATAGGTATTGGGTCAGAACTTTGCATGGTGACTGGGCCAAAACATTACCCACTGACTGGGTTAGACCTTGGCAAGGGAGCTGGGAAACTTGGCATGGTTGCCGATTTGCAGCAAGAGTGGTTTCCTCGTGGGCCTCCAGAGTAAGCATTTTATCCAAGAAACCAGCCGACATGCAGAACACAATATTTTTGCTCAAGACAAGGCTGTGACAGTGCACAGCTAGGGTAAAGCAGGGCCTGGTTTGAATGGGGCGTGGCATAGCATTGCTAGGCCAGGACAGGACATGATTGAAAGAGGGTAGGGCATGACTGGGCCCTGGTCATGGAGGCCACTTTGTTGACCTCTATATGCTGCTGGGTTATGGAAACCACTAGGTTGCCTTATGCAGGCAGTAAGGCTTACAGTGGTACTGTGGATTTTGCCAGGTTGACCTCCACCAATTGTTGGTCAAAAAGCATGACTGTGGAAATCAACTGGTTGACCTTCACAGCACACCAAGATGGACTGTAAGGGTTAATAGGTTGACTTTTATAAGAGCAGAGAATGTGACAGCAAAGCTGTGCTGTTAGTCTGTTTGTGCAGTTTGGGAAGCTGCTCTGTTGGCTCCACCCTGGTCAATGCTCTGTCACTTCTGTATCCCCACAAAAAAATCCAGGGGTTGAAAATACCAGGTTGCTAGGAATACCCACCTTAACAAGCATCTGAATTTTTCAGATCATGCCCCATTAATCTTTTTTTTAGAAAGGGAATCCAACTCGCCCTGGATGCCCTTTGGACATGACGGTAAAAGTGCAAAACCACATTTTATCACACATGCACCTATAAAAACCACAAAAAAAATACTTCATATTCTGGCCCCATATACTATAACAAAAATTAGGGTCCCCTTTTCTCACAAAGGAGTTGGGGATGGGATGTAAACGCAACCATATCTTCATTGGTATACACTCGAGGGGCATTCAAGTCAAACCAAGATTTGTCATACAATTTCTTATGAATAAAGGTGTGAAACCGATTGACATTTACATAGGACATCCAGCAAACTACAGGGGTGAGCTGCATTAAAATAACTGAATGGTGCAAACATTGTTATAAAGGGAACTGTACACAATCATTTAGAAACCCCACTTGCGTATTACAGGAATTTGGCTGGAAGTTATTGCCGGATCCCATGTGCAGTTTTGATCTTTCTCCAAGTCATTTCCACATGTTTGGACCAAGGAGTTCCTGGGAGGCCAGCAGATAGAAATCAGGAAGTCTGGTGGACTGAGAAAACTTTCTACTATGATGGTATCCAAGCCCTAATGACATGTCGGGATAAATGGGAACCAAAAAGAGAAATAAATGTATATTCTGCACGATCAAAGAAGTGTTAATCTGCACAATTAAAAGTCCCGGGTTTGAAGTAAACACTCCTCATAGTTACAAAAACAAAAGAAACTGATTAACTATGGCTAAAGACATGGACCTTTCTTTGCTTTATTATCATCATGAGGAACAGGGATATTAACATTTAACAAATACATGGCCTTTAATAAATAAGTAAGCATAGCACATAACAGCAATTAAACTAATAAAGAATACTGGGAACTAAAGACTCAGTTAGCATAAGAGTATAAATCATATACATGAACGTAAAAAAAGTATAAAAGGAGGCGCACAGTGCCCAGGGAGATACTGTGACTATTTTTCACACTATGATCAAATAATATGGGTGTCTATTAAATGCTGTAAATGTAAATGTATTTTATCATTATAGCATACTGTAGGTGTACATGCTAGCTATTGTATACTAAACATATCTTCAGGCTAAAGCTTTTTGTAAAGAAAACTTGCCAGAAAATTTCAAATACTGATATTTGAAACACTAAACAGATAAAGAGATCTGCATTGTGTTCCAGCCGGCCCATTTGCTTAAAGAAGAACTTATTTAAATAACTAAAGCCAAGAAAATGGATATTAAATTTACAGCATGTAACATTATTAGACTTTTATTTTTGTCTCAAATTCTCCATTAGCAAAATGCAGGAGAAACTGACACCAAAAAGGAATGACAGGAAAGTAATGGAAATGGACTTTCACAGTGTAAGACAATACAGAAGTGTTCTCTCTCTCTCCTCTCTCCATCCCTGTCTCTCTCTTGCTCTATTCAGTGTGGTGAGTGGTGACCTGTGGCAGCCTACATTAAGCTCAACAACCCAAGTGAGTGTCTTGCATGAGTGTGTGTGTGCACATGTGCATGCATGATTTTAATATTCTGATGGGAACGATATATCGTTATAAGGACAGAAATATATGACAGTTATGGCATTTTGAGGATATTTGGTTGTCTCTAGAAGGAAAAGTTCTTTTTTTTATAAAAAAAAAAATAAATAAATCAGCTTTTATTTGGAAAAAAAGGTCTAAAATACCTTACAAGGTTAGTTAAACAAAAGTGTGTGTGTGCAAAGGTATTAATGAGTATATTTATGGGTATGTCTTCAGTCACAATCAAATATGTTCCTTGGCAGAGCTATTAACATGTAAATGTCGTCCAGCTGGACCATGAACGTTTGTCTACGACAGGCACAATAGTGTACATTCATTCCTTGGACAGAGTTTAACAATTCGTATAGCATTAAACCACTGCAATGACACACACAAATGGTAATGGGGTCTCTTCTCTTAAATGCTGAGAAGAAATTTTCAGCTCTAAATGATTGACAGAAGCATTACTGTATTAATACCAAAATATAGTAAAACACATTAGTCTAACTAAATCAAATGTACGCATGTATAACTTTTTTTTTTTTTTAGAGACTCTTGGGCTGAGAGGAATGATTTAATTTTTAAAATTGCCCCAAGTTGATAAAAAACGTTTTTAATCACTGCATTGATTGCCAATTGAATTTGGGGTCTTAGTGAAATAAAACACCAAGGCTATTCGTTAAAGGTCTAAAATATTGTGCTAATACTCCTAGATTATTTAACAGAACCATTGTGATTAAGAACGAGCCAAAGGGAGTATATTTTCATTTAATAGACCCATATTTTATTTGTTTAACAAGTTAAGAGATCTCAGAGGTTCCCCAACATGTCTGTTACTGCTCCAGCTGAAAAGCCCTTGACATATACAGTATAATTTGTTTTTTCATACCTTAACTTCCCTTTATTTCACTCCTCTTCTAAACGCCCCATTTCTGTGTCTATGGGTGTGTCTCAATTCTGGGGCTGCATCCTTCGAAGGACACGTTTGAAGGCTGTTTTAAATGTGGCCAATAAATAGGACCTTCTTTCACTTGAGAACAAAGGTTCAATGGTGTCCTCTTCACAACACAACTAATCGCAAGATTTTTTTCGGAGCCGGGGGAAAAACCTGTTAGAGACGATGGTGGACACAGGACCCAAGGGTATTGAAAGAAAATTTATAATAAAATTAAAGTATATAATGTATAAATATAAAAATAAAAGAAAAATAATAATAAAAAACAAGGGGATTTACGTGAAATCCACTTCCTGAAAAACATTTTTTATAAAAAACATTGTTAATTTTTGCTACACATTGTTAACCACAGGTAGCTTGGCTACCCACATCTGCTTATGCCACAATTTTTTAAAATATTTTTTTTAATATTATGACTATTGTAGTCTTATATATAATTTGTAATTCATATTATTCTCACGCGACAGTAAGGGCAGAAACAGTTTGTGACGCGTATAGGAAATCATCCATAGACCAGACTGTGTATTTTCAGTTCGGGCTTCAAAGCATGTGGCAGCGAAATGATACACACCCTAAATAAATAAGCTACTGGCCAGCTATGCTCCTCCAGAGAACAGTAGAGCCGAACAACAAGCAGTGGGAGGGTACCTTCTTATATAAGGTCACAACAGGGGAAAAATCTAATTGCCCTGTTTAAGCCCTGGCCAATAAAAAACAAAAAAAGAACCAAAAGCAGGAAATGTTTTCTTCTAGTATTTTTTTGTGCGCACACACTGGAGGCCCATTTAAATGTCTAAAACTGAATTTTGCATATGGATCCCTGTAATTAAGCGCATACTGCTCATTATCTGAGTCCTAATATCATTAATACACCTGTTTAAACAGTATCATGCATCCAGATTTAAAGGAAATGTGTGATCTGAACCAGTAAGCACTCGATCACTAGCAAAGAACTGCTGAGCAAAGTGGATCGATGAGTGAGCTCTCTCGCTCACACACAGTAGGCATTTACAAAGTGCAAGAAAATATACACATGCAGCACTGCAGTTTTATAATATAAAAATATTCAGCTTACCTATGTGGTGACAGTTGTGGGTGCCAAAGTGCATCATGGGAAATGAAAAAAGAAAGAGAGAGAGAGAGAGAGGGAGAAAAATTTAACTTACAGCAAAGAAAGACATTAAATACTGACACATTCTCTTATATATACAGTATATATATATATATATATATATACAGTATATATATATATATATATATCTTGATTATGTAAAATCAGGAACTTTAAAGGGATCTTTGCTTGTCTCTTTAAAAATGTGGGCTTAACCATTAATGATTTCTTTAAATGTAAAACAGTTCAAAGAGGTTGGTTTTTCTTTCATAGTGATGCTTTCAGTTACCCCTTTGGACTAGCACCATGGACTCCGAACTAATGAAACACATCAGTTTTTTAACTTAATGCCAAAAGAATAATCGTCTACAGTAGTCTTTAAAAGTTCTGTTTTCATCTTTAACTTTTCTTTAAACAAGCCATGGTATTTGCTAATTGGGCCAAAGGGGATAAATAAAATAAAAGTCTATAATAAAACTCTCCCAAACTCCCCAGCCCTATAGCTGACCTCTGGTCCAATCAGCTGCCTTCAGAGAAAAAATCTACATACTGTACATACTGTACATACTGTATGAATGGTAGATCTGCTAAAGGAGCTGTGTTAAATCATACAAGGGTTTGGTTAATTTGTTTGTATGATTGGTTGGTTTTTTGAACGTTTATGACCTCTGATACAAAATCTTTGATTAATAATTTCAACAATCAACCTCTGCTCAAAGAACCTCTGCTTTAACAGATTTTTGTCCATCGGTAGGACGCTCACAAATAACCTCTTTTTTGTTAAAGAAGCAAAGAAATGTTTTCTATGTGAATACCACTTTAAAGAAAGCTTTCACTAAAGGAATTATAAAAAAAATGCAAGAAATGGATCTGTGATTTATTTTTTCTTTCTGATGAATGTGAAATTACAGCGATGTTACTCATCCAGCGTTGATGTTCAAAGGGTGTGCACACACACACACACACACACACACACACACACACACACACACACACACACCATCCATCCATTCTTTATACCGCTTATTCCAGTTCAGTGTTGCAGTGGTAGCAGGGTTAGCAGAGATGCCCAGACACCTCTGTCTCCAGCAACTTCCTCCAGCTCCTCCTAGGGGAACCCTAACCTGGACAGTCGTGAAATATAAACCCCCACGTGTGTCCTGGGTCAGTCTGGGGCCTCTGTCTGTCTGGCCGTGCCTGGTACACCTCCAAAGGAAGACAACCAGGAGACAGCCTTATCAGGTGTCCAAACCACCTTAACTGGCTCCTCTCGATGCGGATCTACAGTGGGTCTACTCTGAGCTCCTTTCCAATTTCTGAACTTCTCACTTAATGACAACCCAATGGAGGATCATTACCCAAAGTTCATGACCATAAGTGATGGTAGTGATGTACAGTAGACCCACTGGTAGTTGAGAGCTCTGCCTTATGACTCAGCTCTGTCCTTGGTTCAGGTCTGTACTGTGACCATATCACCGCAGGGGCTACACCCAACCTACGGTCAATCTCATGATCCACTTTCCCTTCACTCGATCTTGAGATACTTAAACTACCAAGCCTGGGATAGGGTCCCCTTCACCTGAAAGGAGCATGCCTCCTTTTCCATGAGAGGTTCATGGCCTTGAATATAAAAGTGCTGATTGGCATCCTGACCGTCTTACACTCAGCTGCAAACACTTCACGTGCTTGCTGAACGTCCTCCTGCGAAAAAGCTGCAAAAAGCAAGGATGTACCTCAATTCTGGACTTCTTCTTCTACTCTTGCTAAATTGAAACCTTCCTGTCCCTAAAAATCATGGACAGGAGACAAGACAAGGTACATTATTGAACTTAACTGCTTAACTTAACACCGAATACACTTCAGGTATCCTGGGACCGATGGCCTGCAAAAGTGCCCCTGATACCCCTTACTCCTGAAACACTCTCCACATAATCTTTCAGGGAACCCCATTGTACATCTTCTGCAAGGACTCACACACACATAGCTTTAAACTTGTAGCTCCAACATTTACACGTCTCTATACTTGTAGCTCAAACACGTACAAGCTTCTGTACTTGTAGCTCAAACACTTACAAGTCTCTATACTTGTACCGCAAACATTTACAAGGTTTTAAACTTGTACCACTAGCACCTAGAAGTCTCTAAACTTGTAGCTCACACAGGTTTTAAACTGTAAGCCAACACCTACAAGTCTCTAAACTTCGAAAACACACTCATATACATTATACATGCTTTATCACAGACGTCACAGTGCTGCTGATTATTTTCCTTAAGCAGCACAACACACACAGAGTGTTTTATTCCTCACACACTGTATGAAAGCATTGTGTTGTAATGATTCCGAGGAAAAACTCCAGCTATGAGAGATTTATGTGACTCAAGTGTGGTGTTGAAAGTGAGGCGTGTGTGTGACCCCAGTGTTACTTTGACTTCTTTGAGATGTGTTACGTTGCTTTAGCTAAAAGACCATAACCAAAAGCGTGACTTTTCGTAGCGCGGCGAGCGCTCTGACGCCGGAGTCTGGACGTGAGCCGTCTGTGGGAGAGGATCACATTCCACCGTCCGAAACACTCACAGCAGATGTCATGTCAGCACCTAGGCCAGAAGGAATCCCTCTGTCTCTGTCTGTCTGTCTATCTCAGTGTGTGTGTGTGTGTGTGTGTGTGTGTGTGTGTGTGTGTGTGTGTGTGTGAGGGCCTCAGATGACTGGAATACTATAATGTCCTGAGCTCTCACGGTGGTCCTGCAGGAAAAGAAAACACTCCCATAAACAGTGAAGTGAAAACCAGGGTGGGGTTTTCAGCGTGATCAGACGTTCACACGTTCCAAGATCATTGTAGACGTATAACTGTTCCACTTCTCGGCTAAAACTGCAATGTTTAACCTGAAACATCACAGAAGAGCCAACATAAACAAAAACCTGCAGTCACCTTGTACGTGAGTTTAGATAGCAGTCAGGAGACATGTCCAAATAACACAGTTCTTGGGGTAAATTTTTTCATGGGTGAAAAAAAAAAAACGTTCAACCTTGTTTTTATAACAGATTTGTGACTTTTTTTGTACAGTAGTTCTAATTAATTTCTTTTCTCAAGGCAGCAAAGATTAACAAATACACAAAATTCTTTTATTAAACAAATATCAATAT
>JAOTRS010000001.1:22192815-22205323 GCA_028565755.1 Dinotopterus cunningtoni | reverse complement strand
ACTCATACAGACCATTAACTTTGTATTAACTTTTAAACTTTTCAAAATAAATTAAAGCAGGAGAAAGTAGATTCTAAGGTTTAAAAGAAATAAAATGGAAATAAAGGGAGAAACAAAGACCCCTAGCTCAGCTATTTTCCCATAATAGCACATCACATACTGAGAGAGCTGCTGTTGTAGAGAATTAATCAGGAGCTTCTGACCTGGAGATTTGATTGCAGAGAGAATTTAGTATTTATTTTAAAATTAATCTTCCTGTACGAGCTGAAGGTTTAATCTGTGCTGATGAGCCTGAACTCAGCACCAGGGTTAAGTGTGTGTGTGTGTGTGTGTGTGTGTGTGTGTTTATGCGTGTGTTTAGACTGAGCAGAACGGCAGCACGCTTTCAATTACACGCTTGGTTTAGTGAGTACTGCAGCAATTACGCATCAGGACGGAGCCAAAATGGAGGCCGAGGGTGTAAAGCCGAGTTTAAACACCGCGCAGCTCACCATTTTTCTGCCTCAAATTGCTTTTCGCACTTCACTGCTTGTAGCTTATTTTGCCAATTTTTAAAAATGTAAGTCCATCACAGACAAACAAACACACACACACACACACACACACACACACACACACACACACACACACAGAGGTTGGCTAATGCGTGACGTGTTCTGCACGGAGCGCTCCTTTATTCTAAAGTCCTGTTATCAGCTTCAGGTGAAAAGACGAGTCACGCTTATCATAACTCAGTCTACACGTGAGTAACAACACCACTTATCATGTGTAGGTCTGGGGGAAGGGGGTGGGGGGGGCGTGGTGGACACACATAAAGATGGAGAGAAATAAAGAAAGATGCTGGAGAAAGAATGACAAAAAAGAAAATAAATATTCTAACATGCATGCAAGAGAAAAGATGGAAGGGAGCATGAAGTAGAGAGAGAGAGAGAGAAATAAAGAAAGATGCTGGAGAAAGAATGACATGGAACGAAGAAAGGAACAAACGAAGGAAGTGGAGAAGTGACAGTGTCTCACTTCTGAGTGCAGGTTTCATGATTTACATTCCACTTATTTATTCTATTCAAGTTATTGGAATGTTGGTTTTTATTATTATTATTATTATTATTCCACTTTTTATTATCCCATTTAATGCAGGTCGTACCAGTTCTCCTCCAGGAATCAATCACTTTTACTCTTCCTGAGAACTGAACTGAGAATTTACCCAAAATTCCTGTTTTTATTTTTCTGATTCTGAAGTGGGTGGCGGTATCTCCCTCAATTTTGCATTTTGAAAATCATATCAAAATGTTCCTCCGGATCGTCCGAGCACAGCAGAATAGATTCAACCTCGGCACAAAACACATTGTTTTCAAATAACAGATTCGTGTGGGACTCGCACCAAACACCTTTGCTCCTGTGACTCCTGTTTTTTTGGTTCGATCGAAGAAATGAGACACGTCATAGTAGGCCCTACGATAAGTTGGCCCTTATAAATCTCTAATAAAACTTGTTACAAATTCTTTCCATTTGAAAATAATTGTGATTGTTACCTCTGATACCTCCACCTCTGTTGCAGACTCTTGCTTAGTTTTGCACACGTCCCCCAAAAACCTTTACCGTCTAAACCTTTAGAGGGAGAAGATTGGTCAAATGGTTTGGGAGATACGAAGGTAGGTTTGGGGTCTCAGAAAAAAAGAATAAGAATGAAGAGATCCGATTAGGTTGCTTATACAGCCAAGGCTCACACACAGGAGAGGTGAATGGTGATATCTCATGAACCCTGTGGCCTGAAAAGGGAGGCATTTTCACTGTTTTGCCCACAAATGCATTCATGCTTAACAATTTTTTCAGGACATGTCTGTAGTTATATTTTACTCATATTCATGTCCATATTCTTCTCCTTCTTCTTAAAATTCTCTTCTTCTTTTTATTATTATTATTATTATTATTATTATTATTATTAAAACACATCGCTCCATTACAACATTTCCTTTTTAAAAATTTACAACAGATTTGTGGTGTGTGTTTGTGTGTGTGTGTGTCAGGTGCAGGAGGTGCTCAGGAGGTCGAGCTGCAGTGAACATGGTCAGTGAGACAGGTGTGTGTGAGGAGAGCGTGACTGAAGCTCCGCCCATCACCCGGCAGGTACTGTAAAACTGTGTTCAAGAAAAACGAAAAGACTCACGGCACGATGAAGAACATTTTAATAACGTCCTTATACAAAATATGTACCCTGAGGAGAACCTGTGTAGCTACACTAAGATTTTTAAATAAATGATCCTGAGGTCTCAGGAGGAACCTCAATGATGTCACAACAGTGAGGAAAAGAGGAAAGAGCTGACTAAAGTAACATTTCATTTTCGCAGATAGCTCTTATTTATAAGACAGCTAGGTGTAGAATATTACTGGTAACAAGACACAAATTTTCCCCAATTTAAGTTTTATGTAAACATTTCTCTTGACCCAATCCCAACAACTTATTTATGCAGTATTTCCCATACATGGATTTGCAGTATTTGTGGTGGCTCGCTACATTCACACTGACTGCTAAATATCGATTATCTTTTATTTGACTATGCAAATTTAGTAAAATCACATTTTATTGGTCAGCATTAAAAACAATGATATTTAAATAAATTGCAAATATTGTGCACCGCTTGGGCTAAACATGCGCCCTCCTGTGGTGTACAAAGTAATAGATGAAAAAAATGCAATTAATTAATTAATTAATGATTAACGTGTATTAATTGATACACACACACAATTGTGTGTGTGTGTGTGTGTGTGTAGTTCTATATAGTGCTGGACCATGAAGTGTGTAATGATGAAAAGATGATCCACAGTATCAGTTCTCAGAGAAGAGGAGTGTGTCCCTGCTGCTTCTCAGAGACAGGTAACTCTTAAACACACACACACACACACACACACACACACACACACACACACACACACACACACAGAGAGAGAGAGAGAGAGAAAAACATAATGAAGCAGAAACTAATAAAAAAAATTAATAGAAATATGTGTGTGTGTGTGTGTGTGTCTTTGTCTTCCTCACTTTATAACCAAAGATCTAATGTATAATGTTGTAATAGTGTTCTGTGATTAGGATCTCTATATAAATTAATAAAAAATAAACACAAAACTGAAACACATCCTCAATGATGGACAAAACGCAGATCTGTTCTGCACTATAATGCAGTTTAAAGTTCATCTGAGGCTCAAATCGAGTGTCAGTTGTGCCACAGTGCCCTATCTCGAGTCCTTGTCTCTAAGATCCTGTCTATTTAAGACAAATTTCCCCCCCAGAACACCGGTTCCAGGTTACCTGTGATGGAGGGTTAGTTGTTATGTTTGCAGTTTTTGGTGAATAAGTAAAACCCGCTCTGAGTCTGTGTTTGGATTTAGTGTGCCTTCACACTGGGTACTTGGGTGTGGCTTACCGGAGTACACTTGACCACAAAGTCTGGGATGCTTGAGTAGTGAGAACACTCTGTACTGTACTCTGTGTACTCCTTCCATTACAAAAAGTGATCCCTGGTATGGTTTAGTGAACTCTGGCATCGTTCAAAACACTAACCGAACCCAGAACACAGAACTGAACCGCTGTTTAGAATGACATCATCGCGTCTCCTCTGAAATCTGTGTATTCATGCAGTGCTTTCATCCTCTGAACTGCACGGCCATAACTGGAAAAGGGGGGGGGGGGGGCAGGTCGAGTCAGAATGAAGCTCTGTTCCAGTTTCAGCACCAAAACTGACTTTATTATATAGTTTCAGTCAGTTTTGGTTGCTGCAATAATAATAATCACATCCATGTTGTTCAGCTTCAATCGTAAGTAAGTGTGTGTGTTTCAGGCTCGTTAGCGTACCTGGCAGTGGTTGCAGTCTGGCAGGCGTTGGTGTCTGTCCTCATTATGGAAAAATTAATTACTTTAGGATGGAAAAGTTGATTACTGCAGCCAGGAAGTACTTGTGTTTGTCAGGAGATAGCTGTGCAGCTGATAAAAGCTGCAATATGTTGGGCCAGAACGTTAAAAATCTGTCAGTTTGATTTATAATATTTGTTCGTTAGGTTTTAATAATGAACACAACATTTAGCGCATGGTGAATTAGCATGTTTGTATATAATGTATTTTTTTTAAATATTAAATACTCTATTCTGTTGACGTTTGGTTTTGATTTTGGTTACGGATGAAACTGTTATTCACAGTCACGGGTAAGTTTCAGTTACAGCCGAAAGTAACACTGTGGTCACGGCGCCAGTTACAGTCATAGCCTTAATTATAAATTCCAGTTAATGCACACCAGATCATGCACTAGATGCTTGCTTTTGATGTTTTCTACAAAATATTAACATTATTAATCTTCCTTGTGCTCTTCTCCTATTTGTGTTTTTTTACATACCGCCACCTACTGCATCAGAGCGTTTTTATACACAAGTGTACTCAGGTAAAGAACGACGTTACTAATGTGCAAGCTGGCCGAAACAAGTGACGGACAAAAGCGTTCCACAGAATTCCCCTGAGAGATCCTGAAAGGACCAAGTTATGGCTAATGCAGTGAAAATGGACATAAGAACACAAATGGTTTAAAAAGCTGACAGAGTTACGTGTATGTGGAGCTCATTTCTCAGAGGACGATGACAACATTAGGAGAGCTGCCGTGTGAGACACTCTGAAGAGCTCGGCTAACAACATGGAGCTCTAACCAGGGAGTAGGAGCAAACAAATTACATGACCTGCTGATATTATATCTGACAATCCCAGACGTGGCTATCCAGCAAGCAGGTCAAAGTAACCGTACAAATAGTGTGTGTATTCTGGTTCATACATGTACATGTATACTGGGAATCTTTTAATTCAGTCTCCAACATTTCAGTTTATACTGTGTTTTTGATTCAGTCTGTTCCAAGGATGTTCTGGGAACAAATCTAGACCCGACTACAACAGTATATCCCTCTTCCACAGCTCGGGGGGAACTCGTATTCTCCGGAGACAACAGGGGGTCTAAAATATATTGTGACCTTAAGAGATACTGACGGGGATTAATGGGAAAGGTGGCACTTTGCTTGAGCCTCAGATGAACTTTAGAGTGTATTTTGTCCCTCATCATCCCCATATCACTATCCACAGGTTATGAGCGAAAACATTCATTGTTATTGTGTAGAGTAGGAAAAGTTACAGTAAGTACGACCTACATTCACGCACATATTGGCTCGTTAATCTTGTTTAAAAATCCCTTTTCACCAGTTACATTAGTATTGCGGATTTGGGGGCCGATTTCACCTAAAACAGAGGCGTGTCTCAATCACATGCCATTTTCTGACAGTTTTGTATAACCCCCATACATCAAGCTAAAATTTATAAATAAAAACGCTCAATAATGCATACGCAAAGATACGAAGATATGAATTAAATAATACAGTCTTCTCATCAGTTCTGCTAGTGGCCCTATTAACGTGTACTTGAGAATAAAATAAGACTTGGTACTGAATCAAGTGCTATTCTCATGCTGCTGAATAATGAAAGCCGTTCTGTTTAATTAAACCCGCGATCGCTACAACTAGAGCTGTTCATACAGCGATAATATCAGCAACACGTTACAGTCCTATTACATATATTTCAGTACTCGATTAATCTTTTAATCATGTATCATCACAGAGAATGAAATGTGGGTGGAGTTAGTCTGTAAAATAGCCCCACCCACAATCATAACAAGCGACTCCTAATGCATGTGTAGTTATATAGAAATCGGAAACTGTTTATTTAAGGTATGATAAAATCATTAATACGTGTATATATACGTTAAGGTAAGAGTCCCTGATATTTTGCCTGAATTTTAGATTTCCTGTTCACTCACTAACTCACTAATATTCCTGACTCTGATGTTATTTTATAGAATACAAGGTGCTCTGTCTGTAGATATGGAGTTTATGAGACAATAAATGAATTGGGTATGATCCGGGTACTCCGGTTTCTTCCCACAGTCCAAAGACATGCAGGTTAGGCTAATTGGCGTCCCCAAATTGCCCGTAGTGTGTGAATGAGTGTGTGTATGTGTGTGTGCCTGTGATGGATTGGCACCCTGAACAGGGTGTACCTCACCTTGTGCCCTTAGTCTCCTGGGATAGGCTCCAGACCCCTGCGACCCTGAATACAGGATAAAGTGGTATAGAAGATGAGTGAGTGAGTGAGTGAGTGAGTACATAGAATGGATAGACAGAAAGAAATAAAAGCTTTGGGCATAAAATTATGACACACATAGGTGGTCGATCCTATAGATAAAAGCACTGTCAGCTAACAAGCTAGCAACTGTAAACTAGCATTTATATGACTATAAAGCTAATAATGTGGAGTATTTCTGATGTCTCTCTTTGTTTATGATGCAAATACAGTATTAAATAAACATGTTTTTGTGTAAATGCCCCAAATGTTCTCGGTCACCATGACATTATTATAAGTTCTAATTTTTTATTAAAATAAAGTTTTAATAATAATAATAATAATAATAATAGTAATAATAAAACTGAATTGCAACTGTGACCCATAGAGTTTTATTACAAGGCTGGATTTCGACCCCAAAATGGGGACACAAATGTAAAAAAAAAGATGTTTTCCAAGAACATTAGGAGGCAACTGGGCAAAATAGAGAAATGGATATTTAGGTTACAAACTTTTATTATTATTATTATTATTATTATTATTGTGCATGAAATGAACCAAAATTCCTGTGCCGGTTTTTCTCTTAGACTTTATTTCCAAAAGTCTTTTTCAAGAACAAAATGATGAGATTTATAAAGAAAAAAAATTACCACGTTTAGCCGTGTTTTTTTTCCACCCACTGAACCAAACAAATTACTCATTTTTATTATTGATTTATCTTCACATTATTCATTTCAGTCAATAATTCTAATAACTTCATAATAAACAGCTATAACAGCTTTAATGGAGGTTGAATGTCATTGCGGACCCTCCGGTTGTGCTTCACAGACCCCCACTTTAAGAACCGGGGCTCTTGAGGCTTAATTTAAAACATAAATGTTGTTTTGGATTTCAGCGTATTGGCCAAGAGCCATACGGGCCGTGGATTAGTGCGTCTCATTTATTTATGCGCGAGCGTGAGGGTGAGATGTGTTTCAGTCCCTCGGGGTGTGAGAGAGAAATCTTAGCAATACATCAGTGTTTTCATACACACACACACACACACACACACACACTCACACACAGGTACCATCACTGGCCCATATGTCTATTGATTTTTGGAGAAGCTCCACTTATCTCTATATTGGGCTCCATTACTGCGTGGGCGCGCGGGTTACACTGCTGATGATAAAGCCGAAATCGTGTCAATTCCTCTGATAGAAACTTCACTTTGAGGCCTAACGGACTGAAGAGAGATTCTTTAACCCATAAAGCTTTTAGATTTCAACCCCCACAACCCATCAATTTATCTAAGGTCATAAGCAACAAACTGAAGCCAAAGGCCGTGACGGTGTGTGTCTTCACCGAGGAAATAACACTACTGTGCAGACTCTATCCATCTCATATATATATGTTTTATGTTTAAAATAATAAAATTGCTCTATTAAATCAAGAACAGAGCAAACACGCAATGGATTTTTTTTCCCTTACACCCACACACACACACACACACACACACACACACCATGAAAATTTAAAAAAATGAAAAAAAGAGCAAAAACACAATTCTCTATGCATCTTGTTGCTGATAAATTTCTCTCTCTCTCTGACTTTCATGTGTGTGTCTCTCTCCCCAGCTGTAGGGAATTAAAATCTGACAGTCAGAGGATGAAGGCTGTAATCCACCTGAGACACAGACAGAGATACAGAGAGAGAGAGAGAGAGCGCTTTCTTCTCCCCCCCTCTCCTCTCATCTCTCATCAGATGGTGTGCGTCTCTGTCTCCCCGTCCAAAAGGTGCACAGATGATGGGACTAAATCAGGAATTAACAGCCCACTCAAAGGCTTTACGACTGATCCTGCAGGTCACTGTGGAGCCCCGTGACCTCTGGCCTCTTCCCTTCACTTAGCAGGAGGGATAATGAACAAATCTGGACATGAAGGTGCATTTTTTCCCTCATTCCCCCCAAAAAGTGTCATTCTAATAAATTCATGCGCCTCTGAAATATTCTTTATTTTAGGTTTATTTAAAGATCCTAAAATTGTTCTGCATTGAAACAATTCTAATAAGGAGACACTGATTGGTGGGTTTCTACATTAAACCTTCTACCAGAGGAACAGCTGAAAAACCCTCACGTCGTCCTCTTATTAAAAAAAAAAGGTGAATATAAAAATAATTTGTAGAAGAAAGTCAATGTAAGGCATATGATGTAAAGTGTTGGAAAACCCATATGCATAAATTTCATACATGTTTTCACACGTGGATCATGTAAAAAGACATATTTGTCTTTACTATTTGTTAAAATATTCATTTTCTGGCATTATATCAGGGCCATGTCAGCATGTCCTTTCTTTCTCTGATATTAAAGAACACCTAGAAAAGTCACAAGAACCTCAAATCATTTATTATGTTATTATTTATTATGTACATATCTTTTTACACACGTGACATGCTGATTAATCACATGATGTCAGCTGTTTAATTGAGATCACAAACACCAGTTCAGGGCACTGCATTACAATGCACCTGAAAGTCCACGTTTATTCACCTTGGGTTACTTTCATCACATTTAAGAAACGTGTACATGTGTGAAAAGTGCAGCTAATATACAGGATACGCAGGCAGAAAATCAAGACTACACATCTTAAATATACTGTATTTAGTGCCTTATATTACCATTTGATTTGATAGAAGCTAAACCTTATATGTGTATATGTCTAGTGTAATATTTTTCACTAATACAGAACTAAATCATTACTTATTGTTAAGCATAGTGAGTGACATGGGAGTATTACATATGATATTGATTGTCTCAATAATTGTCTTAAAAGTATAAACACAAACCTCATACAGTACCTGTGCCTGTGCATCTCACTGACATTGGAGAGTGGACAGCAGTATAAAATGGCATTAAAAAAAAGAAATAAAAAGATTTTGAAAAAAGTGTAGGAATGAAAATCACCACTGGCCTCCATGGTCCCAAGATGGAATTCAGAGGTTTATAGATACATAGTGTCCACCAGGGGGCAGTAAGTGACAATGATTCCAAACCCTACCAAGGTGACCCTGAAAAACACAGAGCATTTAGAGACAGTGACAAGTGACTAGCCGGCTGGTCAATAAGGAACATACAGACTGGGTTCTGCTTTGTGTTCCACAGTACACTATGATGTCATTACTCAGGATTATAAACTGCAACTGTACAGATGCAGTGTGTAAATGCACATGTGTATCATCTCAGCTTTTACTTTTGTGTACATTTGACAGTTGTCTGTGTTGCATTTCCAGCATGAGTTTTTCCATCTGAATGTACCAGGACAAATGTACATTAGCCTTCATGCCAAAGGAACTAGAATGTCCCACAGGAGTTTTATAAAATTGTATAGTGCTGGTGTGGTGGCGCTATCAGACAGACAAGACATGTAGGAAAACCAGGAGTTCATGCAAATGTATTGTCTCTTATCCTGTTACACCTGTGTAATTACCTGAGATCAAATACAACCGTCATGACACACCTGTGGAGCCAAAATGAAGAGGATACACATCTATTTACACAAGACGTCCTGCCTAGTCCAGCTTTAACAATGGAACATTAAAAACAACACTTAACCTACATTCATGCTAGCGTCTCTTGCCCTATGGGTGTGTACTATCCAATACTGTTGCTGCTTCTGCAAGATTATACAAACAAATCACACATCGTAAAATATTTTATTGGTCATAAGTTTCGATCGTTGGACTTCATCATTAGCAGATGATTTAGTGCCGTTGTGACCAAAGACAGCTGAGTAAAATCCGCCAATAGAAGAACGACATTCTCACATCACATCAACAAATATGGCAGTGGTGATGCTGAAACATGTTAATGAGCAGGAAACATCTTCTTAATTACCTTGAGCTCATTTTGAGGGATGTGTGTTCATGCAAACCTGTTTTCGCATTTCACAAGCTGACTTCTGGATCAGGCTGATTAATGATGTACCATACAGCAAAGAAGCAAAAAGGTTTTTTGGCGAATCTTTATCATATAGTCTGATGCAGAGAATGCATATTATCAGGCAGTCTGTTATAAAACTCACCCAAGATTTCATTATGATCCCGTACAGTTATGAGTAAGTACATACCATGCTGCAGAATTCACACAAAGTTATAACATTATCCTATACACTACTCTTAATTGTTCTGAAATGTTGAGGGGTTTGCTCTCAGGCGATTCACTTCCAGGCCACAGATTTAAGGATGCTGATATGAGTGAGGAATGGACCAGTGCTTGGTTGCCTTTCAGCCATCTCTCCCATCTATTTGGCCACTTTTAGAGCAAAATACAAGCCTTTATTCACTATCGTCATTCACATCTCTGCAATGTTTTTACCTTTCACTCTATACACGTGCTTTGCACTCCAACATCCTGCTCGTGATTTTGCATGCCACAGGAGTGAAGTTATAAATCTGGAAAGAGATTAAATAGCTGTGAATGAGAGAGTCAGCATCCCAGCGTTTGCCTAATAAGCAGATGAAATAGTGCTGCGAATTAATGATTCATGTGTGTCTGACAAGCTGCATTTTCGCCCGTGCAAACACGCCGACTGCTCACATCACACACTCATTACGACGGAAAATTGGGTTTCGGCCTGGAATTATTAATATTCATTGTGAGCTGATGTGTAAGAGGCCATGTTTGCTCATGATGAATCCATCTACGTGGTTTAACTGCCATTTGTTCTTTCATTAACTTCAGAGAGAGAGAGAGAGAGAGAGAAATTGATTCTGATAGAAATGTCAGTGACACGGGTAACTAATCAGACAGACAGGAATAGTTTTGTACTTTTGGTTATGACAATTAATTCCAACTTGTCAATCGTATTATAACTATGCTGACATGCACTAAAGAGATAAACCGTTCTTTTCCACTTTGACATTAGCCTCATGGTAATTAACACATTTAAATTTGCTCAGTTAAAAAAGTAAGAATTTCTGCTTCTTCCAACATGCCTTAGTTTCTGTAATGATGTTCATAATAAGTAAATCATCAAATCACATTCCTTGTATTTTGTAGCTGTAAAATTCGGCTCATAGTTTACTCTTTAATTTAATGTCATCCCATTAGCTCTGTAACTCAATTTCATAACAATTTTATTCTTTCAACAGAAATGGATATGAGATCTATTTCCACGAGACTGCTTTATGATTAGATTCTTAGCTCCAATAAAACATTTGAATGATGCAAATGTTTTATAGAAAGCCGTACGTCTATGAATGACGATCCCGAGGTGAGTTGGGGCATAATGTCGTTCCCATGAATATTTAGTGTGTGGAACACCTGGTCCTTGGAAGGACAGATAGCTTGTTGACAAATTGCAGAATGTAGTGTCGACCCCAAGCCCGGATAAAATGGGACGGTAGCATCAGGAAGGGCATCCGGCGTAAAACCTGTGCCAAGTTGTTGTGCGGACCAGGTAGTCCACTGTGGTGACCCCTTGCCGGGAGCAGCCGATAGAACAACAACACATCTGTGTGTAAGAACTGTAAGCACATCATTCACCAACAACACTTGTAACTTACAGGAACTCAGCTGGGAGTAATTGCCACATTGTCCTGTACAGTCCTGAACACGCTCCAAGCCATTTCCACATGTTTGGGCTATTAAAGGAGTTCCTGGGAGACCAGTGTTTCAGACATGAAATCACTGGGATAATGAATAAGCGTAGCAGTGGATTATAAAGAGAACAAAAGACCTCTTGTATAAATAACTGTAGCTCTTTAATCTAAGAGAAGGACATGAGGCAATGGTACATACCAGCGGCTGTCAACATATTTCATAATCCTGGCAATATAAAGAATATTAAAATGTTGTGGTAAGAGTGAAGCAAAATCCTTTGCAATTGTTGTGTACAAACCAATGCAAGTAAGAGTGGTAGGGAAGGGGAAGGGGGGTGCCAATATTTTGAAGCCTCTGTTGGCAAGACAAAAATATGATTCTAAAGAAAAACCTTGTTTAAATAAACAAATTTAAATGATAATAAAAAAAACACTCATTGTACATTAATAAATAGTAATTATTTGTTTTGGGGGTCTATACAGTAATTATTCCTGACTAGCATTAATCCTGACTAGCATTCCTACTGACTAGCCATCCTACTAACGTTATTCCCGACTAGCATTATTCCTGATTAGCATTCCTACTGACTAGCATTCCTCCTGACTATTTATCCTACTAACGTTATTCCTGACTAGCATTATTCCTGACTAGCATTCCTCCTGACTATCCATCCTACTAACGTTATTCCCGACTAGCATTATTCCTGATTAGCATTCCTACTGACTAGCCATCCTACTAACGTTATTCCCGACTAGCATTATTCCTGATTAGCATTCCTACTGACT
>JAOTRS010000001.1:22129415-22144319 GCA_028565755.1 Dinotopterus cunningtoni | reverse complement strand
TGTGTGTGTGTGTGTGTGTGTAATCCAGTCTCTATGTGAAACTGTTGACATTTGTGCTTTCTCTCCTTCATTATGTTCCTCGACCGTTCTCTTTTTTTCTTTTTTGTGCTGGATTAGTGACAAATCTCCAACGCAGCACTTTCAGCATGCAGCGAGTAGTTTAATGTCATCAATAATGGATGAAGAGATTGTAATCTGTAAGAGAGAGAGAGCGAGAGAGAGAGTATGTATGGCCTTATTATATATAAAAATAGATAGATAGATAGATAGATAGATAGATAGATAGATAGATAGATAGATAGCATTAGGACAATTAGCATGAAAGTGACTAACAGGTAGAAGTTATCTCTCTCTCTCTCTTTCTCTGAGTTTCTTCCTTCTTGTCTGCATTTCTCTCTCTTTTTTTCTCTCTCTCTTTCTATCTGGCTACCATTCTGTCTATCTCTCTTTTTCATTGATTGTATTTACTCAAGCTCATTAGCTGAGATGGTGAGACACACCCTGTCTTGCTGCAGGGGATAGAGGGATTAACATGGTTGTGTGTGCATGAGTGTGATGATAGATAGATAGATAGATAGATAGATAGATAGATAGATAGATAGATAGGAAAGGTTTCTGAGAATATTTAGAGTTAAGGATGAACAGATTGATGCTGAAGCATTGACACTTTACATCATGACATTGTGTGTGTGTGTGTGTGTGTGTGTGTGTGTGTGTATGTGAATGCGCATGCATCACTGGGTTGAGTGTCCATATGAAAGCATGGGGGGATTAGTCCTGGGTAATGATGTCACTCAGCTGTGTGATGGAATAATTGCAACACAAAAAAAAGAAAAGAAAAAAGAGACAGGAGAAAAAATTTCGAGTGGTTTTGATGTTTCTGTAAAGATTCCCGAAGGAATGACTGAAGAATTCACGTCCTCCCTGATATTATATTAGCTCATCTCTCTCTCTTCTCTCTCTATCTCACTCTCATCTTTAGATGTTTCTTTCTTTCAAATTTGTCCCTTGATTCATACATCGCTTTGATTTATTTTATTAATTTTTTTTTTTTGCTAGATCTCACTCTTCTATGGTCTTTCGCTTTCCTTTTCTCTCTCTTCACCATTATCCTTCTCTATCCCTCTTTTCCTCATTTTCTTTCTAAATCCCCTTTACTTCCTTTCCCTTATCTCTTTCCAAGTTCTCTGTTTATTTTCTCGTGTTCTTGTATTTTTCTCACACTTTCCTTCCATCTTTCTCTATCTATCCATTTGACTTTTTCTCTTTCAACCTCCTTTATTCTCTCTAGCTCTACTTTCTATCTCAAGATCTTATGTCCTCACTTCATCTTGCTCTTGTTCTCTCTCTCCTGCTGTTGTTCTTTGTCTCTCCAGCTATCTGTCTCTCGCCCACGGTGTCTTTTTGTCCGTATCCATATCTATATTTACTCCTCTCGTTTTTTTTTCATTGTCTCTCTCTCTATATATACTGTATATCTCATCGTATTCTATCCTTCTCTTGCACTTCATTTCTTACTCGTCTCTTTTGCTCTCCCTCTATCCAAACGTCTCAGAAAACCTCGTTCCAACCTTTGGATCAACCCTTCAAGGCGTGCTTCAGGTAGTCCAGCGTACCACGAGAAATCATTTTTATTCTTTTTTTAGGGGTTTAAGACAACGATAATATTACTTCTGGAGAGCAGTTCCTAAAACACAGCCGTATATTTAACCAGGCGTGCGATCCGTCATCTGAGCAATAACGCCTCGCTTTTCTTTCTTCTCTCTTATTTTAATTTGTGGCCGAAATCAGACTTTGATGTATGGAAAATTGCGCCGTAAATGTGAAATATTGTTCAAACACACGAGCGACCTTCACACCTCTGACTGTATATAAACTCAGAGTCACGATGAAATCCTCTAACCTTTTGCGCTACATAAATCTGAGCTTCTACATAACAATGAACAAATGATTAGCCATCAGAACTAAACTGTGTGTGTGTGTGTGTGTGTGTTACTACCCCTTTATTAGCTTCTCTTGCTAAGCATGGAGAGATTCTCAGAGTCGTGCACCTCAGCTATAATATTAATTTCAGCAGCGATCAAAGCACTCGACTCTGTGTGTGTGTGTGTGTGTGTGCGTTGTTCATTAAGGGAGAAGCCAGGGTCAAGCATCATTCAGACTTTAATCAGTCCTCTGCTGCTGTGAACATTTTGTTTTACATTTTCATACTGCTAATATTTAAATTCATGCATTTGCTGAGAAAATGTAGACAAAATGTTAATATTTTAATAAATACACAGTGTTATAACAGACTCTGTTATAACATAATATGCTTATTAGCACTGTATGAAACTGGCTAATTCACAAACCAGAAACTGTAGAGAGTATTAAATAAGATAGCATCATAGTAAACATGCTAACCCATTATTTAGCATTACAGTAAACGGGAAAATCTACTTAGTAAGTCTACAGTTAAAAGGGCTAATGCATTAATTAGCATTATAGTAAACAGGCTAACGCACAAACCAGCGACAATAGACACTATCACATGAACTAGCATAACAGTAAACGTGCTAAAGTGTTTAATTAGCATTATAGCAAACAGGCAAACCCATTCATAAGTGTTATAGTAAACATGATAACTGCTTAATAAGCATTATATAAACATGCTAACACACACAGCAGAGACTACAGACACTTTCACATGAACTAGCATTAGAGTAAACAGGCTAATTCATAAACAAACCTAATACTAAACCTATCTTTGAACAAATGTAAAGTTTTATAGTCGGTGCTTAAATGTAATGCTATAAATTCAGCCAATGTGCTAATGTATGAATTGTTTGTGTTTATTGATGGTTAATGAACCTTTGCTCTACACACAGGTTGGAAGGGAAAAAATAAGAAGCAGGGTGGAACAGTCGGCCACAAAGCCTCTATAAATATCTGACCCTGAGCCGTTGTCTTAGTGCGGACACGAGCTGGTCGACGGGATGCTTCACGTTTCGGACCGCGTTTAGCTCTAAATTTAACCTTGTGCACGTGAGAGTGTGTATTCCCTGGAAGTCGATCTCTACTGAACCCGATTCACAACAGTACAGGAGGTGTGAGCTGCTTTCTTCCTGTCATAGACGAAGCAGTATATAAAAAGTGTACATAAGGTTACATACTTCAAAAGCACACTCCAGTATTACATACAGTTCCATGCTCTGTATGTGGGAGTATCCTGTACATTTTATTATTCTGTACTCCAGAATATTCAGAATTCCATACATTTCAGTTTGCTATACACTCCAGCATCCATGTACACCACAGTATTCTGCACTCATTAGTATCCCATACATTTCAGTATTCTGTACAGTTTGGTATTCCATTTAGTTGAGTATTCCATACCATTAAGTATTCCCTACACTTCATCATTCCTCACCTCATAGTTCAGTGTTCCCTACAGCACAGTATTCTCTATACTTAGGTATTCTGTATTCCATTCAGTTTACTGTTCTGTACAATTCAGTATTCCATGAATTCCTAAAACTCAGATAGAACCTCATAATTCTGATATGCTGATTCCTCGTGGTCTTTACACGCAGAAATGTCATGCGTTGTTTCTTTTAACGAGTTAAATAAATAATATTTAAGCTTCCTGAAGCCTGAAATGTATCAGTTGGTGTGGAATCGCAGCAGAACAGCTGCACGTGTCGACGGAGTAAAGAAAAATGGCAGAATCATAGCGTCTAGTATTTATTTGAACAAAACCACATTCAGCACCAAGTTACATATTTGAGGTCCAAACCATCAAGACACTCATGATACACTTTGTAAAATCAGCCGGAGCATAACATTATGAAGAAAGAAAACCCTCTTTTTTTGCTGCCACTCTCTGGCGAGTTTTCTAATTGAGTTATAAAGCGTGTGTATCAGCTGCCATGAAGGGCATTTTATTCTGGAACAAAACAGCATGACCAAACAGTGTCATTATAACCATCCAGTGTCATGTAACACAGCGTCAGAAGACAATGTGTGTGTGTGTGTGTGTGTGTGTGTGTGTATCATAAATCCCACTCTGTCTGTGTGTTGAGTGACACATATTTGAGAGTAAAAGTTTAATGTGTGGAGCTTAAGTGTCATCATCATTTACCTCCAGGCTCGGGCAACAAACTCGTAAATTTTACTTAAAATAAAAGGTTTCCAAAACGTCATTCAAAATCCAGCTTTTCCATACAGTTTAGTTTTCCAAACACTTCAGAGGCTTATTCTATATGGTTCAGTATTTCCTATGTTTAAAAATCCTTTACATTAAAATATTTACTACATTTCTGTAGTCCAACATTTCAGTATTGTCTACAGTTCAGTATTCTCTATAGTTTAGTATTTCAACAGTTCAATATTCCAACAGTTCAGTATACCAACAGGTCAGTATTCCTGTACAGTTCAGTATTCCAACCTGTTCAGTATTCCAACAGTTCTGGATTCCAGACAGTTCAGTATTTGGCACAATTTAATATTCTATATTGTATATACATCGGTCAGGCATGACATTAACACATAAACATTGGTAATAATTATACAATAGTAACCTGGTGACAGGATCGTGGGCACTTGATGCTCACCCATGCCTGCAGGGACCAAAGGCCAGCTTGTCTTGCAGCACAAATCACTGAAAATAACAAAAAAAAACAAATGCAGGCAGCAATAGAAAGGCGCCAGGACACCCAGTGCACCACAGCCCACCGCACAAAGGCCCCCTACCTGGCCACCAAACTCCCCAGATTCCAATCTTATCAAGCCCCATGGGATGCACCGGACAAAACAGTCTGATCCACACAGGCCACGCCTCACAGCCCATAGCACCCAAAGGATCTGCTGCCAACATTCTAGGGCAAGACACCACAGTACCCTCTAGAGGCCATGCAGAGCCACGCCTTGAGCGGGTCCGAGCCAGAACCACCCTGTGGCACAAGGGGAAGACAAAACCCAGGTGTTTTTTATGTTAATGCTTTTAATGTTAAGACTGATCAGTGTACAGTGCAAGTATTCTGTACACGGCAGTACTTTCTACACTTAAATATTTCATACATTTAATCAGATGTGGATTGAGGTAGGAGCAACATGGGCTGCCATTCAGGGGGACAACAACAACAACACCCAGAACAATGGTGATGAATGCGTGATTGTTTTTTGTATCATCCATCTGCTCCTCATATCTATCATATCACCATGTGGGTAAATTAGCACTGTGCGATTGTGCGCTTTTATACTTTGTGATGCCATTACAGCCTAACTATCACATTACTGACTTGGTTAACTTTCACTGAGGTGACATCACAAATGATTTCTGTGATCCTGAGATCAGTCAGGGGAACTCCAATGCTGTAGGCTAACTTAACACATTCTATATCATGCATTTTTTACATTTTGAGTTTTGCAGTGCGTACAATGGGTCAAGAGTCTTCAGTTCACTATTCTCTTTGCTCTAGTATTCAGTACACTTCAGTGTCGCTCTTTCCTATAAAGTCAACATGAAACAGAAATATTAACTCAATGACAGTCTAACACTAACACGATTGCTAATGCTAATGCTAAATTTCCATCTGCCTCCTTATGACTCCAGGCCGTGTATCTGCAGTTGACTTGAAGTGATCACACACACACACACCAAGTGATCTGCTGAAGGCGCTCAGACTTATCACCCTCTCTGAGGACTTCTAAAGAGTGGCACATGAATTCATGGCGGCTGAAACGCTTCGTATCAACATTGCGTACACATGACCTCACTCTGCATGCCTCGAGCCAAGCCTGGCCCGGACCTCATTCGCCCCGTTGAGACTTTTCCTTTTAGGTCTGCGGTGATAAATATAAGAGTCCTGACAAGGAGAGAAATTCAATTATTGCCGCCGTTCCTGCTTATTATTGCTATGCATTTTTGTAGCGTGAGAAGACGAGGCTTTGAAAAAAAGCACCTTGTGTATCTTGACAGAGTTATCAGGATTCCTGTGCTGAGGGTATTGCAGACGAGGAGGATGTGCTCTGATATTCCTGGCCTCGTCTCTTCGTGGTTGTGTTGCAGATGGATGAGTCTCGGCTGAAAGAGACCAGAGTCACGACCAGAGAAAAAATAAAAATCGACCTTACATGACCTTATCCTGTTAGCTTAAACAATGCTACGGTGGCGCACACATGACCAAATCACCATATTAATATTCATCTGGAGAAGAAAATCAGGCATAAATTATAATGCATTGTGTATAAACACATAAAGTCATTGCTGTTTTATTTTTTTTTAATTATATGCCAAGCTCAACTGTCAATCAACTTGATTAGCAATTTGTGGTTTGGTTTGCATGAAACTCTGAAGCAGTAAATATATAAATACATTTAATTGTCACGAGGTTAGCCAGCATTAGCTTTGCAACACAAAGGTCAGAGGTCAAAGCAAAAGCATAAAGTGACAAATACTAGCCATTGTCTCCAATGATGCTGTTCTTTTGCATTTGAGGTTCAATATAGCGTGACTTCATGACATCATAGGCATTAAGAAGAAGCTTGGAAGCCAGTAACAGTTTGGTGGTGACGCTGATGAGTGGAATTAACACAAATCACCTGGATTTTTAAACCTAAAGCCATGTGTGTAAATCAGACACTAGCAACGGTCTGGTTACAGTTCATCATCTAAACAAATTAAACCTGGACAGACTACACCCACAAACAAACCATCGTCTTCACGGACAGTTTCCAGTGTGAACACAGGACTGGTGTCGCTTCAGGCCACCATGAAGATCTGAACGTCTGACATCATGTTCATGTTCATTCACCTGATCAGTGATTTATGATGAGCTTGACTGTAAAAGACTTCACAGCTCCAGAAAACTCCATTTTCACTTGGATGTCCTGTGACTCCCATGCTGTGAGTTGTGGAGGACGGAGAGTGAATCGGGCAGCGCTGAGGTCTCTGTGGAGAGCTGCATCACCTGCATCAGCACAATCCTGAGCTAAGGGAGAAGGTTGATCAATGTCCTGCTCCAGTCTTCCCTCAATACTGGATTACTGCACAAAGACGGCAGCATGTTACGATGATGATTCGAGTGTGTTTGGTGTGTGTTTGGTGTGTGTTTGGTGTGGTTTTGATCTGTCTATGATCTGTCATGTGGATAAGCTGCTCTGGTGGGTTTGACATGTTTGGAGTGGGTCTAGTGCATCTGATGTGTGTGTTTGGAGTGTAAAATGTGTTAAATGTTTGTGTGTTTGGGATGTTTAGTGTGTTTGGTTCATGTTTGGTGTGTGTTCGATTTGTGTTTGGTGTGTCCAGTGTGTATTCATTATGTTTTTGACATGTTCGTGTGTTTGGTGTGTGCTATGTGTGTGTTTGTTGTTTTTAGTGTGCGTTTGGTGGATGTTTGTCATACAGAATGTTTAGCATGTATTTGGTGTGTGGTTGATGTGCTTAGAGTGTGTATGGTGTACGTATGTCTTTGGTGTGTCTTGTTTTAGTGTGTTTTGTGTATGTCTAGCATGTGTTTGTAGAATTTTGATGTGTGTTTAGTGTGTGTTTGGTGTGTGCTTTTGTGTGTTTTTGTGCCCCAGCAGTCCTTGCCAGCCCACACTGGCGCCAGGGAAGGGAATTATTCGGATGGTGTGGTGGAGTTCCACCTGTTCCACACTTCGCCACCGTCGAGGAACTTTACAATGTGAGAAGAGCGAGAGACACAACAGCTGAAAGAAGAGACGAGCGCTCAGCTGCAGTCACCGATCATCCATCAATCAATCACTGTCACTGTAATCAGGACCGACTGCTGCTCTCCAACGCACCTGGAACCAGAAGATACGTGACGGTGCTGGGGGTGCGGAAACCAGCTATGAACAACAACATCAACAACAACAACAACAACAAAGAACGATTACTGTAGAGTGCTATGCAAAAGAGTCTGGAGATCTTTTGCCTTTAAAAACAATCTGTACTTACCCTAATGACCACACAAGGAATAATAATTATAATAATAAATAATAATAATAATAATAATAATAGTATGTTTGGTGTGTGTTTAGATTGTGTTTAAAGTGTGTTTGTTGTGTTTGGTGAGTTTCAGTTGTGTTTATTGTATGTTTGATGTTTGCTGTGTTTAGAGTGTGTGTGTTTTTGGTGTGTTTGACATGTGCTTAGTGTGTGTTTACTGTTAGTTTGGTGTGTGATTGTGTATCTTTTGTGTTTTATTCTCCCAATACCTTAATGACCTTGCATAAAATACTACTACTACTACTACTACTACTAATAATAATAATAATTGTCTGTTGCTTAAAAACATAAACACATAAAATCATTAGGATTTCATTAAATGACCAGAAAGAAATGCTATGTGATTTAGCCAGACTCTGTATAATAACAATCTGAAGTGTGAAAACTTCAATGTCTGGAATTTGCTCCCGAGGAAAGTGCACTTGTTTGAGGCATTAAATGATAAAGAGATCTAGTTTGATGATATTGAGATAAAGATCTCATCCTTTGATTAGACCGTATCTCTACGTCACCGTTTTGGCTGAACCTTTCAGAATATTTTAAGGTGATTTCTTGCTGAAGTTATGCAACATGTCTTGCTCAATATTTATTTAATATTTATTTTTCCCCGTGATTTTAGTGTGAGTAATCTCAAGTGCATCCCTTCTTCACGGGATCGAGTCATTTGGTGTCATAGGGAGGAAAATTCTCTGGGACAAATGACTGAACCTTGAGTGAGTTTGGATTGCAGAAGAAATGAGTGAAGTCTGGGGCGAAAGAAATAAAATAAAATAAAATATAAGCTCTCAGAAGGAAAACTAAAATTTAGGAATCTTTTATCAAACACATATTGAAGCGTTGTGTATGTGTGAGTGTGTCTGATGTGTTTATAGTCATGGGAAGGAGGTGGGTGTGGGGACATTGGGTGATAATGGTGGCCTTATAACAGGTTGTCTAAAAACGACAGCACATGAAATGAACAGTAATCCTTAGTGCTGAAGAAACTGTCCTTGCCACGAATGGGAATTCCATGAGAAAATTCTAAAGCATTTATTATTTATAGTGTCCTGTGTGATGCTCAGGGTGAAGGAGGCAGCAGCAGGAAATGGAGGTATATCACAAAAACATGTGATTCAGGTGAACGCTGGCGCGCTCAGTGATGCGGAAAGATACCGTTTTTTTTTCTTTAAAGATTGCTGCTTATGTGCCTGATTTATTAACACATGCATCGCTTTTCCACTCAAACGTATTACTCCAACGTAGAAGCTCATTAGCAAAACCTGGATAGCATTCATTTCCAGGGTTTGTTATAAGACGTAAAGCTGTGTCTTTAAATCTGTTCCCATTTCTGAATTCTGCATAATAGTTATTTAGCACTCTATAATTTGCGGGAATATCTCCACGCTTTTGGGAAACCTCCAAGTCTCTCAGAGTCTGGCTGCTTTGCTTTGATTCTTTCTTTCTTTCTATCTTTCTTTCTTTCTTTTTTTTTTTTTAAAGAAACTCAGATAGCATTTCAAGGAGTCCCATGAGGGACATGGTAATGAGATTTGGTTGGTCTTAAACTCGTTCTTTTTGAGATGTTTTAACGAGGGGAAATCTTCTGGTTTTGGAGTACTAGGTTTAGTTTGGACGATGTTCCTGTGGTTGGGATTTTCTATTTCTTTTAAGCATTCCTTTAGTTCTGTTTCTTGGTTCCTTTTTGTTTTTACTAAATTACGAACAAAGCCTTGAAAGAAAAAGTCTCAAAGGCACGGTCCACTTCAGGTCCACTGGATTAGTTTTAAATGCAAACACATTTATTTTACAATAAATTAGCAGTCCAAACATACACACTTGAGGGTTTCCTTCTGTGTAAAAACATACATTTTCTCTCAACTTGTAATCTTCAGAGTAATCGTTTGTCCTGCGGCATTTTTAGGAAACCTCCCTGCACTCTCTTGGTCATGTCTCCTTGTGGATGCTTGGTGGAGTTCTTCTGGTGTTGGATGGAGGGGTTTGTGGACCGAGGACCATCACACTCCATCATTCTTCCTTTTCTGTGGAGTTTCTCTGCCAGCTCACCCTTCTTCACCTCACAGGAATGTGGCTGCTCTCTCTCTCTCCCCATAGACGCCACACACTTTATTTCATTTAAGTTCAGACGTTTTTTTTTTTTTTTTTTTACATATTATTTCTAATGAAATTAAAACAGTGATGGAAATAAGCCTGGTCTTATCTGTCATTTTGAGCACTGGCTCATCCATCCTCCTTTCCTGGCTGTGTGCTTTAGAAAGGTACAATGGGACGCTTTTCAGGGAAGAACATTTGATAGCCAGACATGTGCCTCTCTGGAACCTATTAAGACAGTATATTAAACACGTTCCCTCCCTGTGTGATTTGTACTAGCAGCCTTAACCCCTGACTTGCATCAAGGCTTTGGGAAACACAGAGCTCTTGACAGCAGAGTGATGGCTTTAGTTGGGACAGTACATGTTAATGTTATTGTCTTTGGCTCGCTCGCTGTGATACTTGCCCACTCTGGTTTGCGCTCCATCCATTACACCATCTCATCAGCCGTTTTACGCACAGTTTTACAATTTTCAGTAACCTAATCATGTGCAAAACTTGTAGGAATTAAAACAGGCGAGAATGTTTTGCTAAGTTGCCAGGTCTTAAGGTGCCAGTAACCCATATCTCCTGTTTTTTCATGTGGATTTTATAAGATAAAATTCTCATCTCTCAAACAGATATAATTTTTATTTATTTATTTTTTAATCTGGGCATTTTCAAGTTTTTAAACAGTCTAGCTTGTAATTCTTCCTTTACATGGCTCTGTATATTATAAAAATTAAACCACTGCTTACTGTTGGATTACAACCAAAAAAAGCTGTTTGGCAAATTTGTGGATTTTCTACTTTCTATGATTCATTTACATAGAAATAAAGTTACTGCTCGAGTACATTATTTTTCCCAGAGTTAGAAACAGTATTACCTTCCCCGAAGAATAAACAATTCTAGGTAAGGGGTGGAGATATAACCAAAATGTATATCATAAAACTTTTTTATGATATTGTTTAGGATGCTGCATACAATTTTCATTGTTTTAACCAAATCAATTAAAAATTAATACATTTTATGGTTTAGGGTTTCAGTATAAAACTGTAAAATAAAATTAGGTTCTTCTAATTAAATTTTAAATTTCATTACAGCACACCATGTGGTGTCCACGTCATGTGTGAAAATGATTCCTCATGCTCGCAGAGCCGCTCTCTCACACTCTGAGTCCTGGAATATGTCTGTGCCATCAGGGAAGAAGAAAACCTCCATAGATGTGATAACCTGGTGATTCAGTACATTCAGGTGGTCAGTCTAGACATGAGCACCTGATCAACCCCAGATCATAACACTGTCTCAGTCTGAATGTCAGTCAGTCTGGATTCATCACATGACCTTTTTCCATCTCACCGTCTTTATGCTCCCTAACAAACTGAAGCCTTTTTTCTGATGAGACTCATTAACCAGTGGTTTTCTTATGGACACACAGCTGTTTAATCCCAGTCCTGTGAGTTCTCATCACACGATGTGTATGAAAACGCTTTTACTTTGACTATTAACATAGACCTGATTTCTACTGAACATTTGTACTATGTGATTTATTCAGGATGTTTATCTGGTCATATTTTTGCTGTGAAGTTGAGGTTCAGCTCTGTCCTTCCAGGGTTTAATAATCGGTTGGACAGCTCTTAACACAGTTCCTTAGTTGTTGTCTTTGTCTTGATGCAGCAACATTTCTCACTATTTTATTTTGTGACTTTGCTTAAAATTAAGCAACTCTAGTATTTATTTTATTGTTTTTTTTTTTTTGCAAGGATTAATCAGGATCTAAAGAAAAAAAAAGGATTGTGACTGGATTTCTTAATTCCTTAGTTTTTAAGACAGTCTACAGGCATTCGATATTAAGGTGTTGTTTGAAGACATTGTTGTCCCTGAGGTACAAACCACAATAATGTACTCTTAAAAGTATAAAGATGACCCTTGAAGTCAGACTGTATACTAGTCTAGTTTTACAATTCACCTAAATTCTCTAAATAAAAAAAAAATTATAGAGGATTGTGGATTTGCTTTTCTGTAAGAATAATAGAGCAGGTTCACATTGTTAAAAACAGCCTCACTGTACACTTTCACATTTTCATGTAAACACTCGCATGAAGCTCATAGCGAGTGAGAAAGTTGAGGATTCTTTCTTCTCAGGTTGAATTCAATTATTGATTATCATTTTTATTATTATTTACAATTATTATTATCTGTTCTTACAGTCCTGAGACTCTTTTTTATATCAAAATTTAAATAAATCTACATTAAGCTTATTGCATCATATTCAGATCCTGGTAACATTGTTTTTGTTTCTTGATTATTGTCTGACTTGGTTCTGTTTGACAGAAATAAAGATGCTGATATTATTCAGTTGGATGTTTGTTCCATGAGGTAAGAACTCCATTAAAGTCCTTTCAAAAGTACTTGATGAAGCGTTAAAAGGTTTAAAAGGTACACGCAATTTACAAACATCCCCCATTAAAGGTGCAGAAGGGTCCAATTCTCAAAAGCAGCCTTACTCAACAGCTTTACAGTTTGCAGCAACCTGAGCTCGTGCAAGACTCATAGGAATTGTAACAGGCCAGAAGGGTTTGCGTTCTCGCCTCTCAGCCTAACTTTATCCATTCACGATTTTTCTTACAGTACTGGGACTTGAGGATTTTTGCCGTAGCTTTCATCAGGACCTGCTCAGTAAATCTAGGTTAAGGTTGTTGGCTCATAAACGGATGAGGCAACAACCTTAACGTGGAGCTCCTGCCGTGACGGATGGGCGTCGTCTGTATTGTGACAGGAGGACGGTTTGTGTGCGCAAACATCGACCCAGTTTGGCTTCGGGACTTGGCTGACTGTTGACACCTCCAGCTGTCTCTGGCATGAAGGCGAGATCCGACACTGCCGACAGAGACCCGGCCGGGCACCGGGCCAGGCCAAGCCACAGCCGTGGGTTTCCACTTTCCTCTGTATATTTTTCTAATTCGGCCTCCTGCTCTTCCTTCTTTCTTTCTGTCTTGCCCCATTTTCTCTCTCACTCTTTTCCTTCCATTTGTCTTCTGAGCTCTTGTCTCTCTGCCGTCTCTGCCAGACGGCGTTGTGTCGAGCAAAAAGGGAGGTGAGATAAAGAAAGAGAGAAAGAGAGAGAAGGTATTGGCAGACTCATCCCCTCCTCCCACTCCCTCTGTCTCTCCTTTAACCTGCAGTAGCTGCTGACCCTCCCTCCCTCTGACTCTCTCTCTCCCTCCCTCTGACTCTCTCCCTCCCTCCCTCTGACTCTCTCCCTGACTCTCTCTCTCTCTGTCTTGGCCGGTCTGACGGCCTCATGGAAGTTATAAAAACTGTTGATCGTGCAGAACGGGGAAAAGGAGTGATGTTGTGGCTGAACTTTTTTTGGCTGAGATCCCTCTTTTTTCTGTTGCTTCGTTGCATCTTTATTTTCCATATCCTCATCTGGACTCCCGCTCAGCTTTACCATCCCTCAGGGCCTTTACTTGCGTTCCATAGTGAGCAAAAAAATTTAAAAGAAGTTCAGATTTATTCTGAAATCAAAGAGATTGGGCCAAGTGTTACAGTAAAACGCAGAGTGATGGAATGGTCTGATGGAGCAGAATCACTCTTACCACCCTGAAGTTTATTATTTCCTCTAGCGACACAACCCTGGGAGTTTTATTCCTCCTACACCACAGCAATTTAGACTTTTTTTTCATTTATTAAAGACATTTTATTCACATGCATTTACATAAATAATGGACATATAATTCCCACCTAGAAAAAAAATCCATGTTATATTTTAATTTTAAGAAGTTCTGTGTCAGAATTTTGGGAGATTTCAGATTTTTCCAAATGAATCCAGAAGTGTATGAATGACTCACACAACCCAAGCAACGCTGCACTCTACAGTATACCCAAAGAAATCATAAATAGCTATTTATGAAATAGGTAAATCATAAAAGGTAGTTTTAAAATATTTTTTTTTAATTTTTCCCTGGAAACAATCAGACTCATAAATTTTTTTTTAAGTCATTGTGGTTATGTTTAACACTGGATAATATTAAATCCTACACACTGTAACTACAACTGCAATGTAAATGCAACATTCTCAAGTTGGAATAATGGGAATTATTTATAGCAATAAAAAAGAATATGTGATGCACAATATTAATTTCGTTGTATTTAGTTCTATTCTACCACAAAAAATCACCAACAATTATTATTATTTTTTTTTCATTTAGCAGCATCACACTTGAGGTCGTGCTGTTGTGATGAATATCAGAACAGCTGTTATGCTGATACTCTGCACAACAGCACAACCTTGAGAGCAACAATTCCACAAACACCATTTATTATCAACAGCTTATAATTGGTTACTTTAATTAACCAGTTATTTTGCTCTGCCCACACATAACTTTCTGCACCTGGCCAAATGAACTAACCATGACTGATAAAGCTGGCGAGCGACAGTTATTGTAATTAACAGGAGGTGAGAGTAGTGTTAAATTTTTAGCGGTACTCTGTAGCCAAAAGGTGATGAGACTAAACCCTGGAGGTTGTGGACAGTCCTGAGAAACACACCAGATTTACTTTATACTTTATTACACTTTAGAATATCAACCCCGTTAACTTTCGTGTTTCGGGGTTGGATCCCAAATAGTGTTAAATAAAAAGCTAGTGCACTATGTAGGTAGCGCACTTGTTCTACACATCAGGTAGTTCTCTTGTGTCATTGGATCTCCAATTTTTTAACTGGCAGACCACAGGCAGTAACGATGGGCGGACATGTCCCAACCTCCCTCACTCTCAGCACTGGAGCCCCCCAGGGTTGTGTTTTGAGCCCCCTGCTGTACTCTTTGTACACGTATGAC
>JAOTRS010000001.1:21896787-21907991 GCA_028565755.1 Dinotopterus cunningtoni | reverse complement strand
GTGTTTATAAAGCTCCTGCATTAACACTCCTCTGTGTTTATAAAGCTCCTGCATTAACACTCCTCTGTGTTTATAAAGCTTCTGCATTAACACTCTGCGGTGTTTATAAAGCTCCTGCATTAACACTCTGCGGTGTTTATAAAGCTTCTGCATTAACACTCCGCAGTGTTTACAAAGCTCCTGCATTAACCTTCTGCGGTGTTTATAAAGCTTCTGCATTAACACTCCGCGGTGTTTATAAAGCTCCTGCATTAACACTCTGCGGTGTTTATAAAGCTTCTGCATTAACACTCCGCGGTGTTTATAAAGCTCCTGCATTAACACTCCGTGGTGTTTATAAAGCTCCTGCATTAACACTCCGCGGTGTTTATAAAGCTCCTGCATTAACACTCCGCGGTGTTTATAAAGCTTCTGCATTAACACTCCGCGGTGTTTATAAAGCTCCTGCATTAACACTCCACGGTGTTTATAAAGCTTCTGCATTAACACTCCGTGGTGTTTATAAAGCTCCTGCATTAACACTCCGCGGTGTTTATAAAGCTCCTGCATTAACACTCCGCGGTGTTTATAAAGCTTCTGCATTAACACTCCGCGGTGTTTATAAAGCTTCTGCATTAACACTCCGTGGTGTTTATAAAGCTCCTGCATTAACACTCCACGGTGTTTATAAAGCTCCTGCATTAACACTCCGCGGTGTTTATAAAGTTCCTGCATTAACACTCCGCGGTGTTTATAAAACTCCAGTGTGACTCAGACGAGCTCTGACTCTGAACTCCAGACTGCAGATCTTTCCTTGCGTTTCTCTATTCATACTGACAAGAACCAAAAACACGTCTTTAGTTACACCAGATTGATATTTGTTCGCTTTTTCATCTGGTGTACTTCAGCGTTATTAATCTGACATCCAATCTACAGGGGAGGAACAGCGAATTGGTTTTCCCGACACAACAAAAGAGAAATACATTTAAAAAAGATTTTGCAGTAAATTGAAAATCCGTCGGCGTCATCGAGTCCCGCGCCGGTTCGGAAGATGTTTTACTATTTCGGGACGCTTATTTGGGAAAATAATAGGGTTGGAACTGAATGTCAGAGTGGCCTCGACTTCTTCTTCCTGATCTCTATGGTTGCCATGGAGACTGTAGCTGTCTCTGATTGGTCAGAATCAATGAGGAGGTCGTGACCTTAGTGAAGGTTCATACTGAAGTGTGTTAAACCCAGACGCAGGAGATCAGGAGCAATTCAACTTTTTCCTTTTCATTTCTCTTTTACGTGTAATTTAAACTCGTGTTTACTTTGTCGTAAGATTTGATGTTGAGATTGTCGGTTGCTCGGCAACAGACTTGATTAATGATTGACTTGAGCAGATGTTCAAACTCAGACGAGGTGAAGTAAGAGCTCTACTTCGCTCAACACGTTTCAGACGACTTTAAACCTTAAAGACTGAACTTCTCTCATCTGTGATGATGAGGATGATGATGATGATTCCTTCCTCACAACATCAGAGGAACACGACCTTTCTTCAGTGCAGGATCTGCTCAAGGTTTTGTTTTATCCTGACCTTCCTTCCGGCTCTTAATCTCCTGCCGATCTCTAATGTTCTCCTTAAATTTTAAATATCTGTATTAACACACTGATGGGTTTCACTTTCATGCAGGAGTTTTATGGTAATAGTTGTTCTTAATTATTCATGTTTAAACTCTGGGCCATGATGGAATTGATGTCCTATTGATGTAGAGATCTGAGCATGTTCCTAAAGATCTCAGTGTCGGTGGTGGAACGTTCTAGGTTCTGGATCAAAGCGTCGACCTTTAATGTGTAAATGTAACAGGACATGAAGAATGTTTTTCCGATGTTTCTTAAATAGCCAAATTTATAAATGATAGAAAAACATGCGAACACACAAACGTCTTTGGGAATCTGTGTGAGATTTTTTCTCCTGCCTTCTGCGCCGCCATGTTTTGGAGCAGCAAGGCGTCATGGGAAACGTGAGCCGAGATGCCCCCTGTGGCGAGGCCTTATATAGCGCTCTGCAGGGGGCTCTCGCTGTGTAGCGTCGCTTTCACGCGCTCGCCCTAATCCAGATTAAACACAAACAGCTGCTGAGATCAGACACGGGAGTGTGTACGCTCCGACGTTAACGCATCACGACAAGTCGCTTTTGAAAATCAGTCCATTCATAAACGCTCCATTCATGGTGTTTAATCTCCTGCTGAAAATTACACCATGAACATCGGGGCTGAGAGTTTGGGGAGAAAAGCTGCTTCCTTTTAAATTGCGCGTGATCACAGTAACGGCCGTGCAGATTCACACGCGTAACACACTCTTAAAATCAGACTGAGAACGCTGGGAAGAAGAAGAAGAAGAAGCTCTATTGTGCTAGATAAGATTTAACTTAGACCATCACCATTCTCAAAACAATATAAAAACTATTAAAAATATATAGATAAAAATATGTGCACAGTAAGAGAGAGAGAGAGATTCCTGCTCTCTGATTGGTCAGAAGGTGTTGATTTATTCTCCAGAACTGCAGCTCTGAGCGTTGTGCAGGTTTATATTAATGCACTTGTTCTTACAGTATACGTTATTGTTTCCATAGCAACAGCTCCCCCGCAGGGACGTCCTGATGTGGTGAAGTTTTCTGTAAGTTTCTGTACCATCAGTGTAAGGAGTCTCCAGTGTGAGCGCTGTGCAACAGTCAGAGGTAAAGCTGGAACTGTAACCTTCAGGACAGACGAGTTCATGCTGCTTCATTGCAGTTTCTTGGTCACATGACACGCTGCTGATTTTCTCTTATTAACTTGAAGAGAGAGAATAAAGAGAGAGAGAGAGAGAGAGAGAGAGAGACGGGTGAGGGTGCTAGTGCGACAACAGGAACATAACTGTAAATGGATAAAAAGGTATGATGTCATTCTTTAATAAATGATACATTTGTAACTGTGAGTGAGTCGCTGTGCTGTAAGAGGAATGAAACACATGGGGACGTGCTGCTAGAGGAAAACAATCAACGTTGTTTACTTCAGCGGGAACTAAACTACATGTTAAACGTAACTATAACGTGACGTGCTGTTCCATATGTGGAGCGAGAGGAATAAAATTTGGAGTTACAGGGAGAATCATCACTCTCAGGATGAGAGCGGGAACTGCAGTGTATTAACAAACGTCTGAGAGCGGACACGTCTTTGGAGTAAAACAAGGGATAGTGCATGTTTTATTGCATTAATGCTCATTTGTATTGTATAGACTCGTTAATGCGTGCGCTCGTTAATGTGCCTTTCTCTTGTTAATGTAAAGAACCTCGTTATGTATGAACTCCTAATGTAATGTCATCTGAAAACTAATGACTCTCCAAGGCAGAAAGGACAAAAATGCTCACTTAAGCAGCTTCAGACATATGTGTGTGTGTGTGTGTGTGTGTGTGTGTTGCACCACTGAGACCTGTGTGATGCTGGGATTGTTTGTTTCCTGAGGCTAAATGAGTTGAAGCTGATATTTTTCTCTCTTGCTGTCATTTTGTCTCCTGTTTGAGATGATGGAGACTCTCAGTGAGATGTGTGTGTGTGTGTATGTGTGTGTGTACTGGAAAGTAACTGGTTAGTGTGTACACACACACACACACACACACACACACACACACACACACACACACGCATATGCACACTTACTCAATTATCTAATCAGCCAGTCATGTGACAGCACGAAGTCATGCTGATGCAGAACCGCAGCTGCAGCTAACGTTCTTCAGAAAGGGGAAAATGTGACCTCAGTGATTTGGAGCGTGGTGTGATTGTTGGTGCCAGACATGCTGGTCTCCTGGGATGTTCACACACACACACACACACACACACACACACACACACACACACACACACACACACCAGTCTCAAAAATTTACTCAGAAAGGAGCAATAAAAAAAAACACATGCATCATCATGATCATCGAGTTCCTTAGACAGCATTGTGGCGAGTCTGAAGACATGTCTGATACGTCCCTGTGGGTGTCCCAGGACTACGGACATCTCGTACAATTGCTTGCCAAGATAAGCGACCCAGGGCTGCTTGTTTCACACCTGCCAGGTTGAGTCTTCGATTCTTCAAGTCTTCTCGATGTGCTTGGACCGCGCCTTCTTTGGAGCTGCAGAAGGTATTTTACATTGTACAGGTTTCTTCCTCCACAGTAACCTGTAGGGCAGACGATGTTGGTCCATCCCGCACAAGAGCCCGAAGCAGCGCAGTCTTCTCTTTTGAATCCCCTCTTTGATAATTGACTTGAACTAGCAGCGCTTTCTGATGATCTCATTCCTCAGGAATCATGTCACGAGACCCGCAGTATGCAGCGTAAACATCTCATCTGAAATACCCCTAGCTTATTTAGGTCTGTTTAAGAAGCATCCATGTTTCTGAGTCGTATAACAGGACTGGCATAATCCGCACCTTCGTCTGGACTGACACCTTTATCTTCTTCCATGAGCACCAGTCAAGAGAACCGAAGGCAGCAGCAGCCTGGCCAGTTCTGCTGTGTACTTCAGCTGTGCACCAAGGAACCGAGGTACTTGAATTCGTGCACTTGTTCAATTTGGAATCCTCGAAGATATACACAGGTGAGCAGTCACTAGTCAGGACTTTGGTCTTGTCTGCATTGATCTTTAACCCATATGGGTGTTCAGCATTGGTGATGTCGTTCAAGATGCCTGTTGCTTCAACGTCATCATTGGCAAAAATCATCGACGAATTCATTTTTAAATTAAATTCAGTGGATGCTATCAAAGGCAATGAATACGATCACCATCTGTTTGTCGCAGCGAATTCGTTCTTCCAGAAGCTGTTTGATGGTGATATCTGATTGGTGCGACCACACCCTGGCCAAAATCCAGCTTGTTCCTCCCTGGTGATTTGTTCTCGGTGCAGTTGCAGTTGGAGGATCCTTGTGAACAATTTCCCAACTATTGAGTGCAGACTTATCCCACCATGATTCTTGCACTCTGTGCTGTTTCCCTTCTTCAAGAGTGGGATAATAATTGCTTGTTTTCAGGTAAGTGGGACTTGCTCTGTGCACCAGATCAGCAAAAGCTGCGAAAGCAGCGCGCACACACATACACACACACACATGTGAGCGACGGTTTTGGGGAAAATGACTGCAAGTTGCTTCGAGTCAAAATAAAACGGTAATTCAAATAATCACTCTTTACAAGGGTGGTGTTTATAAAGGCATCTCAGTAAAACACAGAATGTTAAACCTTGAGGTGGATCTGCTACGGCAGGGGACGAGCACACGGGGTAACACATCTGTCTGCTGTAGAGTCCAGGAGTCTGAGGCTGCACCGACCACACACTCAGTAAAACTGGACTGGATGAAGATGAGACTGTAATTCCCTGCACTTTCTCCAGCTTTCTGTTGTCCACAGGGGTGGATCCTGTGCCCACTGCAGCCTCAGGGTATCTGTTCTTCGACCTTCTGAGTTTTATTGTTTTATTGCTTGTTGCTATTATTTTTTGTTTTAAAAGATGCTGTACACTAAAAAAAAAAAAGATTCATGGAGCAACGTGTTAATATTAAGTCCCCTACAAACAATTTTCATTCCAAGAGCTTGTTTGTAAGTCCAATTTGTTCGTAAGCCCAACACACATTGTCTAGGGACTAGGATATCAAATTCAAATTCTAATTTTATTTGCCACATACACAGTCATACACAGAATGATATGCAGTGTAATGCTTATACGACTTCCTGTGACCTTAAAAATAAAATAGGAAATAAATATGAATAAAAAAGAAATACAATAGAAAATAAATTTCAGAGTCCTTTCGCCCCTGGTGGGGCAGGTGATGTGCTGATGAAAGTTTGGCGCTGCGCGGTTCAGGTTGGTGTTGTTAAAGTCCCCCGCCACAATAAGCGCAGCGTCCCGGTGTTGTGTCTGGTGCTGTGTGAGTGCCTCATGCAGCTCGCATACGGCAGTGACCGTGTCTGCTTGTGGTGGAATATAAACGGCGCTGATTATGACCGATGTAAATTCTTGAATGAAGGTAAAAAGGAGGACATTTGATGGACAGTTCCAGGTTGAGTGTGCAGGAACATGTGAGAGGAACAACGCTCACGCTGTTGCACCAGCTGTTGTTCACCATTAAACACACTCTGCCTCCCCTTGACTTCCCAGAGTCCCGTGTCCTGTCCATGCGGTGAACCGAGAAGAACTCGGCCGGCTGGATGGCGTGGTCCGGCACCGCTTGGTTCAGCCATGTCTCGGTGAAGCAGAGGAGATTGCAGTCCTGAATGTCTCTCTGGAACTTTACCCTGGCTCTGAGGTCATCGAGCTTGTTCTCCAGTGACTGGATGTTGGCGAGCAGGATGCTAGGCAGAGGTGTGGCGGTGTGCACGGGCTCTCAGCCTGTTCCTGACGCCGGCTTGTTTCCCTCGGGGCCACCGCTTTGTGTCGTGTCCTTTGTTCTCCCTAACACTTTTGGCTATACACCATATATTACAGTACAGTATTCTTTAGGATTGTGCTGATGGTTGAATGATTCATGTCTGCCGTTTTTGTACCTTGCTCCGTTCTCTCAATTTATTTTACTTTCGTCTCGTTATTGCTTGGTGCTTCTTAGCAGTACCATCTTTATTGCCGCTGATTTTACACTCGCTTCTGGACCTCCTGGGCTCGTACTGCACTTGCACAATTGTCATGTTAAAGTGTAAAACTGTGTTAAGACTTGTTAGACTTGTGAGACGGCAGACTTGACTTCTGATTTACAGGTTTTGACTTGGGGACGTCTCTGATGATTAGGATGTATAGAGGCGTATAGAGACGTATAGAGATGTATAGAGTACACTTGGGTATGTATAGAGAGCTAAGGGTATATACTGTACTGTAAGTTTAGGGAATATAGAATCAGCTGTACTGTATTTAATATCTACTATAACAACAATATTAGCTTGTTACCAGTGTGCTATTAATTAGACAATTAGACTGTTAATGAACAATTAGCCAGATGTTAATTCTGACCAGGTGTCTGAGAATGACGTCATGTGACTCTGATATAAGCATCAATTTCAGCCACTAGGACAGTATGTGCTATTGTCTTTGGCGTTTCATTTCACTATGCTTAGCGTTATCGATGTAATTTAATTAAACCTGAGCTTTATGTTCTCATATGAGAAGCAAAAAATCAATTATCCTCCATTTTTAACTTCTCATACAAGAGCGAAAAAAGCATCAGTAAGATTTTCTTTCTAAATAACCGCCACCTAATCCACTTAATGTCCAATAAACGTCGAGCAAACAGGAATGAATTTCCTCCCACGGTGAATAAACTCATCACACAGACACCATAAATCAGCGCGCACGCCGCCGCGGGCTTTTAATTAGCTGTCTCTGTGTGTGCGTTATCACCAAGGCTAAAGCTTCAGGCGCGGGGGGGGGCTGACTGAGTGTGTGTCACGGGCGGAGTGCGTGGGTGTGTGTATGATACACTCTTATGGAGAGTGTGTGTATTAGAGCTGAACGTGTCACACTCCAAACACTACATTTTTCAGTACATCAGTACTAAATGTAGTGCCCCCTCTGGTAGAGCCCTCGAAGCTTCTCTACACGACTCTATCTTACGGTTTCGTTCTTAGAAAATAAAATCCAGCACTTTTAAAAAAATTATACTGTATATTCCGTGAATCCAGAAAGAACCTTTAACGGCCCACGTGTGTTCTTCAGGGATTTATTGGATCATTGAGCGTTCTTAACCTCCATCTACATTTAACTCTTAGTGTCAAACTGTCGGAAATAAATCCGATTATAATTTTAAATTTAAAAGAATTTCAAATAAATACCAAGTATATTTTTAGCAAATCAGGATTAAATCTTTTCTGGGTTTGTTTCACAGATAAATAACAGGAAATAAAGGATTGATTATTGGTGGTAACTTTCCTGCAGCCTTTGGTGTGTAAGACGTGTGAGTGTGTGTGTGTGTGTGTGTGTGTGTGTGTGTGTGTGTAAGATCCATGGTATTATTTTAGGAGCTCAGGCTGAGCCGGTCTGCTGATGTCATTAGAACCTTCTCTCTGATTGTGTTCCTGTTCCTCAGGTTGTTCCTCATTGCGCCGTATCGACTCGACGTTTTGTCTTTTTTGTCTTTTTTATCTTTTTTAGCTATTAAGAGTAGACAAGTTTATTTCTTAGAAAACTTAACATCATTAGAAGGATCAGCAAGTTTTTTTTTTAGAAATGTTTTTTTTTTTTTTTTTTTACAATTATTTAGGTTGTAAAACATTAAAGTTCTTCTATGATCTTATACACATGTTGACAGGCAGCATTTTATTTATAAAATTGCAATGCAAATCGAATGGACACCCAGGTACTGTGATAATACCGTATCGGGTCGCGACCCTGTTTTTAGATGGGTTTTTTCCACAACAAAATTTTTTTTTTTTCTTAATTTCCTTCAAGTAGATTTTAAGTAATCCATTTCCTTTTAATTCTTGCTGCTATTATTTTTCCTTTATTTTTTATAGTACACACATTTTACTTGTAACAGTGTGTTAGAGTGCTCGCTCGTGAGGTTTCTATGCAGAACCTTTAGGGTTTTTCAAAACAATAAATAAATCTCACTGACTTGAGAACATTCACTCAGGGATGATGCGCTATCGTCAGGTGAAACCGCGTCGCCTACAGACATGGCGGTGGAGAATTACAGCTCTCGACCAGACGGCTGAGGAGCAGCAGAGTCCTAATTACACACACCTGCAAGCGATCTCACAAACTGTATAAATAGAACCATGGACGAGACCCTCGTTGTGAAGTGTTCGCTCCTGAGATCCAGAACGTTACCGAGCCTTTAGTCCGCCTGCCTTTCTGTGTGAGTGACCTTCGCTGATCTCTCCGTTTCTGATTTAGCGTTCCCTGGAGTACACCGTTTATAGATCACCCGACCCGTACCGGTTCCTCTCGACACCACACGCTGATTACCCGAGTTTGTTTTCTTCTCCTGATTAAGAGTTTAATAAAGTAATTTTACTGCACTCGTGTCCTCGCCTCAAACCCTTCGAACAACATTAAAAAAAACAGTTGTTAAACTTTTTGGAATGGATAAAAAAAAAAGTATAAAAAAATCTGCAAAAAGGCTGGTTCTACTTGGACCCCTTTCTGAAAGTCTAAGGGCCTTAGCGTCTTCGCAGGTTCTCCTAGAGGGACAACTGAAGCAGCCTTTAGAACACTGCTCGTTAAGGGTTTGCTGTAAAGAGAGAGAAAAGAAGAGAGAAAACATTATTATGTAGGGTTCTTATATAGGATTTTTAAAAGAAAAGGTTCTACAGGGTAACACTACCGTGGGACGGGTTATGGTTCGTCTGAAAGAACGTCCAGAGAAATGTCCAGAGAACTTTCGTTAGCGTGAACTGAATCTGCAGAACGTTTATCTGGAAGGAAAAAGGTTTCTTTTGTTCAGGTTTCTGTGTAATCTGTTTGTATGTTCTCCATGGGGATGCAACTAATCAGCAGTAAGGGTTCAGAAGGGTTCTTTGGAGTTCTAATGGCCTTATTTTGCTTGGAATAGCTTTATAATATACTCTGTTCTAGGGTTTTGTTTTAGGGTTCTGTCCAAGGTTTTATATCTGAGTCGTATATAAGGTATAGGGTTCTGTATCAGGTTCAAAATCAGGGTCCTGTATTAGAATGCTATTGTCCCTAGTCCCTGACTCTAGGAGCCTGTGGCTATAACAGCACCAGCATCTGGTATGACGTACACGGACATTTCTCTCGCAGGTGAGCTGAACCCCTTCTACACTCGCTTCGAGGCTGCAGCCAACGATGCTAAAGCTAATGCTAATGCTAATGGCTGCAGACAGGAAGAGAATGCCAACACAGGAAATGCGTTCATCATCTCTGAGCATGATGTGAGGAGAGCCTTCAGGAGACTAAACACCAGGAAAGCAGCAGGACCAGACGATATCTCAGGTCGAGTGTTGAGTGCCGAGACAGTTTGCATACCGTCTGAACCGCTCTACAGATGATGTCATCTCTCACCTCCTTCACACATCACTCACTCAGAAACAGGAATTATGTTAAAATGCTCTTTGTTGACTACAGTTCAGTGTTTAACACTGTAATTCCCTCCACACTCACCACCAAGCTGGAGCACCCAGGACTCAGCTCATCTCTGTGTCAGTGGATCTCTAGTTTCCCAACTGGCAGACCACAGGCAGTAAGGATGGGCGGACATGTCTCAGCCTCCCTCACCCTCAGCACTGGAGCCCCCCAGGGTTGTGTTCTGAGCCCCCTGCTGTACTCTCTATACACCTATGACTGTGTGGTCACAACCAACTCCACCACCGTCATCAAGTTTGCTGACGACACCATCGTGGTGGGCCTGATCTCTGACAACAAGAAGACGACCTACAAGGAGGAGATTAGAAATCTGGAAAACTGGTGCCCCCTGTACGTCAACAAGGCAAAGGAGCTGATAGTGGACTTTAGTACAAAACAGGAGAGGAACATTAACGAGAGCCCAGGGGAGAGAGTGGACAGCTTCCAACACCGTGGTGAAAAGGCCCAGCAGCGTCTCTACCATCTCAGACGCTTGTGAGACTGCCCTCCAGGGTGCTCATGAACTTTTACTCCTGCACCATAGAGAGCATCCTGACGGGAAACATCACGACCTGGTTTTGGACCAGCACCATGCAGGACATCATCTGCACCGAGCTCCCTGACCTGCACTCAATCTACAGCAAGGCCAGGAGGATCATGAAGGACCCCAGCCACCAGTGGAGTCTGTTCTCTCTGTTGCGGTCAGGAAAGCGATTCCGCTCCATGAAGGCCAACACAGAGAGACTGAGGAGGAGCTTCTTCCCGCCGGCATTAAGGTCTCTTAATCAGTACACCACACAGGACTAAACACTCTGCTCCTACTCATACACCACTCAGCACATCACACATCAATACACATTTAACTCATTTGCACACTGTTATGCTGCTATGCTCATGATTGGACATTCCACCTCAATTCCATCTCAGTTCTAATTTTAATTATATATATATTTTTTTTCTTAATTACTTGTACTTATTCATAATGTAAATTTTACAGCCAAAAGTTTTTTTTCCTATACTTTATTTCTTTTATTATTATAATCTTATTATTATATTCTTATTTTATATTATTATTATTATTATTATTATTTTATTTTTATTTTTTGGTTGTTGTTGCTGCTGTGGTTGTTGTTGTTGCTATT
>JAOTRS010000001.1:21857224-21862224 GCA_028565755.1 Dinotopterus cunningtoni | reverse complement strand
CTCTTTAGACAGTTGTCCCGGTCTGTGTAATGGTAACGGTCGGTGTGTCCTGGATCAGAACGGATGGCACTGTCTCTGCCAGCCTGGGTGGAGAGGAACAGGATGTGATGTCGCCATGGAAACCGTTTGCTCAGACGGAAAAGACAACGAAGGAGGTGGGGCTGGCGTGACACACCCTAATGCGCCTAGTTTCCCACCTATATAATTTGCATATCCAGTGTGATTGGTTGAGGTTTGTTTGTGACGGTACAAATCGAGGTCAGATGTAGCTCCGCCCCCTGAGTTAACTTTACACAGAAGGAAACGTCTCTGGTTTAATTTTATTTGAAGTCTATAGGATTAGCGCTCCATGCTGTAGGATGATGAATGATTACCGTGGCGACAGGAAACACTGACCATATAAGGAAGAATGCAAGTGGTACAACAGGAGTGTGGTGTGGACATGACGGTCACGGGCTGAGAAAATAAAATAATTTCAAAATTGGTGAATTATTCATTTCCATTTATTTAATGAATAAATATTAATTTAGGTTTTATTTTAAGGTTCTGGTGTACATGTGTATGAAAAATGAAATTTCTGTTAAAACGAACAATATATATATAACAAAAGATATACTTGACCTTGATCCTAGGACATGTCTGCACCTGGTTCTAGTAAGTTCTAGTTCCGAGTCTGGTTTTAAGTGCTGGTTCTAATTATTATTATTATTATTTTTTTTTTCATGACTCTAATTCTAGCTCTAGTTCCCGTTGCTGCTTGTGGTTCTTGTTTCAGTCGTGTTCGTGTTCTGTTCATTGTTCTGCTCCTGGCTGTGGTTCTGTGTGGTTCCTGTTCTGTTTCAGCTGCACGCCTGGTCCAGTCTGTTGTGTTCAGTTATTTCTTCAGTATCTGTTTTCTTTTCTGCTTCTGCTTATAGTCTTGGGAACAGAAACAGAATTTAAAGTGTAATTATTACATATCAGAATAAATCAATGTTCTGTAATTGAATTTCTAATGATTTTCCTGTGGTGCTGTGACACAGACGGTCTGACGGACTGCATGGATCCGGACTGCTGCGTTCACTCCTTCTGTCAGGAACAGATTTACTGCCATGGATCACCTGACCCAAAAACCATGACCCCTCAGCGACCTTTAACCCCCACCATGACCTTTTATCAGAGAGTCAGTTTCCTGATGGCGGCGGGAGGAACACATCGACTTCCTGCAGAGAATCCTTTTAACAGCAGGTCAGAATCAGAGCGTTTTTTACTGCCCGTACGTGAGCTTTCACTCGCTAGGTTAGCCTTTACTCATTTGTAGAAGTGTGGAAAAAGACATGCTTATCCAGAGCAACTTATTAGAATTTATCTCATTACACATCTGAGCAGTTGAGGGTTAAGGGCCTCGCTCAAGGGCCCAACAGTGGTAACTTGTGGGATTTGAACCTGGGACCCCCTGAACCGTAGTCCAATGCCTTAACCACTGAGCTACACCTGAACTTAACCTTCCTAGGTTGTCTTTCAGATGCTACATTATATTTTATTAAAATAAAGAGAGATGAAGTTTTATTTGTGTGTGTGTGTGTGTATGTGTGTGTTTTAGTCTGGTGTCTGTAATTCGAGGTCAGGTAATCACTGAGGACGGGACGCCGCTGATCGGAGTGAATGTCTCGCTGCTTCACAGCACAGAGCACGGATACACAATCACACGCCAGGACGGCATGTACGCACACACACACACACACACACTTTTTTTTTTTTCTCCTTCATCTTCTCCCTATTTCTTTAATTTAAAAGAATCCTTAAATCTCTATATTAATCTAATATATCATTCTGGTTCCAGTACTAGTGACCGGTTCTGATTCTAGTTTTAAACGTGTAGTCACACAGTGTGTCTGTATATCTGTGTCTGTATGTCTGTGTCTGTATGTCTGTATATCTGTGTCTGTATGTCTGTGTCTGTATGTCTGTGTCTGTATGTCTGTATATCTGTGTCTGTATGTCTGTGTCTGTATGTCTGTGTCTGTATGTCTGTATATCTGTGTCTGTATATCTGTGTCTGTATGTCTGTGTCTGTATGTCTGTATATCTGTGTCTGTATGTCTGTGTGTCTGTATGTCTGTATATCTGTGTCTGTATATCTGTATATCTGTGTCTGTATGTCTGTGTGTCTGTATATCTGTCTGTATGTCTGTATATCTGTGTCTGTATGTCTGTATATCTGTGTCTGTATATCTGTGTCTGTATGTCTGTATATCTGTGTCTGTATATCTGTGTCTGTATGTCTGTGTGTCTGTATGTCTGTATATCTGTGTCTGTATGTCTGTATGTCTGTATATCTGTGTCTGTATGTCTGTATGTCTGTATATCTGTGTCTGTATGTCTGTGTGTCTGTATGTCTGTATATCTGTCTGTATGTCTGTGTGTCTGTATATCAATGTGTCTCTATGTCTTTGTCTCTATATCGGTGTGTCTTTATGTCTGTATGTCTGTATATCTGTGTGTCTGTATGTGTATATCGGTGTGTCTGTAGGTTTGATCTGTTGGTGGACGGCGGATCGTCTCTGACTCTGACTTTTACTCGCGCTCCGTTTCCCATCATGCATCGCTCCGTGTGGTTGCCATGGCGAGTATTTCACGTGATGAACCGATTGGTGATGATGCGGGAAGAGAAGGACACGCCCACATGTGAACTCAATGGCCTCCTAAGACCCAGCCCACAGATTGTGACATCACCACTATCAACCTTTTACAGCTCTGCCCCTGAGGCCACGCCCATCGTACCTGAGACCCAGGTGAGTTTTATTCAGAATAAGTTTTAATTTGAGTGAGTTTTAATCAGAGTGACTTCAGTGAAGCTGCGCATGGGATTTGGTTCTCCGTGAATCAGGCTAGTACTCTGATAACAGGTGGGTCTGGTTCTGGTTCTGGTTCCTGTTTAGGCTCTTGCTCTTCATTTAGTTCTAATTCTCACTCAAGTTTCATCCTGGTTCTTGATGATGTCCTGATGGTTCTGATTCTGGATCATGCTTTTTGATTTATTTATGGAACAGTGAGAAAGGAGCAGGGATTATAGCAAAGAGAGTGAAGAAAATCAAGTAGGGAATAGGGAATATAAAGTAGGGAATAGGGGGTAGGGGTTTTGGAATTGTGAATACTGAATAACATTTAGGAAGTAGCACAGTGGCTTAGTGATTAGCACCTCCAGGGTCCAGGTTTGATTCCCACCTCGGGGTCTGTGTGTGTGGAGTTTGCATGTTCTCCCTGTGCTTGGCGGGTTTTATCCAGATTATCCCAAATTGCCCGTAGTGTGTGAATGAGCATGTGAATGTGTGTGTGTGCCCTGTGATGGATTGGCACCCTGTCCATGGTGTACCCCACCTCGTGCCCTAAGTTTCCTGGGATAGGCTCCGCCCCCCACGGCCAGAATAAAGTGGTATAGACGATGAGTGGGTGAGTAATGGAATAAGGAATATGGATTATGAGGGAATAGGGAATGTGAAGTAGGGAATAGGGAAGAGCAATCCATGTATAACACACAGTCTGTGGTTCTCCAGGTTCTCCACGAGCAGACGGCCGTCCCAGGCAGTGATCTGAACCTGGTGTACCTCAGCTCTCGGGCGTCCTCCTACAAACCCGTCCTGAAAGTGATCATGACCGGATCAGTCGTTCCCTTTGGCCTCGCTAAAGTGCACTTGATGGTGGCTGTAGAGGGAAGAATGTTCCAGAAGGTGTTTCCGGCATCTCCGAGACTCTCCTTCACCTTCATCTGGGATAAAACCGACGCTTATGGACAAAAAGTGTACGGCCTGGCCGCGGCTGTGGGTGAGTCGCTAAAACCTTGGTATTACAAACCGCTACAGGGCTCGGTACTGTAGTGTAGAGATTTACACTGCTGACTTCAACTAGTGACTAGTGAGGGTCCCTAACTAGCTGCTAGTTAAAGTGACTATTTATCTGCAGAGCCTAAAATAAAAAATGCTGAGGTTTTAAATAATAAAATAAAATAAAAAGTCGACTCTTGCACTTAACATTTATTAGACTATAACATTTACACTCTGCTTGTAGAGATCATGCGGTGTTGTATATATTTATAGACTGTGATATATTTATGGTGTGAATCTCAGCATTGTTAGCTATAATTAGCATGCGTCGTTGGCTGAAGGTGCGCTTTGTTAGCGCTTTTGTGCGTGCGTAAGCTCTCCGTGGCCTTTTTTCCCACGCAGTCTGACGGCGAGCTGCAGCGAGGTCATAAATAAAGCTCCAAAGAGCCGCGCTTTCACAGACCACCTGTTTGTGCCTCGGCCTGTTTGCATGTGTAATTAGTCTGCAGTCGCGGAAGGTCGCAGGACGACGTTTAATCACGACGCTGCTGCTGCGGAGCGACACGAGGAGAACAATCGCAGCGCTCGCATCGGGCCGGACGGATTAATCAGGACGAACGAGAAACAATAGAGAGACACACCGAACTGCAGAGCTCACACACTCACACACACACACACACACACACACACACACACACACAACCTTCACTAATCACACACCAGTAACTGCTGCTGTAATGTGTGTGTGTGTGTGTGTGTGTGTGTGTGTGTGTGTGTGTGTGTTTGTGTATGTATGAGTGTGTGTGAGTGTGTTTGTTTGTTTGGGCGTATATATGTTAGTCAGGGGCGAATTTATGTTAGTACGTGTGTGTGTGTGTGTGTGTGTGTGTGTACAGCATATGTGTGTATACTGTATTTTTATGTGTGTGCATGCATGCATATGTGTATGTTTGCATGTATTTACAGTATGTGTGTGTGTGTGTAGATGAGTGCTGGATTGAGCTGTTAACGAGGAGTTTTGTGTGTGTGTGTGTGTGTGTGTGGGGTGTTAATTGAGGACACTGTGTTACGGGACAGCATGCACACACACGTATACACATGCACACACACACACACACACACACACACACACACACACACAATGAAAAGGTTCCTGTGCCGGGACACTTGAACGTTGTAGGAATGTAAAAGCGTAAC